>CAJNDS010001703.1:0-10529 GCA_905221605.1 Symbiodinium natans
GCGTGCGCGTGCGTGTGCCTGTACGTGTGCGCGCGTGCGCGCGTGCGCGCGTGCGTGCGCGCGTGCGCGCGTGCGCGCGTGCGCGCGTGCGTGCGTGCGTGCGTGCGTGTTGCGTGTTGCGTGTTGTGTTGCGTGTTGTGTTGTGTTTTGTGTTGTGTTTTGTGTTGTGTTGTGTTGTGTTGTGTTGTGGTGTGTTGTGTTGTGTGTGTGTGTGTGTGTGTGTGTGCGTGCTGTGGGTATGTGTGTGTGTGTGTGTGTGTTGTGTGTGTTCTGTGTGTTGTGTGTGTGTGTGTGTTGTGTGTGTGTGTTGTGTTGTGTTGTGTTGTGTTGTGTTGTGTTGTGTGTGTTGTGTGTGTGTTTGTGTTGTGTCGTGTTGTGTTGTGATGTGTTGTGTTGTGTTGTGTTTGTGTGGTGTTGTGTTGTGTTGTGGTGTGTTGTGTTGTGGTGTGTTGTGCTGTGTTGTGTTGTGCTGTGTTGTGTTGTGTTGTGTTGTGTGTGTGTCCCAATACCCCCAAAATGAGGCCGCGCCCGATGACAACCATCCTTCCACATCGGATGTCGAACAGACCCATCATGTTTGGCTTCAGGGTAACTTCTCAAGGTGCCACATCCTGACGTAGTCCATGAGTTCGGCTGGGAATTCTTCCTCACAGTAAATGACACGCTTAATCACGCTAATCACGCTTAATCGCGCACCAAAACAGCCACGGGCTCCGGCTCTGGCAGGGGTGGTAGTGAAGCGTCGTCGGCATCGCGGCCTGTGAGGGCCGCACGCAAGAACCGCATCAGTAAGCCGTAAGCCAATTGAAATCTGTTTCTCACTTGACTCACTTGACCTCCTCACACGGTGGCACTTGCATCTGCCTGGCTCCTCTGGAGGTGGGAGCCCCATGAGAGCCGAGCCCTGCGACAACATAGCGTCATGTGCACAAGGATTTCCGGCTTCGGTGTGTGCATGGGATTGCCAACCTCCAATGATCTGCTGTCTGCGATACGCTCATGTGCCACTGCGGTTCGGCTCATTCTCTCACTTTTCATTTCTTGAGATTTGTTGTGCTCATTGTGTTTTTTGGTGCTCCCCTAAAAGGGCAAGGGCGAAGGTTTGGAGTTGACGGGTGTAGGGGTTGAGGCTTTGAAGCTTTGGGGTTTAATCAGTGTTTACGGTTTACATTTTGAACTTTTGGTTTAGGCTTACGAACGTCACCACGCAAAGTGAGTTCAAGTCGCACCCATGAAATTCATGACCTGGTTCGGGTTTCCGGCTTCTTTTATACCTGATTCGATTGGGGGGGGCCTCTTCATCTTGGTCTCAAGCTTGTGCCTTGATCTCAAACTTTTGATTGACAGGAATTCCATTATATTCTGCTTTGGGATTTGGAAGGCCTCCTGTTCTTTGTCTCAAAATGTGCCTTCGTCTGTTGTGGAAGCCTCCTGGAAGCCTCCAGCAGCCTTACAGCAGCCTTCCAGCATCATCATTCATCAGCATCACCATCATCACCATGATCATCATCATCGGAAAGTAAAATCCTAAACCCGAAACCTTGTGAGTCGCTTCTGTACCTCTTCAGATCCAGCACGAGTGTCACATGCAACATACGGAGCTGGTTTGCCCGGCTGCCGCAGGGCTGTTCCCCCGGCACGTCCGCTGCCGCTCACCACAACCCCGCAAGCTCCCCCATAGCCTAGCGTTTAGTTTAGGGTTCGTTGGTACTTTCGTTCTGCCTCTATGAACTCATTGCACTACCTGTGTGTTGTGCTGCGACGCTTGTGTAGCAGATGCTCTAGTGCTCGCCCAGTTTAATCTTTTCGATATAAGCTTGAAAATATGTCCAACGCCGAATTCCATTTTTTGGGGCCCTGTTTCCTAAGTTCTATAAATTCTTAAGCCCAACATTCCAAAAATCCGAATGTTTCGGGCCCAATATTCCAAAATGTTGATTGGCACCTTGGACCTTTGGGCCCGAAAATGTTTGCATTTTGGAATGTTGGGCGAAATTTTGGAATTTTGGAGTTTCGGAATTTCGAGACTCCACAACACTCCAAAGTTCAAACTTCCAAAGGGGTTAAGACTTATTATCTTCACTTTAAAACGGGCAAACATGTATTTCCTTTATTGTTGAATCGCCAAAACATCGTCCTCTGTACGCTTTGATAGGAAAACCTTTATTTCTGTTGCTGGTTCAAGAAAAACTTTCATGTCTTCCATCGTTCATTAGGAAGACCTGCTTCCTCCTGTTCTGCTTATTCACGAGGAAAAACTCATACAACCTCCAAGACTTTGATAGAAAGACCTCTGTTTCCTCCTATCTGTTCATAGGAAAACCCCTACTCTCCTACAAAGGAAAACCTCTAATTCGTTTCTCTATATTTTATTTATACAGTCGGTGCGGGCTTCGGGACTGGATTCGTCCTCTGCGCTGCATTGCGCCGCTTTGCGCCGCTTTGCGCCGCTTTGCGCCGCTGTGCGCTGGCGGCACTGTACGGCGCTGATTGCACCGAATTGCGCCACAATGCGCTGAATGCGCTGCACTGCGTTGAGCTGCATTGCGATGAAGTGCGCTGAATACGCTGATTTGCGTCGAATGCGCTGCACGGCGCTGAGTTGCGCTGAATTGTGCAGTGTTGCGCTGAATTGCCGCGTATATTACCGGGTTTATGGGGTCGTCGATTCGCAGCATGCTTGCTGTGTGTTGAACACCGTCTGAATATTTTCAGAAGAAAGCTTCCATTTCCTCTGTAGGTCAATAGGAAGACCTGTATTTTAATGGGGGACCTCTATTTCCTCCATATTTTAAGAGGAAACCCTATGGCACATGATCTCTTGTTTGTTACGAGTAAGATGTTTTTGAGTGACATGCTGTGGAAAACGTGGGGTGCGTGGGGGATGATGGGGGATGGAGGGGGTGTAGCAACAACTATTTCAGTCGACATGTGTGTATTCCTGGCTTTCCTCCGTGACCATTGTTCTTAAGCTGTCATCTGATTCCAGAGACCGAGAACAAAAAACAAAAATGCACAATAAACACTAATGATATACAACAAGTAGCCACCTGCTGGCCACGCAAAGAAGGTCCAAATTGTCAATCCCACACGTGTCTCGCGAGAGAGCCAAATGTCGAACGTAAAGCACATTAGCTTAACTAGACCATTGTATTCCCAAAGGCCCCAAACCCTAAACCCAACGCAGGCAAACAGGAATGCCAACAGCCTGGAGGCTCGAACGCAGTCCGATGAGAGACAGCTGCGGCACCGGCTTGGCTGGCGACCTGGCGCAGGGTTTAACGAGTGTAGATGTGTTTAGGGTTCAGGCGGCATATCTTTGATTACCCACAATTTACGCGCCATGTCGCACCAAACGCCCGCGCGCACCCTCCCCAGTCATCTCCCGGTGGTGGCACGGTGGCATGCGGGCCTTTTGGGGCCCAACATCAGGCGAGGCCGGAAGGAAAGGCAGAGTTCACTAAGAAAGCCTCAACGCCTCATTTCTTCGTGGACAAGTCAACAACTGACACCCGAACGCTACATCTCGCACGCTCACACGGCACTGGCCGCCGATGTCAGATGATGTCGGGCTGTTTGTTGGAAGCCACGACATCAAGCCCTTAAATATCCTTCCAGACCCTTCGAGCTTTCTGGTTTGCAAACCGCTTCCCGGCCTGGCCAAAGGTGATCTCATCTCCGGTGCCTCGCCCTGTAAACGAGATGCCAAGAAATCAGAGAACAATGCTGCTGAAGTTGGACCGACGCAGAGCTTTTCCCACCCTCAAGCGAGTCTGCTCTCTCCAAAGCAAAAAGGCTTGGAAGCAAGCTTCCCGCAACTGCCTCGTGCGAGCCGTGTGCTGGATCTTTGCAGCTTTGTGCGCAGATCTCTGTAGATCTCTGCAGGTCTCAGCGGTGTTGTGAGCCTTGTGCTCGTTGTCGACTCAAGCTTCTTTGCGTGAGGCTTGGGCTTCGCACGATGAGGGCCATCTGGGCACTCTGATACTGTGTCGTTTCATGTCGTCTCACGGCAGCTGGAGCACGGAACAGGCACTGATGAAAGGCACCGCGACCACTCTCAGCGATGTGCAGGAGCCCTCAAGACCATCCTTCAGCTTGTCGGGTGCATCAGTCTCGTCCATCAAGCCATACCTTTTCTGCAACGTCATCTCTTGGCAGAACGGAACAATGTACATTAACTTTTGAATCAAAAAGTGGCATGTGAGAAGGTGTCAAGTACCGTGCAAATCAAAAGACACCTTAGCTCTCAGAGTCAGGCATGGCCACAGTGGTCGCAACTGCCCCGAAGCGACATTTGGCTCCAGCCGTCGTCCTTGCATGCGAAAGAGGGATTGTGGACCGAGGTATTCCTAGCTTCGGGCTGGAGCAGATACGAGTGACACAGCTTCTGTACAATCTACCCAGTGTCCTGCGAGTTTCCAGCTGTGTGCGTCATCACCCCTGCACAAGCAAGATCCCAACGGCCAACAAATGTGAGCACTTCTCTGTCATGAGGCCATACTTGAAGTTACGAAAAAGTGATACAGTAAATAGATGCATGAATCAAGCACCAAGGGGAAACAGCCGAATGCTAAGGGAGGAAGCTAAAGCATTGGCATCCTTCCAGCACGTCTTCAAACTGTTTCTGGGCCACTTCTGCAGCATAGAATACGCAGCGAACATCAACAAATGCCTCGCGCATCGTCTGACCCACAATTTGGGCAGCGCACAGAAAATGTGCTTTGATCCTGCACGACCTCGGATCATCAAAGGAATCTTGCTGCTTGGCTGGCTCCTCACCTTGAATGGCTCTTTATAGTTATGGTGTACTGCCTCTTCAGTAGTACAGTCACAGCCTTTGTATTGCAGGCATAGCTTTGTCGAGAAATATGCAACGTCGTCTACAATCTCCACAAGAGCGCTTCACATGTTGAGTCTCTCAGTAAAGGCAAACGGCCCACCTCCGCCAGTGAGACCACACAGGTCAGGCCGATGCTTCAGAGGCGTTTTACCGAACGGGAGAAAGTACGTGGCTCTGCTTAGGCCTACGCACCAACGATCGGGAGTGTGAGCGGAAACGGATGGCGTCCTGCGTTGGAATCTAGAAAAATCTAATTCGTGCTAGACGGACAACAGCTTGGTTGTGGTATGTTGTGGTTCTTGCTCATTTGCAACGCTGTGTTTCATCAAAAAACTACTTGTTTGTAACTGTTTGCTTCAAAACCCTCGGGTAGTAAAATGTTTGCGAGTTGTAGCTGTTTTGAGGATTTGTTATACGTCTTCTCACCATGTCACCGTTTAGGGCTCAGGGCTTGCCACCCAACATCTCCTTGCAGGGTTTAAGAGCTGGCCATCCAGCATCTCCTTCTGCCACCTTTCAAGAACAGCCTCCTTTGAGGCTTGGGGCTCTCCATCCAACATCCCCGTTGGAGTTTTAGGGCTTGCCACCCTACAGGGTTTAGGACTTGCCGCCCGACCTGTCTTATCTCCATGCCGCCTGTTTGTTGCCAGCCTGTCTTGTTGTCTTGTCACCATGCCACCGTTTAAGGCTTTGGGTTAGCCACCCGGCATCTCCTTCCAAGGGCTTAGGGCTTGTCACCCAACATGTCCCTTTTAATGCTTAGGGCTTGCCACCCAACACATCCTTTTAGTTTATGGCTTATTTCCCGACATCCCCTTTTGGTGTTGAGGGTTTGCCACCCGACATCCCTTTTAAAGCTTAGGGCTTGCCACCTGACCTGTCTTATCACCCAGCTGTAGGGTTTAGGGATTGGCGCATAGCATCAACTAGACCCGTTTTCGGGCTGAGGGCTTTGCCACCCAACATTTCCCCTTCAGGGCTTTCGCGTTTGCCACCCAACATTTCCATTTCGGCTTCGGGTTTGCCACAGAGAGTCTAAGGTGTCGTTTCCGAGGTTTCCGAGGACCTGTGGTTTGCCGCATCCTTTTCGGCTTCTGGCCTTCCCAGCTAACATGAGCCCTGCAGGCTTCCCAGCCAATTCCATCTTCTTTTAGGGCTTGCACGCAGCATCGTAGCACTCCGAAAGCTTCAGACATATTTTCAAGACAGTTTCTCGTAGAACCGGTCTCAGCCTCAGGAGGCTCAGGTGGCGGTCATTGATCTTGGGGTTTTCGAAAGTCTTTGGAATCAGACAAAGCTGGCCTTTTCCACATCAAAAGAATCTGCTTTCAGCTGCTGCTGTCGCCGGCGACGCGAGATTGGGTCTTCCTGGCAACACCTGCTTTTGGGGGTTAGGGCTTGCCACCCGACATTGTTCTGTTGAGAGGCATCCCAACACATGGCTTCTCAAAACTTTAGAGGTGCCCTCTGCAAGCATCTGCTTTTTCGTTTCATTCTTTGACAGCCAACATCTCCTTTCAGGGAGAGGGTTGGCCCAAACATCTCCTTTAAAGCTGTGGGTCTCCAACGCCTCCATTTAGGGTTCGATGCCTTTCTTGCAGCCTATTGGGTACAGGCCTCAGCCGCCGAGACGCAAAAAGTCACAAGCAAACACAAAGTTACATCTAAGCAAGAAGAGTTACAACTAACCCAGCTATCCTATTTTCTTCATGACCAGCGTGACAGACTCAAGAACGATGAAGCTTGAACCAGTAAGTCTGCTCAGTGTTTTCGCTCTAGGACACATCCCAATGCCAGGTGGCCACGTCACGTAGTGCCTCTTGATGAAGGCGCTGTCGTCGGGCAATGACCGACGTCCCCGCCATGTCCTTCAGGGTGTCTCAAGCCATGTCCTTCATATAGCTGCCCCATGTGTAGACAAGGTGAATGGATACTGACGCGAACTGCTTTACACCGGGCGTGATCGCGATTCGTGTCCAGATGTGACATCCGCAGCAGGGCTTCCACAGCGATCTCCCCGCTATTCACCTCGCTGCGAGGCTTGTGGATCATGCTTGGCTTTGAGACATTGTTCGGCTTGCCTTTATTAAACCAATGCCCTCATGCGTCTCTGCTTCTCAGCCGTAAACTCTCCAACCTTGAGAACTTGCTTCAGTCCTGGTAGCCTTGTGCACTAGCGCTGCGTTGTGGCGAAGGTTGTACACCTTAGATGCAAGAGCCCAAGCTCCCAAGCTAAGCACCAAATTGGCATGGGGATGCGGGAGGCGGCATACGGGGAATGCACCTTCTCGCAATTGGTTCTGTAGATGCCGTGGCCTGCTGTCTCTAGTCTCTCGCTCTGCTTCTGCTGTGGCGCATAGTGTTAATTCGCATGATGTCACCCATCTTGGAAACCTTGCCGAGGCCTTGCAGAGGAGGGGGCTGTCGCCATCGGGTACAAGCCCGCGGTTTAGTTAGTTCCAGATGTCGTGAGATGCTTGAGACAAGACGCGGGAAGAGTTCACGAAATTTACGAAAATGCCCAATACAAAAACATATGTATATATATATATATATATATATATATATAGATATTTGCATTCATAAGTGTATAATATAATATAATATAATATAATATAATATAATATAATATAATAGAATATAATATAATATAATATAAAACATACTCATTATATACAATACATGTGTCTATCTATTACTCTATCTATCTGCACCGTTGAAGCTCGAGAACCCCGATGCCTCACGACCCATCTATGACGAGTCGCGACAGAGCGCAGTGCAGGCCGGGCCATGGCACCTCCAGGGGATCTGCTCAGAAAACATTCGCGGGGTAAGGCTGGTAAGGCTAAGGCATGTCTCGGAGCGTCGGAGGTCCGCGAACACAGACATCTTGTCTGGTCTTTAGAACTTCTCAAGGCTCATGCTTCAATTCCACGGCCCCCAGGCTGTGCTGTGACAAGCAGACCTCGTCGGCACTTCTTCGGCCTCTCTGCTCACCTCGGCGTGCTGCCCGGGCAAGGCGCTCGGCGAGGGCAGGCAGCAGTCCTGCCTTGTCTCAAGTTTCCATGTTCTTCTTTCTCACTTGTATACCACTGGCTTACACTCGGGCTTCATCCGGCGGTTGGGCGGTTGGGGGGTCACGGATCAACGCCATCTTTTGAATTGTTGAGGTCCTGCAGTGTGCCGGGCCTGTACAAGCCAAGCCATGCCAAATTTAACATCCACTTCTGAGTCATTTCACTGTCCTGCGCCATCAGTGAAGCAAGGCCTTCGGCATCCGCATTGTTGGACCTGAAAGAGCTGGATGCTTCAGAGGCCTTCAGATTTTGAAGCTTAGCATTCGAATATGTTCGAATGGAACTTGAACTGCGAGCTTTTCAAGAATTGCGGGCCCAGCGGCTCAACAAGTCGCTCGCCCTGTCTCTCCTACAAAAGAGGTGGGCTTCTCAGAACCGATCATGTTGCGCAGGGCAGTCTGACTCAATGACGGGTTTTGCTGGACAGCTCCGGTGCCGAATCATTGTCTTCGGCAACCCTGGCCTGCAGACCCAGTGGTGTCTCGCCAACGCCCCGTTGTTGGATTTCCTGACGGACACGTTCGATCACGTTCGTACAGTCTTGGAGGGGCTACATGAGACGCATTGCAAACGAGACGTAGAGTATTCCTTCAGCTGGAGTCTTCGAGTATAGAACCAAGTGAATACTGCAACTGCACTCCTTGAAGAGTTGGGCATCTGCAAACCCAGACCTATCCCTACCCGCTTAAGGGAGGGGGAGGGGGAGGCAGAAAATGTCGGTCGCATTTTCCGCTTCCCAACATAGTATGTCCCACCCTAAATGCAGAATTCCGGGTTTTGGGGTGGTTGGAATGGCTATCTTTTTCGGGACACGATTGTGAAATCAGGTATCCACGCCATCCAGCAAAATCATTATCAATCAACGAGGTGGTTCAAGACCCTGTCTTTTAGGATCCGTTAGGTTACTCTACTGGCCTCGAGACCCGCCAAACGGCACAAACCGCTCCCGACAGTGCCTCTCGACGTTGCCGAAAAAGAGCCTGGAGACAGCACGGTGGCATCTGAAGCACAGCTTTCACCAAAAGAGCCAATACATACGTCCTCTTGAAATGAGCCCTTTAAAACCTTACCAAGTCAGCGCTTAAAGACTCCGAGCCTTCAGCGTCGACCGAGGCTCCGCCCTCCTAGGCTGGGGAGATGGAGCCCGAGCCCGCTGGGGCACCAGAAGGGGCGCCACCTGCAAAAACACAACAAAACACGAAACAAAGCTGTCACCAAACCACCCCCCATGGAAGCAGCGGTAACTCGACAGCTTCAAGTGTCCCTTGGCATTAGCCTTTCATGACACCCGTCTCGAATCGAGTCGCTGGAGGTAGGTCGCGGGGACGGTAGACGTGTCGTAACACTGCATCCAAGCTTGGTTGCCCACGCAGCCTGCATGCTCGGCAGTCAAGCTTGCATTCTGCTACTTCTTGACTAGTTTAGCATCCTGAACCATAGCTAAAAGCCACTTGAATCACCATCGTGACACGAGCCTCTTCTTCGGGGCCTCAAGCACCTCACAGTCGCTGTCGGAGTCGAGCTCGATGGCCATTGCGGAACACTCGCTTTGAAGTTCAGATCAGGTTTCAAGCGGTTTAAGTGTCCAAGCCTTTCAGCTTCAACCTCAACTGCCGTCATGAAATCAACCGGCCTGTGGCAAGTGGATGGTGCCGACTGCGGGCTCACATGCACAAGCAAAAGCATGCACGATGCGTTGATCAGAAAATACCGCCTGCATGTGATCTTACTCGGAGAACGGGAGGCTTATGGAGGCCTCCTACGCTTCCCATGCTCCACATCAAAGCCAACGTCAACGGGTAAGCCCTCAAAGCTGCCTCTTCCCAGAGATCTTCATCACTGCTGTCCGGCTCCTGTGCAATGGCCGAGTGAAAAGGGTGGAGTTTTTTTTTGGGTCTTTTGTTTTTTTGGGGGGGGGGCCTTTTTTTTTTTTTGTTTGGTCGATTTTCTTGGTTTTCTCTAGGAAAAACCCTACTTTCCTTACATTTTGGACGGATTTTCTGTCATTTCCCTTAGGTTTTCGTTGGTTTTTCATAGGGAATGGTACAGCTTAAAAGAAGCGGGGGGGTTGGGGGGGGCGCAGCCCCCCCCATTTGCAATGCTCACACGATGTTTTTCAACTAGTTTCTTGGGTTGGGAAGCACGCTTGGTACGGCTTAAAAGAAGCAGGGGGGGTTGGGGGGGGGCGCAGCCACCCCCCATTTGCAAACACCCTGCTCACATGATGGGTGTCAACAAGTTTCTTGGGCTTTGAAGCGCGCTCTGCACGGCTTAAAAAAAAAGCGGGGGGGTTGGGGGGGGCGCAGCCCCCCCCCATTTGCAAACACAATGCTCACACGATGCTTTTCAACTAGTTTCTTGGGCTTTGAAGCACGCTTGGTACGGCTTAAAAGAAGCAAGGGGGGGGTTGGGGGGAAACACCCTGCTCACATGATGGGTTTCAACTAGTTTCTTGGGCTTCGGCTGAAAAAAAGCGGGGGGGTTGGGGGGGGCGCAGCCCCCCCCATTTGCAAACACAATGCTCACACGATAATTTTCAACTAGTTTCTTGGGCTTTGAACGGCTTAAAAGAAGCGGGGGGGTTGGGGGGGGCGCAGCCCCCCCCCATTTGC
>CAJNDS010001704.1:0-10492 GCA_905221605.1 Symbiodinium natans
ACCTAAACCCTAAACCCTAAACCCTAAACCCTAAACCCTAAACCCTAAACCCTAAACTGCCGAGAGCGCCGCTGTCCATATGCATGGGCGCTCGAGGCTTCGACCGAGGTCCCCGCCCGAGCGTCTCCACAGAACGGTGAGGGAGGGTAAAGCCTCCCGGTAGACGAGACGGCAGTGACTGGCTACGCCTCAGACCTAGGGCGTCAGCCCTTTTGTTTTTAGGACCCCAAACCTACGACCGTTGATGTGTTTTAGTGTTTTTTACGGGGGTCAGGGTACCGGGACCCCCCTGGGACCCCCCTGGGACCCCCCTGGGACCCCCCTGGGACCCCCCCTGGGACCTTGCTGGGACCCCCCTGGGACCATCTTGGGACCGGACTCCCCTGGGACCCCCCTAGGACTGCCTGGGACCCCCCTGGACCGCCTGAGACCTGGGACCCCCCTGAAAACCCCCCTCGACCTTTGTTACCTCAAACAGACGGGCCTTTCTGGACCCCCCCCCCCACCCCCTTGGGACCCCCCTCAGACCCCCCTGACACCCCCTCCCAAGAATTCGCTCGGTTTTGGTCAAAAATCCAGAAAACGAGAGACCACCCAGAGCCGTCGATTTCAGTACTAAAAAATCGCATTTTTAACTGGGACCCGGGCCGATCCTGAGGTCCCCCTCATTTGGGGTGTTTTTGGAGGCAAACTTTCCCTTTCAAGGGGGGGTCGGAGTTTGAGGCTAGGGGGGGTCTCAGAAGACTCTTTTGCCTTTAAAATTGAAAAACACAACCCCCCCTTGACCAAAACTAGGCTGTGAAAAGGTCGCGGGGGCGGCCCTCCATCAGAATTGAAGGTTACAAACTCTGAAATATCCTGAAAAACATTGAAAAACCTTAAAAAACACTGAAAAATTCTGAAAAACCTTGAAGAACCTTGAAAAACTTGAAATCCCGAAGCCGGTGAAGGCTCGGTTTTGGTCAAAAATCCAGAAAACGAGAGACCACCCAGAGCCGTCGATTTCAGTACTAAAAAATCGCATTTTTAACTGGGACCCGAGCCGATCCTGGGGTCCCCCTCATTTGGGGTGTTTTTGGAGGCAAACTTTCCCTCTCAAGGGGGGGCCGGAGGGCGCAGTTTTGGATTTATGAGGCCTCCCCACCCGCCAGGCTAGGGTTCCGGCCTCCCAGAGGGGCTTCCTGGGGCCTGAGCTGACAGGGTCTCATTTGCCCAGACGCGTAAGAAAATGTGGGTTTTTTAGTATTGCAAATCGACGGTTTTCCATTTCAAAAAGCAGGGCCGGCCGAGGCCCTGCTACTCCCGACCGTTTTTGCTGCCCTTTCAAGCCCGAAAATGTGGGTTCTTGGTATTGCAATTGATGGTTTTGGGCACCTTCCATTTTACTCCGTGAAAGCTCCAAGAAGCCTACGAGTCACTGACAGGCTCCATGAAGCTCGGGAGACCCCGCCCTGCTCTTTCTCTGTAAAAAGCAAGAAAGCCCCCCTTGAGGGGGGTTTGGGGGGTGAACCCTAAACCCTAAATGAGAATAGTTTGGGTGGTTGGGTGGGACTACATGCTAACGCAAGCGAGCGGCCCGGGTGCTTTTAGCACCAGCGAGCTTCCCTTCTATACACCCTAAACCCCAAACCCTAAACCCTAAACCCTAAACCCTAAACCCTAAACCCTAAACCCTAAACCCTAAACCCTAAACCCTAAACCCTAAACCCTAACCTAAACCCTAAACCCTAAACCCTAAACCCTAAACCCTAAACCCTAAACCCTAAACCCTAAACCCTAAACCCTAACCCTAACCCTACACCCTAACCCTAAACCCTAACCCGACCCTAAAACCTAAACCTAAACTAAACCCTAACCCTAACCCTACCCTAAACCCTAAACCCTAACCCTAAACCCTAACCCAAACCCTAAACCCTAAACTCCTAAACCCTAACCCTAACCCTAAAAACTAAACCCTAAACCTAACCCTAACCCTACACCCTAAACCCTAACGCCTAACCCTAGAACCCTACCCTAAACCCTAAATTCCTAAACCTAAACCTAAACCCTCCTAAACCCTAAACCCTAAACCCTAAACCCTAAACCCTAAACCCTAAACCCTAAACCCTAAACCCTAAACCCTAAACCCTAAACCCTAAACCCAAAACCCTAAACCCTAAACCCTAACCCCTAAACCTAAACCCTAAACCCTAAACCCTAAACCCTAAACCCTAAACCCTAAACCCTAAACCCTAAATTCCCACCCGGCCTGCTTAGGCCGTACCCACCCTATACTAGGGTGCCTGGACCCAGAAGATACCCGGCAGCGATGAACACCTTTACTGGATGGACAATGGGTGGAGCCATTGGAGAGTGGTCGAATTCAGCCCCTCGGGCTGAGCCTTGCTTTAGGACCACTTACGTGGTGCCTTATATTAAAGCCTGGGCCGGAATCCTTCGGTGGACGTTTCCCTGGGGGGGTACCCCCCCAGAGCCTAAAAACGGATTTTTTTGGCTCCTGACCCCTGATCCCCCACCTGGCCCCCCTCCCCCTGGGCCCCCCCCCCCCCAGGCCCCCCCCCCCCCTGCCCCCCCCCCCCCCCTACCCCCTGTGCCCCCACTGCTGGCCCCCACCCCCCCCCTTTGCCCCGCCCCTGGCCCCCCCTGACACCCCCGGGCCCTCCCTCTGGCTCCCCCCCCCCCCCGCAAATGTTTGGTTTCATTGAGATTTGAATCGTTTTGCATGGTGGGAATTGAGGGCGACAGCCCTAAACCCTAAAAGGTAGTGGTTTGGGTGGTGGCCTGTGAAAGCTCACAGCGGGTGGGGAGAAAGAACCCAGCACCAATGAAATTGTTGGATTACATTGAAAACAGATGCCTTCGCGTGACATGCCGCCCCCCCACACCCCCTGGGTGTGTAGGGGCGCCATTTACACATGGTACTTACTGCCGCTGCGCGGCGAGACACCCTAAACCCTAAACCCTAAACCCTAAACCCTAAACCCTAAACCCTAAACCCTAAACCCTAAACCCTAAACCCTAAACCCTAAACCCTAAACCCTAAACCCTAAACCCTAAACCCTAAACCCTAAACCCTAAACCTAAACCCTAAACCCTAAACCCTAAACCCTAACCCGACCCTAAACCCTAAACCCTAAAACCCTAAACCCTAAACCCTAAACCCTAAACCCTAAACCCTAAACCCTAAACCCTAAACCCTAAACCCTAAACCCTAAACCCTAAACCCTAAACCCTAAACCCTAAACCCTAAAACCCCCTAAACCCTAAACCCTAAACCCTAAACCCTAAACCCTAAACCCGCCCACCACCCCTCGCACTCTAGAGGTGAGTGGGCGCCGTCGAGCGCTCAGCGAGACCACGCAGGCCCGATCTAGGCTGATCGGGCCTGCAGGCACACCCCTGAAGGGGTCGCCAAGCTTGGTCGCCAAGCACAGTCCCTAGTATATTCTATTGCCCTAAAACCGAGCCTTTGCTCGCGGGAGGTGTTTTGCTAACCTGGCCTGGGGCCCCCCTGGAGGCCTCCGGGGCCCCTCTGGGGGCGGTGCCGACTGCGGCCTTGTTCGCTGGACCAGAGGCCCTTTTTCGGGCTCAGCCTGGGCCACTGCTCAAAAATTGCGTTTTGTGTCTGTTCCGCATTTTTTGTCCTCGAGGTTCTAGGAGGCCCCAAGGAGGCCCTGGGAGGCCCCTGGGAGGCCCCTGGGAGGCCCCTGGGAGGCCCCTGGGAGGCCCCTGGGAGGCCCCTGGGAGGCCCCTGCAAGGCCCCTGGGAGGCCCCTGGGAGGCCCCTGGGAGGCCCCTGGGAGGCCCCTGAGAGGCCCCTGCCCTGGGAGGCCCCTGGGAGGCCCCTGGGAGGCCCCTGGGAGGCCCCTGGGAGGCCCCTGTGGGAGGCGCCTGGAACTCGCAAACTTCTAAACACACACCGGCATGGAGAATAGAAACAATGAGAAGGAAGGCCCTCCGGCCGAAGACGTCCCCCAGCGCAAAACCTGAATTTTCTCGCGGCAGGCGTTTCTAACTGGATTGGGCCTTTCCTGGAGGCCTCCTTGGACCCTCTGGAGGGCCTCCCGACAGCGGCCGGCCCCTGAAAGGCTTTTAGGAGGCCCTGGAAGGGTTCTGGGAGGTTGAAAGCCCTCAAGGCTCTCCGAAGTTTTGGAGCCAGGTTCTGGGAGGCCCCTGCGCAAAACCTGAATTTTTCTTCTAGACGCACCCCGGCATAGAGAATAGAAACAATGAGAAGGCCCTCCGGCCGAAACGTCCCCCAGCGCAAGACCTGAATTTTTCTATCGCAAACTTCTAGACACACACACCGGCATAGGATTAGAAACGATGAGAAGGCCCTCCGGCCGAAGACGTCCCCCTGCGCAAAACCTGATTTTCTCCTGCAAATTTCTAAAGAATACAAACAATGAGAAGGCTCTCCGGCCGAAGACGTCCCCCAGCGCAAAACCTGAATTTTTCTATCGCAAATTTCTAGAGACACGCCGGCATAGAGAATAGAAACAATGAGAAGGCCATCCGGCCGAAGACGTCCCCCAGCGCAAAACCTGTTTTTGTTTGCTACAAGTTTCTTGACGTGACTTTCACAAGGCACCCTTCTAGCAACAGGTCTTTCGCCAAGCAGCCTTGACATTCCGGCATAGCCTTCCGGCCGAAGACGTCCCCCAACGCAAAACCTGAATTTTTCTCTCGCAAACTTCTAGACACACACCGGCATAGAGAATAGAAACAATGAGAAGGCCCTCCGGCCGAAGACGTCCCCCAGCGCAAAACCTGAATTTTCTCTCGCAAGCTTTTAGACATACTTTTCACAAGGCATCTTCCTAGCAGCAAGTCTTTCGCCATGCAGCCTTGACACTCCAACATAGGGAACAGAAACAATGAGAAGGCCCTCCGGCCGAAGATGTCCCCTGCGCAAAACCTGAATTTTCTCCTGCAAGCTTCAGGCATGACTTCCATAAGGCTCCTTTCTAGCAACAGGAGGTTCTATTTCCAAGGCAGCTTCTTAAATGTTACCATGCAGCAAGGCATCTTTATAGCAAATTGACATCAAGACACATATTGGATGCTGGACCGAAGTACAACATTGAGTGCAGAAGTGTTTGAATGTGGGCTGGCTTTAATTCGGCTGGCTCTGGTTTGTTTCGCTGCAAGTAGTGTTTGGGTGGCCTTTGGGGTGGGCATGTCTACACACAATTGCGTACAGCTGACCCGTGCTACACCCTAAACCCTAAACCCTAAACCCTAAACCCTAAACCCTAAACCCTAAACCCTAAACCCTAAACCCTAAACCCTAAACCCTAAACCCTAAACCCTAAACCCTAAACCCTAAACCCTAAACCCTAAACCCTAAACCCTAAACCCTAAACCCTAAACCCTAAACCCTAAACCCTAAACCCTAAACCCTAAACCCTAAACCCTAAACCCTAAACCCTAAACCCTAAACCCTAAACCCTAAACCCTAAACCCTAAACCCTAAACCTAAACCATAAACCCTAAACCCTAAACCCTAAACCCTAAACCCTAAACCCTAAACCCTAAACCCTAAACCCTAAACCCTAAACCCTAAACCCTAAACCCTAAACCCTAAACCCTAAACCCTAAACCCTCAAGACCAGGATAAATAGAAATTGTATGTGATTCATTACGAATAGCTCGATTCCTGCAGGCAAAGAGGTTTAAGTAAATTGAACATATTGGCACAGTTGACCCCTGCAAACCCTTATCCTGGCTCACTAGTTACCTCAACTAGGGAGGAGAAGTCCAAGCTCCTTGATTGCATTCACACAAGCCCCGATCCCTGACCCAAATTCAGGAGGCTAACGCAAGGCTCGTATTCACACAGGCTTTGATCACATCCCGACCTGGAATGCAAGGCTCCCGACCCAGTTGTGGGGGGGGGGGAACGCAAAGGCTCCTTCAGTTACATAAGCCCTGCTCACACACCGACCCAATTAGGGAGGTGAATACAAAGGCTCCTTGGCAGCATTAACACAGGCTCTGATCACATCCCGACCCAATTAGGGAGGGGAACGCAAAGGCTCCATGGCTGCATTTACACTGGCCCTCATCACATCCCGACCCAATTAGGGAGGGGAATGCAAGGCTCCTTGGCTGCATTTACACAGGCCCTGATCACATCCCGACCCAATTAGGGAGGTGAATACTAAGGCTCCTGGGCTGCATTTACACAGACCCTGATCACATCCTGACCCAATTCGGGAGGTGAACACTGCATTTACACAGGCCCTGATCACATCCTGACCCAAAGTAGGGAGAGAAACAAAAGGCTCCTTGGCTGCATTTACACAGGCCCTGATCACATCCCGACCCAATTAGGGAGGTGACTACAAAGGCTCCTTGGCAGCATTCACACAGGCCCTGATCACATCCCGACCCAATTAGGGAGGGGAATGCCAAGGCTCCTTGGCTGCATTCAAACAGGCCCTGGTCACATCCCGACCCAATTAGGGAGGGGAATGCAAGGCTCCTTGGCTGCATTTACACAAACCCTGATCACATCCTGACCCACTTAGGGAGGGCAATGCAAGGCTCCCTGGCTGCATTTACACAGGCCCTGGGAGGGGAATGCAAGGCTCCTTGGCTGCATTTACACAGGCCCTGATCACATCCCGACCCAATTAGGGAGAATCACAAGGCTCCTTGGCTGCATTTACACAGGTCCTGATCACATCCCGACCCAATTAGGGCGGTGAATACAAAGGCTCCTTGGCTGCATTTACACAGGCCCTGGTCACATCCCGACTCAATTAGGGAGGGGAATGCAAGGCTCCTTGGCTGCGTTTAGACAGGCCCTGATCACATCCCGACCCAATTAGGGAGCTGAACACAAGCCTCCTTGGCAGCATTTTCACAGGCCCTGATCACATCCCGACCCAATTAGGGAGAATCACAAGGCTCCTTGGCTGCACTTACACAGGTCTTGATCACATCCCGACCCAATTAGGGAGGTGAATACAAAGGCTCCTTGGCTGCAGTTACACAGGCCCTGATCACATCCCGACCCAATGCGGGAGGGGAATGCAAGGCTCCTTGGCTGCATTTACACAGGCTGACCCAATTAGGGAGAGAAACACAAGGCTCCTTGGCTGCATTTACACAGCCCTTGATCACCTCCCGACCCAATTAGGGAGGTAAATACAAAGGCTCCTTGGCAGCATTCACACAGGCCCTGATCACATCCCGACCCAATTAGGGAGGGGAATGCAAGGCTCCTTGGCTGCATTTACACAGGCCCTGATCACATCCCGACCCAATTAGGGAGGGGAATGCCAAGGCCCCTTGGCTGCATGCAAACAGGCCCTGGTCACATCCCGACCCAATTAGGGAGGGGAATGCAAGGCTCCTTGGCTGCATTTACACAAACCCTGATCACATCCTGACCCATTTAGGGAGGGAAATGCAAGGCTCCCTGGCTGCATTTACACAGGCCCTGGGAGGGGAATGCAAGGCTCCTTGGCTGCATTTACACAGGCCCTGATCACATCCCGACCCAATTAGGGAGAATCACAAGGCTCCTTGGCTGCATTTCGCACAGGTCTTGATCACATCCCGACCCAATTAGGGAGGTGAATACAAAGGCTCCTTGGCCGCAGTTACACAGGCCCTGATCACATCCCGACCCAATTCGGGAGGGGAACGCAAGGCTCCTTGGCTGCATTTACACAGGCCCTGATCACATCCTGATCCAATTAGGGAGAGAAACACAAGGCTCCTTGGCTGCATTTACACAGCCCTTGATCACATCCCGACCCCATTAGGAAGGTAAATACAAAGGCTCCTTGGCTGCATTTACACAGCCCTTGATCACATCCCGACCCAATTAGGGAAGGGAATGCAATGCTTCTTGGCTGCATTCACACAGGCCCTGATCACATCCGGACCCAATTCGGGAAGGGAATGCAAGGCTCCTTGGCTGCAGTCACACCACATCCGGACCTTGGCTGCATTTACACAGCACTTGATCAATTAGGGAGGTAAATACAAAGGCTCCTTGGCAGCATTCACACAGGCCCTGATCACATCCCGACCCAATTAGGGAGGGGAATGCAAGGCTCCTTGGCTGCATTTACACAGGCCCTGATCACATCCCGACCCAATTAGGGAGGTGAATGCCAAGGCTCCTTGGCTGCATGCAAACAGGCCCTGGTCACATCCCGACCCAATTAGGGAGGGGAATGCAAGGCTCCTTGGCTGCATTTACACAAACTCTGATCACATCCTGACCCATTTAGGGAGGGCAATGCAAGGCTCCCTGGCTGCATTTACACAGGCCCTGGGAGGGGAATGCAAGGCTCCTTGGCTGCATTTACACAGGCCCTGATCACATCCCGACCCAATTAGGGAGAATCACAAGGCTCATTGGCTGCATTTCGCACAGGTCTTGATCACATCCCGACCCAATTAGGGAGGTGAATACAAAGGCTCCTTGGCTGCAGTTACACAGGCCCTGATCACATCCCGACCCAATTCGGGAGGGGAACGCAAGGCTCCTTGGCTGCATTTACACAGGCCCTGATCACATCCTGACCCAATTAGGGAGCGAAACACAAGGCTCCAGGAAGATGGCACTGTCCTGGTGGAAGGAGTGCAGGGCAAGACCGCTTCCCCAGCTCGTCTAGACTGCTTGCACAAAGCCTTGCAAGAGCTGAAAGCGCAGCACCGCCTCTACCAGGCAAACCCAGCAGTGGAGGGAGCATTAACAAGAATGGAAATCATCCTCGCTGGAAAAGTGCAGCCGTGTACAAGCGCAGCGGCAACGACAGACCGCGAAACCTCCCAAGGGCGCCAAACGGGGGAGTCCGGTGGATCACACTCCTCGGCCTTGGGGGGCGAAGCGCAGCACTCGGAAAACGCAGCGGCCTCTGTCGAAACAATGGAAGAGAAGGAAGACAGGGTAGAGATGACGTACCTGATCCCCAAAGAGCTGAAAGCCCCCAGAGCGGACACTGTGGAGCTGCAGAAAATCCGAAGCACTTCGGAGCTCACGGACGACATGGACGTGAAGTTCTTCCCACACCTGTTTTCCACGGGCACAGGCGGATGGCAGAATGGATATGGAAGCTTCTCCCAATACGCTCGCAAGCTCTCGGGCAACATCAACGTGAGGATCGGCAACCAGCAGGCTCCAGGCGGGAAGACCAAGTACCAAGAGGGCAAAGGTCAGGTGTTTACAGCCCTGAGGGACATCCCAAAAAGCACCTGAGATTGTTTATCACTGAGCATTCTTTAGAGAAGAGAGCGCAGCGCAAGGCTCCTTGGCTGCATTTACCGGCCCTGATCACATCCCGACCGAACTAGGCAGGGGAACACAAGGCTCTGTGCCTGCCTTTACAGGCCCTGATCACATCCCGACCCAATTAGGGAGGGGAATGCAAGGCTCCTTGGCTGCATCTGCACAGGTCCTGCTCACACCCTGAAGGGAACACGAGGCTCCTTGGCTTCATACACAGGCCCTGATCACATCCCTACCCAATTAGGGAGGCCAAGGCTCCTTGGCTGCGTTCACGCAGGCCCTGATCACATCCGACCCAGTAAGGGAGGGAATGCAAGGCTCCTTGGCTGCATTTACACAGGCCCTGATCACATCCTGACCCAGTTAGGGAAGGGAACGCAAAGGCTCCTTGGGGGCAGCCTTCTTCACTGAAGCGGACATGGACAACGCCGTGCAGGTTGTCCTCGAAGAAGGTGCGGTGGAACGAGGTGAAGCTGCAGAGGACCACGCGGCGCCAGGTGGCTTCTACTCCTCGGAAGTGCTTGCGCAGGTACTGCAAACCAAAGCCATGGCTGCTTTTGGTCGTGTGAGGTGGCAAATGGACCTTCAACCCGGCGTGAGCAAGCACGATCTGGAAGCAGCTGCCGGGGCGGTGCAGAACCGGGACAACGCACACTGGGTGGCATATCGATATTTCCATGAGAAGATCTTCAGGTTGGACTCCCTGGCTCGTACCCGCAGAGCAGAGCAGATACCGGAAGCCGTCTACTTGGCGGAGCTCGCTCGACATCCCGCGACCTACTGCATCCGAGAGGTCTAGCCGCGGCTGCCATCTCCTAACAATGTTGTGATGCCGCGAGGACACCTCTGGTGCTCCACGCCAACGTTTCACCCCCCACAGACCAGCGTTCTCACGCGAGATCGCACAAGGCAAGGCAGAAACCAAGGCGCCAGCTCATGCTCATGTGATGGATGGATGTGTGGCAAGACTGGCGCCCCAGCAAACCTGAGCAACAACTGCGCCGCTCTTCTCTGCGGGCTCAAGATTAGAGTTACCCCAAAAAAAAGACATGGTTTTCTTTCAGAAACCTATCCAAAAAGCGAGACGAGGTGTCGAAACAATCAAATCAATATCACCATGACAAGACGAAAGACAAGAATTACAAGCATTTGCTGTCAAGAACCAACATGCTCAACTTCTCCTGGCCCAGAACTGCAGACATGGACAGAAGACCACCAGACCTTCAAGCATCAGGTCCGT
>CAJNDS010001705.1:0-10463 GCA_905221605.1 Symbiodinium natans
GTGAGGCCTTACTTGAGTATTTGAAAGACTGGTAAACCGTATAACCCTTGAGAAAGCGCGTGTAGCAGACCTGTGCACGAGTACTACACTCAAAAAATGTGGGAAAACAGCGTGTAGTACCTTGATTCCAAGTAGAAACATTACATGAACCTTAAAGTTTTGAAAAAACTATGCATTCATGTAGTACACTGTGGTTTTTGCCCAGCGCGGAGCGTGTAGTACCAGTTTTGATGAAATTACACCTGAGGCGAAATCCAGCTTTTCCCACAGCGCGGAGCGTGTAGTACTAGTTTTCATGAAATTAGACTGGCCGCAAAATCGAGCTTTTCCTACAGCGCGGAGCATGTGTGACACCTGGTTTTTAATTTGCAGTTCTACAGGTCAGGGGCTTTCAAGCTTCCTGCAGACTCTGGGGCCTTCAAGCCTTTGTGTTGAAAAGGGGAAATGGACTCCGTGTGAAAGCAGGAAAATGTCCAAGTAATTGAGGACTGGAAGCCATCCAGGCTGGGGGGAGAGGCAGCCAGCAGGTTTTGCAGGCTTGCTGTAGGGTCTGTAGGGGCGGCGTGCGGCAGGGTCTGCAGGTTTGCTGCAGGATCTGGGTCTGTAGGGTCTGCAGGCTTGCTGCAGGGGTCTGCAGGCTTGCTGCCGGGCCCGCAGGCCCTGCTGGCCTGCAGGCTGCTGCAGGGTCTGCAGGCTTGCCGAGGGGGCCTACAAACCCTGCAGCTGTAGGCTTGCTGCAGGGGTCTGCAGGCTTGCTGCAGGCTGCTGCAGGGCCTGCAGGCTTGCTGCAGAGTCCGCGTGCTTGCTGCAGGTCTGCAGGGTCTGCAGGTTGCTGCAGTGTTACATGCAGGGTCTGCAGAACGCAGTAAGCAGCGCAGCCCGAGCTTGAGAGCTACCTTGAAATTGCAAGGGCTTGGAGCCTGAAGAGCCTGGAAAAGGATGCTTGTCTCGGTCATAAGCCCTTGCGTGTGCCCCCGAGCCCCCAATGGCAATGTTGGACGCTGAAGGTCGGTCTGACATGACCAACGTGTTGCAACATTGCCATGGGGGAAAGGGGATTTTCAACAACATTTTATTGATTTGGGACAAGGTAGGCCCTTTGCCTGGGGGTTTGGAGAATGTGCCTCGAGTGAAGCCAAATCAGACCCCAAAAAGACACAAGAAGCGTAGGACACGTTTGAGTGCCCCCGCAGTTGCAATTCAGCTTGTCATGTGCAATACTTGTTCCGTTATAACGCTATTGCCAACAGTCTTAAGCGACCGCTGACTATCTTTGCGCCCGACCCAAACATGTGGTGCATGCTTTGCGTGTCTCCGCAAAATTGAAAGCACACTTGCCATGTTTTACGGCCCAGTCTAGGGTCCCATTTTTGGGCCCCAAAGCGAAGCCCGAAATGGGATCTTTTCTAAGAGTTTCGAATCAGGCAGACCCAGTTTTGGGACCCAATTTCTGGCCTCAAAATGAGGGCCAAAAACTGTGCGATTTCTGATGAGAAGACACACTTTTGAAGCTCGCCAAAAATTTGCCCGACGTGAGGACCGCTCCCGACATAAGACAATAAAAATGCACCGCTGCGTGGCAAGCGGTCGGTGGTGGGCCTGTACTTATTCATATAGGCGCCATTCAGGTTGCCACTAGGGGGGTACTCTGATGCGTCCTATGTTTCTCGTCGTTTGTCGGTCCTGAATGTGGACCCGCGCGATGCCACGTTTTTCAGCGATTTTTCCAACGGGCAGCCCGCAAAAGTTGGAAAAAAGGCTCTGGGAGGTCCTGATGAGGTTTTGGAGCCCTTGAAGGGGACCGTGAGGCCTTACCTGAGTATTTGAAAGACTGGTAAACCGTATAACCCTTGAGAAAGCGCGTGTAGCAGACCTGTGCACGAGTACTACACTCAAAAAATGTGGGAAAACAGCGTGTAGTACCTTGATTCCAAGTAGAAACATTACATGAACCTTAAAGTTTTGAAAAAACTATGCATTCATGTAGTACACTGTGGTTTTTGCCCAGCGCGGAGCGTGTAGTACCAGTTTTGATGAAATTACACCTAAGGCGAAATCCAGCTTTTCCCACAGCGCGGAGCGTGTAGTACTAGTTTTCATGAAATTAGACTGGCCGAAAAATCGAGCTTTTCCTACAGCGCGGAGCATGTGTGACACCTGGTTTTCAATTTGCAGTTCTACAGGTCAGGGGCTTTCAAGCTTCCTGCAGATTCTGGGGCCAAGCCTTTGTGTTTAAAAGGGGAAATGGACTCCGTGTAAAAAGCAGGAAAATGTCCAAGTAATTGAGGACTGGAAGCCATCCAGGCCTGGGGGGAGAGGCAGCCAGCAGGTTTTGCAGGCTTGCTGTAGGGTCTGTAGGGGCAACGTGCGGCAGGGTCTGCAGGTTTGCTGCAGGATCTGGGTCTGTAGGGTCTGCAGGCTTGTTGCAGGGCAGGGCCCGCAGGCCCTGCTGGCCTGCAGGCTGCTGCAGGCTTGCCGAGGGGCCTACAAACCCTGCAGCTATAGGCTTGCTGCAGGGGTCTGCAGGCTTGCTGCAGGCTGCTGCAGGGCCTGCTGCAGGTCTGCAGGGTCTGCAGGTTGCTGCAGTGTTACATGCAGGGTCTGCAGAACGCAGTAAGCAGCGCAGCCCGAGCTTGAGAGCTACCTTGAAATTGCAAGGGCTTGGAGCCTGAAGAGCAAAGGATGCTTGTCTCCGGTCATAAGCCCTTGCGTGTGCCCCCGAGCTCCCAATGGCAATGTTGGACGCTGAAGGTCGGTCTGACATGACCAACGTGTTGCAACATTGCCATGGGGGAAAGGGGATTTTCAACAACATTTTATTGATTTGGGACAAGGTAGGCCCTTTGCTTGGGGGTTTGGAGAATGTGCCTCGAGTGAAGCCAAATCAGACCCCAAAAAGACACAAGAAGCGTAGGACACGTTTGAGTGCCCCCGCAGTTGCAATTCAGCTTGTCATGTGCAATACTTGTTCCGTTATAACGCTATTGCCAACAGTCTTAAGCGACCGCTGACTATCTTTGCACCCGACCCAAACATGTGGTGCATGCTTTGCGTGTCTCCGCAAAATTGAAAGCACACTTGCCATGTTTTACGGCCCATTCTAGGGTCCCATTTTTGGGCTCCAAAGCGACGCCCGAAATGGGATCTTTTCTAAGAGTTTCGAATCAGGCAGACCCAGTTTTGGGACCCAATTTCTGGCCTCAAAATGAGGGCAAAAACTGTGCGATTTCTGATGAGAAGACACACTTTTGACGCTCGCCAAAATTTTGCCCGACGTGAGGACCGCTCCCGACATAAGACAATAAAAATGCACCGCTGCGTGGCAAGTGGTCGGTGGTGGGCCTGTACTGATTCATATAGGCGCCATTCAGGTTGCCACTGTTGCAATTCAGCTTGTCATGTGCAATACTTGTTCCGTTATAACGCTATTGCCAACAGTCTTAAGCGACCGCTGACTATCTTTGCGCCCGACCCAAACATGTGGTGCATGCTTTGCGTGTCTCCGCAAAATTGAAAGCACACTTGCCATGTTTTACGGCCCATTCTAGGGTCCCATTTTTGGGCCCCAAAGCGACGACCCGCGCGGTGCCACGTTTTTCAGCGATTTTTCCAACGGGCAGCCCGCAAAAGTTGGAAAAAAGGCTCTGGGAGGTCCTGATGAGGTTTTGGAGCCCTTGAAGGGGACCGTGAGGCCTTACCTGAGTATTTGAAAGACTGGTAAACCGTATAACCCTTGAGAAAGCGCGTGTAGCAGACCTGTGCACGAGTACTACACTCAAAAAATGTGGGAAAACAGCGTGTAGTACCTTGATTCCAAGTAGAAACATTACATGAACCTTAAAGTTTTGAAAAAACTATGCATTCATGTAGTACACTGTGGTTTTTGCCCAGCGCGGAGCGTGTAGTACCAGTTTTGATGAAATTACACCTGAGGCGAAATCCAGCTTTTCCCACAGCGCGGAGCGTGTAGTACTAGTTTTCATGAAATTAGACTGGCCGAAAAATCGAGCTTTGCCTACAGCGCGGAGCATGTGTGACACCTGGTTTTTAATTTGCAGTTCTACAGGTCAGGGGCTTTCAAGCTTCCTGCAGACTCTGGGGCCTTCAAGCCTTTGTGTTGAAAAGGGGAAATGGACTCCGTGTGAAAGCAGGAAAATGTCCAAGTAATTGAGGACTGGAAGCCATCCAGGCTGGGGGGAGAGGCAGCCAGCAGGTTTTGCAGGCTTGCTGTAGGGTCTGTAGGGGCGGCGTGCGGCAGGGTCTGCAGGTTTGCTGCAGGATCTGGGTCTGTAGGGTCTGCAGGCTTGCTGCAGGGGTCTGCAGGCTTGCTGCAGCCCGCAGGCCCTGCTGGCCTGCAGGCTGCTGCAGGGTCTGCAGGCTTGCCGAGGGGGCCTACAAACCCTGCAGCTGTAGGCTTGCTGCAGGGGTCTGCAGGCTTGCTGCAGGCTGCTGCAGGGCCTGCAGGCTTGCTGCAGAGTCCGCATGCTTGCTGCAGGTCTGCAGGGTCTGCAGGTTGCTGCAGTGTTACATGCAGGGTCTGCAGAACGCAGTAAGCAGCGCAGCCCGAGCTTGAGAGCTACCTTGAAATTGCAAGGGCTTGGAGCCTGAAGAGCCTGGAAAAGGATGCTTGTCTCCGGTCATAAGCCCTTGCGTGTGCCCCCGAGCCCCCAATGGCAATGTTGGACGCTGAAGGTCGGACTTGAAGGTCGGTCTGACATAACCAACGTGTTGCAACATTGCCATGGGGGAAAGGGGATTTTCAACAACATTTTATTGATTTGGGACAAGGTAGGCCCTTTGCTTGGGGGTTTGGAGAATGTGCCTCGAGTGAAGCCAAATCAGACCCCAAAAAGACACAAGAAGCGTAGGACACGTTTGAGTGCCCCCGCAGTTGCAATTCAGCTTGTCATGTGCAATACTTGTTCCGTTATAACGCTATTGCCAACAGTCTTAAGCGACCGCTGACTATCTTTGCACCCGACCCAAACATGTGGTGCATGCTTTGCGTGTCTCCGCAAAATTGAAAGCACACTTGCCATGTTTTACGGCCCATTCTAGGGTCCCATTTTTGGGCCCCAAAGCGAAGCCCGAAATGGGATCTTTTCTAAGAGTTTCGAATCAGGCAGACCCAATTTCTGGCCTCAAAATAAGGGCCAAAAACTGTGCGATTTCTGATGAGAAGACACACTTTTGAAGCTTGCCAAAATTTTGCCCGACGTAAGGACCGCTCCCGACATAAGACAATAAAAATGCACCGCTGCGTGGCAAGCGGTCGGTGGTGGGCCTGTACTTATTCAGGGCGCCATTCAGGTTGCCACTGGGGGGGTACTCTGATGCGTCCTATGTTTCTCGTCGTTTGTCGGTCCTGAATGTGGACCCGCGCGATGCCACGTTTTTCAGCGATTTTTCCAACGGGCAGCCCGCAAAAGTTGGAAAAAAGGCTCTGGGAGGTCCTGATGAGGTTTTGGAGCCCTTGAAGGGGACTGTGAGGCCTTACTTGAGTATTTGAAAGACTGGTAAACCGTATAACCCTTGAGAAAGCGCGTGTAGCAGACCTGTGCACGAGTACTACACTCAAAAAATGTGGGAAAACAGCGTGTAGTACCTTGATTCCAAGTAGAAACATTACATGAACCTTAAAGTTTTGAAAAACTATGCATTCATGTAGTACACTGTGGTTTTTGCCCAGCGCGGAGCGTGTAGTACCAGTTTTGATGAAATTACACCTGAGGCGAAATCCAGCTTTTCCCACAGCGCGGAGCGTGTAGTACTAGTTTTCATGAAATTAGACTGGCCGAAAAATCGAGCTTTTCCTACAGCGCGGAGAATGTGTGACACCTGGTTTTTAATTTGCAGTTCTACAGGTCAGGGGCTTTCAAGCTTCCTGCAGACTCTGGGGCCTTCAAGCCTTTGTGTTTACAAGGGGAAATGGACTCTGTGTGAATGCAGGAAAATGCCCAAGTAATTGAAGACTGGAAGCCATGCGGGCTGGGGGAGAGGCAGGCAGCAGGTTTTGCAGGCTTGCTGTAGGGCCACTGTAGGGTCTGTAGGGGCGGCGTGCGGCAGGGTCTGCAGGTTGCCCGCTGCAGGCTGCTGCAGGGTCTGCAGGCTTGCCGACAGCCTAGCTGTAGGCTTGCTGCAGGGCAGGGGTCTGCAGGCTTGCTGCATCAGGCTGCTGCAGGGCCTGCAGGCTTGCTGCAGAGTCCGCATGCTTGCTGCAGGTCTGCAGGGTCTGCAGGTTGCTGCAGTGTTACATGCAGGGTCTGCAGAACGCAGTAAGCAGCGCAGCCCGACCTTGAGAGCTACCTTGAAATCGCAAGGACTTGGAGCCTGAAGAGCCTGGAAAAGGATGCTTGTCTGTGCCCCCGAGCCCCCAATGGCAATGTTGGATGCCGAAGGTCGGTCTGACATGACCAACGTGTTGCAACATTGCCATTGGGGAAAGGGGATTTTCGACAACACTTATTGATTTGGGACAAGGTAGGCCCTTTGCTGGGGGTTTGGAGAATGTGCCTCAAGTGAAGCCAAATCCGACCCCAGAAAGACACAAGAAGCGTAGGACACGTTTGAGTGCCCCCGCAGTTGCAATTCAGCTTGTCATGTGCAATACTTGTTCCGTTATAACGCTATTGCCAACAGTCTTAAGCGACCGCTGACTATCTTTGCACCCGACCCAAACATGTGGTGCATGCTTTGCGTGTCTCCGCAAAATTGAAAGCACACTTGCCATGTTTTACGGCCCATTCTAGGGTCCCATTTTTGGGCCCCAAAGCGACGCCCGAAATGGGATCTTTTCTAAGAGTTTCGAATCAGGCAGACCCAGTTTTGGGACCCAATTTCTGGCCTCAAAATGAGGGCCAAAAACTGTGCGATTTCTGATGAGAAGACACACTTTTGACGCTCGCCAAAATTTTGCCCGACGTGAGGACCGCTCCCGACATAAGACAATAAAAATGCACCGCTGCGTGGCAAGCGGTCGGTGGTGGGCCTGTACTTATTCATATAGGCGCCATTCAGGTTGCCACTGGGGGGGTACTCTGATGCGTCCTATGTTTCTCGTCGTTTGTCGGTCCTGAATGTGGACCCGCGCGATGCCACGTTTTTCAGCGATTTTTCCAACGGGCAGCCCGCAAAAGTTGGAAAAAAGGCTCTGGGAGGTCCTGATGAGGTTTTGGAGCCCTTGAAGGGGACTGTGAGGCCTTACTTGAGTATTTGAAAGACTGGTAAACCGTATAACCCTTGAGAAAGCGCGTGTAGCAGACCTGTACACGAGTACTACACTCAAAAAATGCGGGAAAACAGCGTGTCGTACCTTGATTCCAAGTAGAAACATTACATGAACCTTAAAGTTTTGAAAAAACTATGCATTCATGTAGTACACTGTGGTTTTTCCCCAGCGCGGAGCGTGTAGTACCAGTTTTGATGAAATTACACCCGAGGCGAAATCCAGCTTTTCTCACAGTGCGGAGCGTGTAGTACTAGTTTTCATGAAATTAGACTGGCGGAAAAATCCAGCTTTTCCTACAGCGCGGAGCATGTGACACCTGGTTTTTAATTTGCAGTTCTACAGGTCAGGGGCTTTCAAGCTTCCTGCAGACTCTGGGGCCTTCAAGCCTTTGTGTTTACAAGGGGAAATGGACTCTGTGTGAATGCAGGAAAATGCCCAAGTAATTGAAGACTGGAAGCCATGCGGGCTGGGGGAGAGGCAGGCAGCAGGTTTTGCAGGCTTGCTGTAGGGTCTGTAGGGGCGGCGTGCGGCAGGGTCTGCAGGTTGCCCGCAGGCGCTGCTGGCCTGCAGGCTGCTGCAGGGTCTGCAGGCTTGCCGACAGCCTACAGACCCTGCAGCTGTAGGCTTGCTGCAGGGGTCTGCAGGCTTGCTGCGTCAGGCTGCTGCAGAACCTGCAGGCTTGCTGCAGAGTCCGCGTGCTTGCTGCAGGTCTGCAGGGTCTGCAGTGTTACATGCAGGGTCTGCAGAACGCAGTAAGCAGCGCAGCCCGACCTTGAGAGCTACCTTGAAATCGCAGGGACTTGGAGCCTGAAGAGCCTGGAAAAGGATGCTTGTCTCCGGTCACACGCCCTTGCGTGTGCCCCCGAGCCCCCAATGGCAATGTTGGATGCCGAAGGTCGGTCTGACATGACCAACGTGTTGCAACATTGCCATTGGGGAAAGGGGATTTTCGACAACACTTATTGATTTGGGACAAGGTAGGCCCTTTGCTGGGGGTTTGGAGAATGTGCCTCAAGTGAAGCCAAATCCGACCCCAGAAAGACACAAGAAGCGTAGGACACGTTTGAGTGCCCCCGCAGTTGCAATTCAGCTTGTCATGTGCAATACTTGTTCCGTTATAACGCTATTGCCAACAGTCTTAAGCGACCGCTGACTATCTTTGCGCCCGACCCAACATGTGGTGCATGCTTTGCGTGTCTCCGCAAAATTGAAAGCACACTTGCCACGTTTCACGGCCCATTCTGGGGTCCTATTTTTGGGCCCCAAAGCGAAGCCCGAAATGGGATCTTCTCTAAGAGTTTCGAATCAGGCAGACCCAGTTTTGGAACCCAATTTCTGGCCTCAAAATGAAGGCCAAAACTGTGCGATTTCTGATGAGAAGACACACTTTTGAAGCTCGCCGAAATTTTGCCCGACGTGAGGACCGCTCCCGACATAAGACAATAAAAATGCACCGCTGCGTGGCAAGCGGTCGGTGGTGGGCCTTTACTTATTCATATAGGCGCCATTCAGGTTGCCACTGGGGGGACTGGGGGGGTACTCTGATGCGTCCTATGTTTCTCGTCGTTTGTCGGTCCTGAATGTGGACCCGCGCGATACCACGTTTTTCAGCGATTTTTCCAACGGGCAGCCCGCAAAAGTTGGAAAAAAGGCTCTGGGAGGTCCTGATGAGGTTTTGGAGCCCTTGAAGGGGATTGTGAGGCCTTACTTGAGTATTTGAAAGACTGGTAAACCGTATAACCCTTGAGAAAGCGCGTGTAGCAGACCTGTACACGCGTACTACACTCAAAAAATGCGGGAAAACAGCGTGTAGTACCTTGCTTCCAAGTAGAAACATTACATGAACCTTAAAGTTTTGAAAAAACTATGCATTCATGTAGTACACTGTGGTTTTTCCCCAGCGCGGAGCGTGTAGTACCAGTTTTGATGAAATTACACCCGAGGCGAAATCCAGCTTTTCCCACAGCGCGGAGCGTGTAGTACTAGTTTTCATGAAATTAGACTGGCGGAAAAATCCAGCTTTTCCTACAGCGCGGAGCATGTGACACCTGGTTTTTAATTTGCAGTTCTACAGGTCAGGGGCTTTCAAGCTTCCTGCAGACTCTGGGGCCTTCAAGCCTTTGTGTTTACAAGGGGAAATGGACTCTGTGTGAATGCAGGAAAATGCCCAAGTAATTGAAGACTGGAAGCCATGCGGGCTGGGGGAGAGGCAGGCAGCAGGTTTTGCAGGCTTGCTGTAGGGCCACTGTAGGGTCTGTAGGGGCGGCGTGCGGCAGGGTCTGCAGGTTGCCCGCAGGCGCTGCTGGCCTGCAGGCTGCTGCAGGGTCTGCAGGCTTGCCGACAGCCTACAGACCCTGCAGCTGTAGGCTTGCTGCAGGGCAGGGGTCTGCAGGCTTGCTGCATCAGGCTGCTGCAGGGCCTGCAGGCTTGCTGCAGAGTCCGCATGCTTGCTGCAGGTCTGCAGGGTCTGCAGGTTGCTGCAGTGTTACATGCAGGGTCTGCGGAACTGTAAAGTTTTTCTACTACCTGGGAACCCCACCTACCAACCCAAAGGGTTGATGAGCATGTGTGGATTTGTGACTCATGTTTTACCGACAGCGCTTTTACTGGTTCAAGGAAAAAGAGCGACTTGAAGTTTAGCATGGTAGCGGAGCACACTGTGCATCCGGGACCGAAGCCATGCCTCGTGGCCGTGATGATGGTTTGGGTTGGAACCCTGATGCTGTGGAGCCAATGGAGCTCACAGAACCTACAGAGCCCATGGAACTCACAGAACCCATGGAGCCAATGGAACTCACAGAACCCATGGAGCCGATGGAACCCGCAGAGCCCATGGAAGAAGGGGAACAAGAAGAAGAAATGGAGCCACGAAGAAAGGAGATCAAAATTCACCGTGTTGGCATGGGAAAAGGCTACGGATCTTCAGCAAGCAGTTCAGCTGAAGGAAGTGGAAGTGCACCAAGGTATATGCCTCCAAAGCCGAAGAAGAAGCCCGAACGACCAGTGGTGGAAGGAAGAGATTACATTCCCTTGGAAGGAGGAGAACCAGACGGGCCAGTGGAGATCGGGAGTCCTAGTTCCTCTAGCCCCGAAACTACAATGGTGTACCAAGAGGCACCACCTACACCGAGAAGGGAGCCGAGAACACTTTCGTCTGGGCACATCGCCTTGGAGCTGCAAGAGCAGCAAGTGTCTGCTGAGCAACGCAGGCGAAGGCAGCTGGAGAGACTCTCTG
>CAJNDS010001706.1:0-10458 GCA_905221605.1 Symbiodinium natans
GTTCACACGCCATTAATATTATTATAAGGAGTTTATGACGCATGAATAATATTAGAATGGCGCGTGAAAAGAAGGAGATGAAAGGGGAAGAGAGAACGCATTAAAATAATTAAGTTCACGCGGGTCTTTTCGCCCTTGTAATTTAATATTTTAATGGGTGAACGGGGCGGTTAGCGAACTAATGTCAAGAGACGGCGGTGTGGGGGCTTCAGGGTGTGGTTGACATGTGGTTCTTGGTGGTTCCGCGGTTGGTTTCATGGACAGAACTAAACATAAGGTCTCAAAGGGGGGCGTTCTCACTGTGTTCATGAACTAGCCCGTACAATAAGGCTTGGGATTCACTCCGTTCATCTGTTTCCAAGCTTATTGTAACCGCTGCGTTCATTCACATCGTGCTTGCATTTGTAATACAATTCATGCGTCCCTTGTCCTTATAATTGTATTAATGCACGAACGAAGTGAGAACGCGTACTGTAATTCTATTGCAAACTAGTGCGCGAATAGAATGAAATTAGCGCACGAACGTAGTGAGAGAAGAGAATACACGGGCGAATAAAAGAATAAGTGACCGCCCGTAAAATACTATTATTACTGCGAATTAAGTTCATTCACGAAAAAGGTAAAAGGAAACAGCTAATTTAAGGGGCGAACCGTGTGCACGAAGTTAATACGCTTCTCTTCTTAATTCGTGCATACGTACACGCTCCTAAAATACGACGTTCACTCACTAATTTCGCGCGTTCCTTGCAAATTTGTTCATTTCACTCCCTCGTTCGCTTCTCTCTCTTCGTATTTAGTTAAGGGAACAAGGGGGCCGTATAAAAAGAACTAAAATGGCCCCCAAAATGCTGTACGCAAAAGGGCTTATAATAAGTATATTCATGCGCCCTTTTACTCACTTTATGCTTTCACCACTGGATCTAGGATATAATCATTAGGGCGCTCACTATGTTCACTGTGTTCTCTTCGTTCATGCATTCGCTACGCTCGTTTATTCACTCCGTTCACACGTGCACTTCGTTCTCTTGTTATGTAATGAGTGAGCGGGCGAATATAGTAATTCTTAGTACGCCCGCATAATGCCGCACGTAAAAAGACTTATTTTGTGCGGCTCACACGTTTCGTTCATATGTTCCTTAAATTCATGCGTCATTCACTCTGTTCATTTCCTTATAATTTAATTCACATATTCTCTTCACTTTAATAATATTGTACGCCCGGGCATATATTGCGCACGCGTGCATGAATTTATCGTGCGATTAAAGGCCCGGTACATTATAATAATACTATATGGTCTTTCAGTATTATTCCTAGTGTTTAAAGAGCCCGCGCAATATAGTTCTTATTATGTACGCGCGGGGATACAAGTGAGCGAAGCGTGTGGATGCATGAACGTAATGACAGGGCGAAGTGAACCTCAAAGTCGGCCCGTGAATACATTTCGTTCATTCGCTTCTCTCACTTCACTACATTTATTCACTCCTTCGTTCACGCGCTTATTATAATATTATTCACGCGTCACGCTGCTCCTTGTAATAATATTATAACCGCGTGTTCACTTCATAGTAATACAATATAAGTTCTGGTGATCGAGGGAGAGGTGTGATGATAGTACTAATTCCTAGTCTTAAAGGTTGGGATGGGTCTCAAGGTGTTTTAGCGGTTACACTCATAATAAGTCCTAAGGTAGTACGTGAATTCACATAGTTCATTCACTCCCCCACATAATAATTATCATGCAAAGGTAAGTTTACGCACGCTTTGCATTATTATTATTACGTGGGGCCCTTTTCACCCTTATTGTGCTTACATTTCGTGCATTCGTGCGCCAGCTTACAATTCACGAAATATAAGAACAAAAAGGCAGTGAAAAGACCCGCCCGAAGTCCCAGCGCCAGAATGACAGGATACTACCTCGGGGAGTTAATGGTTGTACTGTGTGGGCAAGACTCATGATGGTACGGTTTCTAGGGTAGATTTCTAGGGGTTAACAGGAGCTAGAGATAGAGCTTCAGAGTCAAGAGCCCGGGCGGTCATTTCACCCTTCACTCGCGACTCCACGAAAAACCCTATTAAAATATATTAAATTATAAGGCACGCATGAATTTAATATTTTTTAATGGGCGTTTTTCCCCCAGAGTCGTTCATGAAGGTTTCAATCTTTAGAAATCCAATATTAAATTACGGGCAAGTTCACGCGCGCCGTAATGATTTTAATATTGGATTTATAAAGAGTGAAAGGGGCCCATATTAAATATACTAAAAGGCGCGCTATTCATTGCCCTTTTAGTACATTTAATATTGGGGCATGAACGTACGGGTGATGTGAGTGAGTCCGTCCATGAAGATCACCCATTATAATATTATAGGTAAGGGACGCACGCTATAATATTATTAATGGTTGCGTTTCATGCGTACGGACGGACCGAGGTTGGGGCCCTCTCTAGACATTAGAACGTCCCTGTAGTACTATCCCAACCTTGACACCCTAACCTCTGTCTCTAGGAGTTAATCTGTTGAGTCGTGAAGGTAACAGCCAGGATGGGAGAATGAGGGTGAAAAGGGCCAAATAATAAGTCCTTTAAAGGGGCCCTTTTCATCTCCCTCATTCGTTCCCCCTTTCAGTCATTACCTCTGCGTCTGGGTGCTTTTCTCTTATCTTTTCACTCATTATTGCTTTTATATTAGTATTAAATGGCAAGTTTACGCGCGCATTAATACTAATTAACGCAATAATGGGGTAAAGAAGAGAAAAAGCGTGAACACATGGGCGAATTATATACGCGCCGCTCTATTAATATACTAATTTCATGCACTAGTTTATAAATTAGTATATTATAGGGGCGCTTGTATTATATTCGCCCAAACGTTCACACCCTTGCCTCACGGTCTGGTTCACCTGGCTCTCTAGGAATAATACTAATGATCTCTAGACCCTGGAATCCATCCCACCTGTCAGTCTTGCCCATGAACTCTTCACACATGACATTACCATCTTGACTTAGAAACCGTACCATCATGAGTCTTTCTACGTGACAGGAACTCTCTTGACAAGGAACCCACCCTCGGGACCCCAACCGCCTGTGCTCTCTTGATCTAGGAGTTAGTACCTTATGAACGTACCAGCCCGGGAGTCTAGTTAGTATACTATAGGTGAAGAGAGTAATATTATTGTAATTACAAGGAAACGAACGTGACGCGTGAATTACAAAAATATTATGAACGTAACAACCGGGGCTGGGATCCTAACTCCTAAAGACCCCAACATGACGTAGAAAAACCCCTGTCATCAGTGATCACTTGTCCTTTAACCGTACACTCACCCTCTCTCTGCGTTCTCTTCATGCGTTCACTTATTCTCTCCGTTCATTCATTAAGTTCACGCATTAATATTATTACAAGTGAACGCAGAGAACGCGTGAATAATATTATAATGCGTGCACGAAATGAGAGAACGAGTGCACGAACTACAGCCCTTAGCATGAGACTGTGGATTAACCGTGTAAACGAGAACTCCTATTAAAATATAAGGAAACAAGGGAGTGAAACGAGTGCGTGACGCATGATTTTAATTGGGGTTTTCGTACGGGCTAGTATATTTTAATGCAAAGCGTGCGTTTCTTAACTTTGCATTACAATATACGCCCGTGTTGACTGACCGCTGAATCAAGAACAAGTGAACCATATGACCGCCCGGATGTTGGGGTTTTTGGTACGTTCTCTCCCTTTCTATCAACCTTCGTTCACACGCCATTAATATTATTATAAGGAGTTTATGACACATGAATAATATTAGAATGGCGCGTGAAAAGAAGGAGATGAAAGGGGAAGAGAGAACGCATTAAAATAATTAAATTCACGCGGGTCTTTTCGCCCTTGTAATTTAATATTTTAATGGGTGAACGGGGCGGTTAGCGAACTAATGTCAAGAGCCGGCGGTGTGGGGGCTTCAGGGTGTGGTTGACATGTGGTTCTTGGTGGTTCAGCGGTTGGTTTCATGGACAGAACTAAACATAAGGTCTCAAAGGGGGGCGTTCTCACTGTGTTCATGAACTAGCCCGTACAATAAGGCTTGGGATTCACTCCGTTCATCTGTTTCCAAGCTTATTGTAACCGCTGCGTTCATTCACATCGTGCGTGCATTTGTAATACAATTTATGCGTCCCTTGTCCTTATAATTGTATTAATGCACGAACGAAGTGAGAACGCGTACTGTAATTCTATTGCAAACTAGTGCGCGAATAGAATGAAAGTAGCGCACGAACGTAGTGAGAGACGAGAATACACGGGCGAATAAAAGAATAAGTGACCGCCCGTAAAATACTATTATTACTGCGAATTAAGTTCATTCGCGAAAAAGGTAAAAGGAAACAGCTAATTTAAGGGGCGAACCGTGTGCACGAAGTTAATACGCTTCTCTTCTTAATTCGTGCATACGTACACGCTCCTAAAATACGACGTTCACTCACTAATTTCGCGCGTTCCTTGCAAATTAGTTCATTTCACTCCCTCGTTCGCTTCTCTCTCTTCGTATTTAGTTAAGGGAACAAGGGGGCCGTATAAAATGAACTAAAATGGCCCCAAAATGCTGTACGCAAAAGGGCTTATAATAAGTATATTCATGCGCCCTTTTACTCACTTTATGCTTTCACCTCTGGATCTAGGATATAATCATTAGGGCGCTCACTATGTTCACTGTGTTCTCTTCGTTCATGCATTCTCTACGCTCGTTTATTCACTCCGTTCACACGTTCACTTCGTTCTCTTGTTATGTAATGAGTGAGCGGGCGAATATAGTAATTCTTAGTACGCCCGCATAATGCCGCACGTAAAAAGACTTATTTTGTGCGGCTCACACGTTTCGTTCATATGTTCATTAAATTCATGCGTCATTCACTCTGTTCATTTCCTTATAATTTAATTCACATATTCTCTTCACTTAATATCTTATATCCCGGGCAGTTTACTTTCTTCTCTTAACTTCTAGCCCGGGTAAACGAATTGAATGGGTTTTTAGGGGATTTGTAATATAAACCAATGAACGAATACAAGAAATGAATACAATTTTAATACAAGCGAATACAAATGCACTTACAATATTATACGGGCGAATGAATTTATAAGTGCACACCTTGGGATCTTCTGGACCACGTAATAATACTGAAAGACCGTAACAAATGCAGGAAATCTATTGTTTCGGGGGTTCCAAGGGCGCACTAATAATAAAATACTATATGAAATGAGTACGAAGATATGAATGTAGCGGCCACTTTCTAGTAGATTTTAAATAGGCCGCAATATTAGTATTATTATTCACTCCTTTGTGCGTTTTCTTGTTGCGTACGCGTGAACTTATAAAATAAAGGTGTTATCTTATTATCTCTTCATAATATTATTATTGGTGAAGTGAATTAGCAACTAGACCACTAATAAAATACTATTAAATGCATGACAGGCGAAGTGAATACGAAAATCTTAATTGCATGTGTCATTCATTTTATAACCGCGGGCGAACGAAAAAAAAACGAAATAATGTGTGCCCGCGAGTATAATTAGTGTGTGAGCGCCGGAATGATCATAATGACACACGCACGCTATTATTATTCTATTCTTTTCTGGTGATTAACGCGTGTTAAAAGATGCGAAGTGAGTACAGTGAGACACGATAATAATGCGAAATGGAATGAAGTGCGTGAGCTGCATTAATACGCTTATTGCATGCGTTCGCCTATTTAATTCATGCGTGAGCGAAACGAACGCATGACATCCATGAAGTGAACATAAACCCCCAAATGACCGTAACATAATAATACTAATACTGAAGGGGATGAAATTATATTACAAATGAATTCCTTTCCAAATTAATATTGTATTTCTACATTAATAAAATATGGTCTTTTTCCTAGTTTATTTCACTAATTAATGCGCTAATATACTAATAGAGAACATACGATATTATATTACAAGCGCGCTAAGTGAATAAAAGTAGAGAACGCACTTATTATATTATAAATCGCCTGTCATTCTCTTCGTTCATTCTGTAGTAAATCTCATAATGACACCCGCGGATAAAAGTGAACAAGGTAACAACAACATGACTGGCGAATGGAATGAATTTTAAGGTGTCCAAAAGGGCGTTATCTCTGGCTCTTTCTATAGGACCTTTTCATCCAAAAGGGCGTTAACAGATGATTCGTGCATTTAAACGAGCTAGCGAATACGGGGGCTTCGTGAACAAATACGCGAATTAAAGGGGCATTTCTTGAATTCCAAAATCTCACATTAAAACGCCCTTATAATTACATTGCATTTTACCTACAGCTTTTAATATAATAATTCACGATCTTATTCATTAAGTGAACAAAGGTGTGAATGATGCACGCAGTAAAAACCCAATAAAATAATATTATGCGTGCACACAGGATTATAAACTTGTATTATTATAACGAAGTGAACAAGGACACAAAATATGAATGGTGTACGCACTTCATTCCTAACTTTCCAAAAGACTTTTAAGGGGCTTTTTGTAGGCGAACAAAGGAGTGAATCTCTTAATAAATCCAGTATAACTTCGTTCCTTTAATCCTTTAGTTCGTTCTCTCGTTTCTCTCGTTTGCAATTAAATTATAACGAAGTGAAAACAGAATGAAATTAATGCGTGAGCGCTCTTTTAATATTAAATTCGTAAGTTATAGAATTACAAGTGAACAAATATAATATAAAGAGCGCACGCATGACATTAAGGTTTCACTGCGTTCGTTCGTTCACTAGGATTCACGCGTCCTTTACTGCGTTCAGTCCTTGTAATCACGTGTTCACTTACTCTCTTCATAATATAATATCGTATTATTACCCCGTGAGCATATTAATATAATAATAGGGCGTTTATGCTCACGGGATAATATTATTAAAAGACCATATAATATTATAAAGGGTGTAGAGAACATTAAAGGGGCTATATTACAAGCGAAGCGCGTGAATTCGCCCCTTTAAGTGAACGAAACGAGAAAACACTATTATTAATTGTATGAACGTAGTGAAACAAAGTACTATTATTATAGCGGCCTATTTAATATCTTCATAATGGCCGCTACATTCATACTATTATTAATTGTATGTGCGCACCAAAATACTATATTCAGGGGTGCGCTTATAATATTATAACGAAGTACGCGATTACAACCTCGTATCTTCCTGAACGCCCTTGACATTAAGTCCCAGATCTACTATTATGTACGCACGCTTCCTCACAGTCTCACCATTAGTATTACTATTGCACGGGCCCTATTATAAGTATTAACTGGCCCGTATTATAACGAAGAGAAAATAGTAAATTAACGGGCCCTTTTAATATAAAATTACTGGCCCGTTCGTATCTTTTCTATCACTAGTTAAAAATTGTAATCATAAAGGCTTAGGAATTTATTATTTATTATCTGGATTCATCTTTGGAATCTCCGGAACATTAATATCAGTCCTTATAAGAATAGAATTATATTCATCAGGAAATAGGATTATATCTCCAGAAAACCAGAACTTCTATAATATAAGCATTACATTGCATGGCTTTCTTATGATCTTCTTTTTAGTAATGCCTGGCTTGTTTGGAGGATTTGGAAATTATTTTGTACCTATCTTTCAAGGGTCTCCAGAAGTGGTATATCCTAGAGTCAATAATTTTTCTATCTTAATTCTTTTACTTTCATATCTTTTCCTAATCCTTTCTATAATCTCAGAATTTGGAGGTGGTACAGGATGAACATTTTTCCACCATTATCCACTTCTTTTATGACTTTATCACCTTCAAGTACAGGAAATCTTATATTTGGATTATTAATCTCTGGTATATCTTCATGTCTTACATCTCTTAACTTTTGGACAACAATTCTAAATCTGAGATCTTATTATCTGACATTAAAGACTATCCCATTATTTCCTTGGGCTTTCTTGATTACAGCTTTCATGCTTTTATTAACATTACCAATCTTATCTGGTACACTTCTTTTAATATTGGGTGATCTTCATTCTAATACACTTTTCTTTGATCCTATATTTGGAGGAGATCCTATATTCTATCAACATTTATTTTGGTTTTTTGGACATCCAGAAGTTTACATCTTAATAATTCCTGCATTTGGGATCATTTCCATAATAATTTCTGGGATTTTACAATTAATAATCTTTGGTAACCAATCAATGATCTTTGCCATGTCATCTATTTCTCTTCTTGGAAGTCTTGTTTGGGGGCATCATATGTATACTGTAGGTTTAGAAAGTGATACAAGAGCTTATTTTACAGGAGTTACAATCTTAATATCCTTACCAACTGGTACAAAAATCTTTAATTGGCTTTTTACATATCTTGGAAATCCACCATTATTACACCTTAGAATTAGTTCTGTCTTCTTCTCACATCTCTTTTTATTAATGTTTACTATAGGTGGTTCTACAGGAATAATTCTTGGAAATGCTGCAGTAGATCTAGGATTACATGATACATATTATGTTGTAGCACATTTTCATTTTGTTCTTTCTTTAGGAGCTATAATTTCTATCTTCTCTGGAATAATTTTTAATGGAGAAAAGATTGTTGGTACTAAGAATTTATTACTTTCATCCTCTAGTACACTTTCTCTTTTTCATCTACATTTAATATTTATTGGTATTCTTCTTACCTTTTCCCCAATGCATTTCTTAGGATTTAATGTTATGCCAAGAAGAATCCCATCCTTTCCAGATTCTTTTAATTCCTGGAATTCCCTGTCATCTATTGGATCAGGAATAACTTTCCTATCTTTTGGTTGTTTCGCAAGTTCACGCATTAATACACTGCATTTGTATCCTCGTTCACTTCGCTCCTTTATTATTATATTTCACGCGCTACTCTCATTCTTCGTTCGCTTGTAAATATAATAATGCAGTTCACTTCTTTCACTTCGTTCTCTCTTTATTTTCACACACGCATGATAGACGATTTTCTGCATAATAATACTACTAATGGTGCATGTAATCCAGATGTTGGGCCCTTTTATTTCACTCCCTTTAACTATATTTTAACCGCGGATACGAATGCGCGGGATAAACGAAAGAAAGATAGAGACAGAAGATTATTAGTGTTCACGTTGTTCACTCCTTTAATCCTATTATTCCTAAAGGTCCAGCTACAGGAAACGGCCGTTCGTTCATATAATTCGTGCGTTTCATGCGTCATTTTATTTCTTATAAACGCACTAATTATATTCTCTTCACTTATAGTATAGTATTATTAGTGTGTTTACGGGCGAACAAGAGATTAATGGGCCCGCAGAACGTACTAAAAGCCTTAATTTGTATATTAAATTACAAGGTAACGAAGTGGACGCGTGAATTTAATATAAAATTATGGGCTTTTTCTCCCTTTCACCCTTATAATTAGATGTCAGGGAGAACTTAGCACACGGATTCAGTACAATCTCCATCATGAATCTCTTCACCTTTCATAACTTCCCGGGCGGTCATTTCACCATTCACTCGCGACTCCACGAAAAACCCTATTAAAATATATTAAATTATAAGGCACGCATGAATTTAATATGTTTTAATGGGCGTTTTTCCCCCAGAGTCGTTCATGAAGGTTTCAATCTTTAGAAATCCAATATTAAATTACGGGCAAGTTAACGCGCGCCGTAATGATTTTAATATTGGCTTTATAAAGAGTGAAAGGGGCCCATATTAAATATACTAAAAGGCGCGCTATTCATTGCCCTTTTAGTACATTTAATATTGGGGCATGAACGTACGGGTGATGTGAGTGGGTCCGTCCATGAAGAGCACCCATTATAATATTATAGGTAAGGGACGCACGCTATAATATTATTAATGGTTGCGTTTCATGCGTACGGACGGACCGAGGTTGGGGCCCTCTCTAGACATTAGAACGTCCCTGTAGTACTATCCCAACCTTGACAACCCTAACCTCTGTCCTCTAGGATTAATCTTGTTGAGTCGTGAAGGTACAGCCAGGATGGAGAATGAGGTGAAAGGGTCCAAATATAATTCCTTTAAAGGGGCCCTTTTCATCTACCTCATTCTTTCCCCGTTCCAGTCTTACCTCGGCGTCTGGGTGCTTTTCTCTTATCTTTTCACTCATTATTGCTTTTATATTAGTATTAAATGGCAAGTTTACGCGCGCATTAATACTAATTAACGCAATAATGTGGAAAAGAAGAGAAAAAGCGTGAACACATGGGCGAATTTCCTAAAAAGCCCATACAATTATAATGCGTGCACAAGTTTACCATTATAATATGGGCTTTTAAGGAATTATATTCGCCCATACGTTCACACCCTTGGAATCGCATGCCAGGTTAACCGTGTAAAAGCCCATCTAATATAATACTAAAGGCGTGAACAAAGGCAAGAAACGCGCGCTTTGATCACGATTTTATTATTATATTGGGCTTTTAGTACCTTTTGGAC
>CAJNDS010001707.1:0-10457 GCA_905221605.1 Symbiodinium natans
ATTCCTTAAAATCCTTAAAATTTTGAAAGCCCCAACCTTTCAAAATTTTAAGGATTTTAAGGATTTTAAGGATTTTTAAAATTTTTAAATGGGCCTGCCTCTTTCCGGAAAATTATTTAATTTTCTTTCAAAATTTTAAGGATTTTAATGATTTTAAGAAATTTAAAAGGCCTTAAATTCCTTAAAATCCTTAAAATTTTGAAAGGCCCGGGCTTTCAAAATTTTAAGGATTTTAAGGATTTTAAGGATTTTTAAAATTTTAAATGGGCCTGCCTCTTTCCGGAAAATAATATAATTTTCTTGCAAAATTTTTAAAGGAGTTTAGGAAGTTTAAGAATTTAAAAGGCGTTCAAATTCCTTAAAATCCTTAAATTTGGTGAAAGCCCCCAACCTTCAAAATTTTAAGGATTTTAAGGATTTTAAGGATTTTTAAAATTTTAAATGGGCCTGCCTCTTTCCGGAAAATAATTTAATTTTCTTTCAAAATTTTAAGGATTTTAAGGATTTTAAGAAATTTAAAAGGCCTTAAATTCCTTAAAAGCCTTAAAATTTTGAAAGGCCCGGGCTTTCAAAATTTTAAGGATTTTAAGGATTTTAAAGATTTTTAAAATTTTAAATGGACCTGCCTCTTTCCGGAAAATAATTTAATTTTCTTTCAAAATTTTAAGGATTTTAAGGATTTTAAGGATTTTTAAAATTTTAAATGGGCCTGCCTCTTTCCGGAAAATAATTTAATTTTCTTTCAAAATTTTAAGGATTTTAAGGGTTTTAAGGATTTTAAGGATTTTAAGAAATTTAAAAGGCCTTAAATTCCTTAAAATCCTTAATATTTTGAAAGGCCCGGGCTTTCAAAATTTTAAGGATTTTAAGGATTTTAAGGATTTTAAGGATTTTTAAAATTTTAAATGGGCCTGCCTCTTTCCGGAAAATGATTTAATTTTCTTTCAAAATTTTAAGGATTTTAAGGATTTTCAGAAATTTAAAAGGCCTTAAATTCCTCAAAATCCTTAAAATTTTGAAAGGTCCGGGCTTTCAAAACTTTAAGGATTTTAAGGATTTTAAGGATTTTTAAAATTTTAAATGGGCCTGCCTCTTTCCGGAAAATAATTTAATTTTCTTTCAAAATTTTAAGGATTTTAAGGATTTTAAGAAATTTAAAAGGCGTTAAATTCCTTAAAATCCTTAAAATATTGAAAGGTCCGGGCTTTCAAAATTTTAAGGGTTTTCAGGATTTTAAGGATTTTAAAATTTTAAATGGGCCTGACTTTTCCGGAAAATAAATTTATTTTCCAATAGTTTTACTGAGTTTATTTTTTTATTTAAATGGGCCTGACCCTTTCTGGAAAATACTTGAATATTAGTTTAAAATTTGATAGATTTTAAGGAAACTAGGGGCATTTCAATATTTGGAAAGGCCATGAAGTTCCATGGGTACGTTATATTTTTGGATTTTTGTTTGTAATTTTTAGCAAATAAACCATTTAAGTTTTTTTTTTTGCAATTTTCCTGAAATTCTGAAAGCCTAGGCCTTACAAGAAAAATAAAAAAACAGCAACACAAATACTCATTTAAAATATTTAAATGCGCTTCTTAGTCCTTTTAAAAAAGAACATTTTGTTTTGTTAATTCATAAGGCTTGTAAAAAAAGCCGGGGGTCCGGGGACGAGCGTTAACAAAAGCATTCCCCTTGAATATTTCTTCCGCGAAACTTTTCTCCCGCGAATTTTGGCGGGAGAAATTCCCGCGAGCTCTCCCTTGAGTTTTTCTGGTTTTCCCGTGGTTTCCCTTTGATGTTTTTTTGGTTTCCCTTCAGTTTCCCGTGAGAGTCAAATCTTCCTTTTACTGTTCCCTTGGACTTCCCTTTGAACTTCCCTTGGTTTTCCCTCGGATCCCCTTCGAAATTAAAACGTATCCCGCGAGAAATCTCGCAAGACTTCAAAAATAAGGGCTTCCTTTTCCCACGGGATTTCCCGCGAAGCAGGCCGTAGGCCCCGAGCTGTGGCTGTAGTCTGCAGGCCCCCGAGCTCTCTGACTGTAGAGTCTCCAGGCCCCCGGGCTCGCTGTAGTCACCAGGGTCCCGGGCTGTCTGGCTGTAGTCTGCAGGCCCCCCTGTAGTCTCCAGGCCCCCGGTCTCTCTCGCTGTAGTCACCAGGCCTCCGGGCTGTCTGGCTGTAGTCTGCAGGCCCCCGAGCTCTCTGACTGTAGTCTCCAGCCCCCCGGGCTCTCGTGCTTGCTTGGGTTTATATTGTTTTTTACTTAATTAGATTGACTTAAGTAATTTAAATAATTTAAAGAATTTAAGTATCGAAATTTATTTAAATAATTAAATAACATAAATATGACGGGCAGGTTTCGGATTTAAATTACTTAAGTTATTTAATTCGGCCTGGAATTAAACAATGTGAATAATTTGTAAATAATATCAACAATTTACATAATTTAAATAAATGAAATAGTTTAAATAATTTAGATATTTTAAATAATTTAAATAATTTAAATCCGAAAAGGGGGGGACCACCCCCCCCCTGCCCCCTAAGACTTAAATAATTCAAATAGCTTAAATCCGAAACCTCCCCGTCTTATTTACACTTTTTAAATTATTTAATTCTGGGGAGGGGGGGTGGTCCCCCCCCCCTTTCGGATTTAAATCATTTTTCATTATTTAAACTATTTAAATTCTTTAAATTAAATTTGAATATGACGGGCAGGTTTCGGATTTAAAATATTTAAATTATCTAATTCGGCCGGGATTTAAATAATTTAAATAATTTAAACAGTTATTTAGGGCTTCGAACGGATTTAAATTATTTACATAATTTCAATAATTTCAATAATTTAAATCCGAAAAGGGGGGGGGGGGGCCACCCGCTGCCCCCTAAGGATTAAACAATTTAAATAATTTAAATCCGAAACCTCCCCGTCTTATTTAAATTATTTAATTATTTAATTCTGGGGAGGGGGGGTGGTCCCCCCCCCCCTTTCGGATTTAAATTTTTAAAATTATTAGATTGTTTAAAATATTTGAATTATTTAAATTATGGCACGGCTCTACTGACACATATTCCGCGGAAAGATTGTCATGTTTTTGGTGAAATTTACGAACACTTACCCCCCGATAAGCAAGATCTTGGCGCCGCTCCGCGTACTCAGCCTTTAAGAGTTTAAGGGGGTTTCAAATTCAGGGATACTTATATTTGCTCCTTTAAACTTACGAACACTTACCCCCCGATAAGCAAGACTTGGAACCTGCAGACAACAACAAACAGGTCTGTCGCAAAACCGCGACCATTGATACATACCCCCTGTAACGGGGTATGTCGCGTATGTGGGCCGCGGCCCGGTTACAAGCAATTAATATTGGCACGCGGCCATTTGTTTGCAAGAAACAGGGGTCTGCATACCGCAGCAAAACATAAACACATGATGACGATGCGAACAAATGACTAGATGATGAAGATGATGAGGATGAACAAGATCAAGGAGCTGATGAAGATGATGAAGATGATGAAGATGATGATGCTGCTGGGAAAGCTTTATGCAATTGATGCAGTGAAGTTATGCCAGTACAATGAAAGGACTCATGCAGATGAAGAGTGTGATGACAATGATGATAGAGCTTTGCGCTTTATTTTGTCACCCCGTCTCCTTGCTTCCTGTCTCTTCTCTTCTTTCCAGTACCCTTCCAGAAAAATGGCATCCTTGTTCTCTCGCCTCTCTCACTTCCCTTTCCCTTCTCTCTTTCTGTTACTTTTTGACTGATGAACAACAAGAAAGGAACTTGCAGGATAAAACAGTGGCAGGGTAAGCAGACGTTGCGCGTGGACCTTGCCGTACTTCATCATATCCCTCTTCTCGGCCCATCTCTTCTGCTCTTTTCCTTACTCTTCTCCTTTTCATAATTATTCCTCGTTAGTTGTTCTTATCTGGAAAAGAAAGAGGGAAGGGAGAGATAAGGGAGGGAGGATAGATAAAGAAGAGTGCCATCTTCTCAGCGCCTTGTTTTGTCTCTCCCTCTTCTCTATTCATCTCTCTTCGATTCTTTTCTTTGCTGTTCTATTGAAATTGGATTCCCTGTATCTCTCCTCTGTCCTTCTCTCTCGCTCCTCTTCTCCTGTTCCCCTCTAAACGATTGCTCTTTACAGATAGGTGCCCTCCCTCCTCGTCAGGAAATCTCTTTTCGCTTATTTTGCTTTTTGAAGCGAATAAAACAACGGATAAGAGAGGAAAGGGAATGACTAAGTAAAGACAGGAGCTCTTCAATAGGTGCCCTCCCTCCTCTTCAGGAAATCTCTTTTCCCTTATTTTGCTTTTTGAAGCGAAGAAAACAACAGATAAGAAGAGAGGAAAGGGAATGACTAAGTAAAGAGAGGAGCTCTTCAATTTCCCTCCCTATATCTGATGTTACTTTTCCTTCTTGGGCGGTGCCTTTCTTTCTCCCTTGAAGATGCAGAAGACGATCAGGAAGGACACCCGTTCCATCGCCCATATATAGACAGAGATAAATCATGAGCATCAGCTGGGTTTGCTGCCGATCCAAAATGGGCGTCCCTTTTAATCGCTTTCTGTGTCTTGAAACGAGCAAAAGGGGCACCCTTACTAAGTGTTTTCTTGTGGTGTCCCTTTTCTTCGCTTGAAGATGCAGAAAACGATCCAAAAAGGACCCCCGTTCCATCGCCCATTTATGGGGAGAGAGATAAATCATGAGCATCAGCTGGGTTTGCTGCCAATCCAAAATGGGCGCCCCTTTTAATCGCTTGCTGTGTCTTCAAACGAGCAAAAGGGACACCCTAAGTGTTTTCTTGTGGTGTCCCTTTTCTTCGCTTGAAGATGCAGAAAACGATCTAAAAGGACACCTGTTCCATCGCCCATATAGAGGGAGAGAGAGGGGGAGGGAGAGAGAGAGAGAGAGAGAGAGAGAGAGAGAGAGAGAGAGAGAGAGAGAGAGAGAGAGAAATCATGAGCATCAGCTGGGTTGGCTGCCAATCCAAAATGGACGTCCCTTTTAATCGCTTTCTGTGTCTTCAAACGAGCAAAAGGGACACCCTAAGTGCTTTCTTGTGGGGTGTCCCTTTTCCTCGCTTGAAGATGCAGAAAACGATCAAAAAGGACACCCATTCCATCGCCCATATATAGAGAGAGAGAGAGAGAGAAAAAAATCATGAGCATCAGCTGGGTTGGCTGCCAATCCAAAATGGACGTCCCTTTTAATCGCTTTCTGTGTCTTCAAACGAACAAAAGAAAACACTTAGGTTCCTCACTTGAAGATGCAGGAAACGGCCCAACAAGGACACCCGTTCCATCGCCCATATATGGAGAGAGAGAGAGAGGGAGAAAGGAAAAATCATGAGCATCAGCTGGGTTTGCTTACATGTTCATTGTTATTCCTTTTGTTTTTTCTAACGGAAATGAACAAGAGAAGAGAAAATAAGAACCAGAGGAAAGATGAAAACGAGCACCATCTTCTCTTTGCTTGATTTTTGCATTTCGCCTGTCCTCATTTCTCTTCCATTCTTTTCATTGCTCTTCCATTTAGAGTTGCATTCCTGTTGATCTCTCCTCTCTCCTTTCTCTTTCCCTTCTCTTCTCTTGTTCTCCTTTAAATCTCAAAAACACACAAAAGGAAGCTTCTTTTCCTTGATGAATGAAGAATGAAAAAAGAAGAAAAGAGATAGGGAAAGAAATTGAAGAGCTCCACTGCCTATTGGTTCATTCCATTTCCTCTCTTTCTATGTGTTGTTTTCCTTGTCGTTTCAGAAAGCAAGCAAAATAAGGGCAATGGGGGCTTCCTGAAGAGGAGAGAGGGCACCTATCTGCGAAGAGGTCTTGTCCTTTTTAAGAATAGAGGGAAAAGGGAGAGACAAGGAAGGGAGAGATGATAGACAAAGAAGAGTGCCATCTTCTTTGCGCCTTGTTGTGTTCCTCCGTCTCCTTGTTTCTTGTCTCCTCTCTTCTGTTCAGTACCCTTCCAGAAAATTAAAATGGCCTCCTTGTTGTCTCTCCTCTCTCACTTCCCTTTCCCTTCTCTCCTTCTGTTTCCGTTTAACTGACAAAGCACAAGACAGGTATGCTAAAGCAGTGGAAGGTAAAGCAGAGGGTGACTCCTTGCGCTTGGACCTTGCCGTACTTCATCATGTCCCTCTTCTCGGCCTATCTCTTCTGCTCTTTTCCTTACTCTTCTCCTTTTCATAAATTCTTCCTCTTTAGTTGTTCTTATTTCGAAAAGAAAGAGGGAAGGGAGAGATAAGGGAGGGAGGGTAGATAAAGAAGAGTGCCATCTTCTCAGCGCCTCGTTTTGTCTCTCCCTCTTCTCTATTCATCTCTCTTCTATTCTTTTCTTTGCTATTCCATTGAAATTGGATTCCTGTTATCTCTCCCCTCTCCTTCTCTCTCGCTCCTCTTCTCCTGTTCCCCTCTAAATGACAAAAAACACAAGAAAGGAAGAACAAGAGGGGCATGTGTTGCAATAAAGCAGGAAGGGAATTGAAGAGCTCCTCTCGCTACTTTCTCATGCCCTTTCCTTTCTATCTACCACAATCTACCACACCAAAACACGACTCTCAGCTTCCAAATATACTTCATCATGGGGAGAAGGGACATACTTCATCACAGACTTGGCCCACAGGGAGAGGGGGTATACTTCATCACGCTGCTGGGGGGCTGGATCACAAACATGGCCCACGGGGCGAGGGGACATACTTCAGCCACAAAGAGAGGGTGGGGGGGGGGGAGAGGGAGGTCTTGGAGAGGGTGGGTGGGTGGGGAAACCTACTTTCTCACGCTGTTGGGTCAACTTCTGGAATTCACAAGACCTGGCCTAACGGGGAGAGGTACCATGCCTTCTTCTCCCACACAATTTTGGTCCCCACGGGAGAAGGCGTACATACTTCATTTCCCACCACAAAAATGGTTGGCCCCTCGGGGAGAAGGGACATACTTCATCACAAATTTGGCCCACGGGGAGAAGGGACATACTTCATCACAGACTTGGCTCACAGGAGGCGCCAAAATAATCTAAATAATCTAATTATTCAAATCCATTGGTTCCTCTGGAAACCCAACCATTTAAATAATTTAAAGAATTTAATTATTCAAATACCTGGATTTAAATATTTTAGTTCTGGGGCGTCCCATCAAAAGGGAATAGGGAGAGACAAGGGAGAGATGATATATATATATATATAGAGCTTTGCGCTTTATTTTGTCACTCCGTCTCCTTGCTTCCTGTCTCTTCTCTTCTTTCCAGTACCCTTCCAGAAAAATGGCATCCTTGTTCTCTCTCCTCTCTCACTTCGCTTTCCCTTCTCTCTTTCTGTTACTTTTTGACTGATGAACAACAAGAAAGGAACTTGCAGGATAAAACAGTGGCAGGGTAAGCAGAGGTTGCGCGTGGACCTTGCCGTACTTCATCATATCCCTCTTCTCGGCCTATCTCTTCTGCTCCTTTCCTTACTCTTCTCCTTTTCAGAATTATTCCTCGTTAGTTGTTCTTATCTGGAAAAGAAAGAGGGAAGGGAGAGATAAGGGAGGGAGGATAGATAAAGAAGAGTGCCGTCTTCTCTGCGCCTTGTTTTGTCTCTCCCTCTTCTCTATTCATCTCTCTTCGATTCTTTTCTTTGCTGTTCTATTGAAATTGGATTCCCTGTATCTCTCCTCTGTCCTTCTCTCTCGCTCCTCTTCTCCTGTTCCCCTCTAAACGATTGCTCTTTACAGATCGGTGCCCTCCCTCCTCTTCAGGAAATCTCTTTTCGCTTATTTTGCTTTTTGAAGCGAATAAAACAACGGATAAGAGAGGAAAGGGAATGACTAAGTAAAGACAGGAGCTCTTCAATAGGTGCCCTCCCTCCTCTTCAGGAAATCTCTTTTCCCTTATTTTGCATTTTGAAGCGAAGAAGACAACAGATAAGAAGAGAGGAAAGGGAATGACTAAGTAAAGAGAGGAGCTCTTCAATTTCCCTCCCTATATCTGATGTTACTTTTCCTTCTTGGGCGGTGCCCTTCCTTCTCCCTTGAAGATGCAGAAAACGATCAGGAAGGACACCCGTTCCATCGCCCATATATAGACAGAGATAAATCATGAGCATCAGCTGGGTTTGCTGCCGATCCAAAATGGGCGTCCCTTTTAATCGCTTTCTGTGTCTTGAAACGAGCAAAAGGGGCACCCTTACTAAGTGTTTTCTTGTGGTGTCCCTTTTCTTCGCTTGAAGATGCAGAAAACGATCCAAAAAGGACACCCGTTCCATCGCCCATATATGGGGAGAGAGATAAATCATGAGCATCAGCTGGGTTTGCTGCCAATCCAAAATGGGCGCCCTTTTAATCGCTTGCTGTGTCTTCAAACGAGCAAAAGGGGCACCCTAAGTGTGTTCTTGTGGTGTCCCTTTTCTTCGCTTGAAGATGCAGAAAACGATCTAAAAGGACACCTGTTCCATCGCCCATATATATAGAGAGAGACAGAGAGAGAGAGAGAGAGAGAGAGAGAGAGAGAGAGAGAGAGAGAGAGAGAGAGAGAGAGAGAGAGAGAGAGAAATCATGAGCATCAGCTGGGTTGGCTGCCAATCCAAAACGGGCGTCCCTTTTAATCGCTTTCTGTGTCTTCAAACGAGCAAAAGGGACACCCGAAGTGCTTGCTTGTGGGGTGTCCCTTTTCCTCGCTTGAAGATGCAGAAAACGATCAAAAAAGGACACCCATTCCATCGCCCAGAGAGAGAGAGAGAGAGAGAGAGAGAGAGAGAGAGAGAGAGAGAGAGAGAAAAAGAATCATGAGCATCAGCTGGGTTGGCTGCCAATCCAAAATGGACGTCCCTTTTAATCGCTTTCTGTGTCTTCAAACGAGCAAAAGGGACACCCTAAGTGCTTTCTTGTGGGGTGTCCCTTTTCCTCGCTTGAAGATGCAGAAAACGATCAAAAAGGACACCCATTCCATCGCCCAGAGAGAGAGAGAGAGAGAGAGAGAGAGAGAGAGAGAGAGAGAGAGAGAGAAAAAGAATCATGAGCATCAGCTGGGTTGGCTGCCAATCCAAAATGGACGTCCCTTTTAATCGCTTTCTGTGTCTTCAAACGAACAAAAGAAAACACTTAGGTTCCTCACTTGAAGATGCAGGAAACGGCCCAACAAGGACACCCGTTCCATCGCCCATATATAGAGAGAGAGAGAGAGGGAGAAAGGAAAAAATCATGAGCATCAGCTGGGTTTGCTTACATGTTCATTGTTATTCCTTTTGTTTTTTCTAACGGAAATGAACAAGAGAAGAGAAAAAATAAGAACCAGAGGAAAGATGAAAACGAGCACCATCTTCTCTTTGCCTGATTTTTGCATTTCGCCTGTCCTCATTTCTCTTCTATTCTTTTCATTGCTCTTCCATTTAGAGTTGCATTCCTGTTGATCTCTCCTCTCTCCTTTCTCTCTCCCTTCTCTTCTCTTGTTCTCCTTTAAATCTCAAAAACACACAGTGAGGAAGACAAGCTTCGAGGCGCTGGAGCCGCGCCGTTTTCAGGCATCGGCTTGGTCAACGAGTTGCTATTTGATGTCCGCAAAGTTAGTGTCTTAAGATTGTTCACCGATTGTTGTATGATGGTCACTGATTATCCGAGAAGTTTTCGCGGGTCTTTTGCAATGGGTGCTGTCGTTGCTCTTTTTTTTTTGGCTCCTTCTCGGCGGGGCAGTGGCTTCTGCGGTCATGGGAGTGTCCGTGGCGGAGGTGGACTGTAGCGGGTTGTGCGGCTGCATCATTCCAATGCTTGCGGTAAAGGCATGTGTCTCAAGGTGATTTTCTGCGGGAGTGTTTTCTGCACGAGACGGTTCAGGGCACTGCAGGACTCGCGTCCACTTCAGTTTGTGAAGAAGAGTACGAAGTTCGACAGATTGTCGAACCGACGTCTGTACGCGTTGAATGATAATGTAGATGTCTTGAAAGAGTTAGGGCATCTTCATGAGAAGAAGCCTCTTTCAGTAGCAGTGATCTTTGTCGACGCACACCAAGCAACAATTCTGCACGACAGCTGGCGAGACTTGGCGTCGGCCGCAGCCGTTTCCCGAGTCAGGAAGACAAGCTCCGAGGCGCCGCAGCCGTGCCGTCTTCAGGCATCGGCTTGGTCGACCAGTTGCTATTGGTTGCCCGCAAAAATAGTGTCTTAAGATTGTTCACCGATTGTTGTATGATGGTCACTGATTACGCGAGACGTTTTCGCAGGTCTTTTGCAATGGGTGCCGTCGTTGCTTGTTTTTGGTCGGCTCCTTATCGGCGGGGCAGTGGCTTCTGCGGTCATGGGTGCGTCCGTGGCGGAGGTGGACTGTAGCGGGTTGTGCGGTTGTATGATTCCAATGCTTGCGGTAAAGGCAGTGATTTTCTGCGGGGGTGTTTTCTGCACGAGACGGTTCAGGGCACTGCAGGACTCGCGTCCACTTCAGTTTGTGAAGAAGAGTACGAAGTTTTACAGGTTGTCGAACCGACGTCTGT
>CAJNDS010001708.1:0-10446 GCA_905221605.1 Symbiodinium natans
ACACCAACACACACAACACACACAACACACACAACACACACAACACACACAACACACACAACACACACTACACACACAACACACACAACACACACAACACACACAACACACACAACACACACAACACACACAACACACACAACACACACAACACACACAACACACACACACACACAGCACACACAACACACACAACACACGCAACACACGCACAACACACACAACACACACAACACACACAACACACACAACACACACAACACACACGACACAACACACACACACAACACACACAACACACACAACACACACGACACACAACACACAATACACAACACACACAACACAACACACACAACACACACAACACACAGAACACACAGAACACACACAACACACACAACACACACGGAGAGAGGGAGGTCAACCAGAGATTGTTGTACAATGGTACACTGTTGCCAGATCTCATCCAGGAGGTACTGAAACTTCAGAGCACTGAGTGACCAAAAGGAAACAACAGCACTATGAACATTGCGCAGGTACACAAGGATGCGTACATCCTTGCTTCACAAGCTCTAACTGGGCATCTTCGTTGGCTCTCGTCCCAGTTAGGCTCCGAGAGCCCCCTGCGGGAAAATTGAGCGAGATGCTGGATCTCGGTCCAACCTTATTGGCGTATCCAAGTCCCTTAGCTTAGAATCAGGGTTCACACACACACACCCCTCCTACGAGGGGAGACACAATGCATTCCAAGGCCCAATCCTCCGCCATAGGCCCGTCACCGCCATAGGCCCTCCTCCTCCAGCACCGACCTTAGAAATCCTTAGTGTCGTCGTCATCGTCGTCAGAGACCTCCAGCTGCCATGAAAGGCCCAGGAGCGTCCGGGAGATCCCAGTTGCCAGCGCCGTGACCCAAGGCACCTCCCATCATCGTCGTCGTCGTGGAGGACCCCCAGCTGCCACAAAGGGCCCAGGAGCATCCCAGGAGGCCCCCGCTGTCAACAGCGACCCAGAGCACCTCTACTAAGACAGAAGCCGAGCGGCGAAATGTCCAGCAAGAAAGAAAACGGTCTAACTATTTGCAACTGAGGGGCAACCACCGCAAATACGACTCGGGTCGAGACCCACGAATAGAGAGTTAGACCACCTCGTCTATGTCTCACGACTGGGTTTAAGACACCCTTCAACAATTTCCGGTTCCGCCCTTATTGGCGACACTGAGCTTCAGCCGGCGTGGCTGGTACCTCGAGAGAGAGAGAGAATCCGCTCATAGCACTGGGTGCCTACCAAGGCTCATCTGGCACTGAAGCCTCTCTGTTTACTTGGGTGATCCCCATCCAGGAATCAGGCAATGCCCAAACGGGTGAATTGCCCTTGGGCGATGAAGCCCACACACGGAGAGAGGGAGGTCAACCAGATATTGTTGTACAATGGTACACTGTTGCCAGATCTCATCCAGGAGGTACTGAAACTTCAGATCACTGAGTGACCAAAAGGAAACAACAGCACTATGAACATTGCGCAGGCACACAAGGATGCGTCCATCCTTGCTTCACAAGCTCTAACTGGGCATCTTCGTTGGCTCTCGTCCCAGTTAGGCTCCGAGAAGCCCCTTGCGAGAAAATTGAGCGAGATGCTGGATCTCGGTCCAACCTTATTGGCGTATCCAAGTCCCTTAGCTTAGAATCAGGGTTCACACACACACAACACACACACACACAACACACACAACACACACAACACACAACACACACAACACACACACAACACACACAACACACACACAACACACACACACACAACACACACACAACACACACACACACACACAACACACACACACACAACACACACACAACACACACAACACACACACAACACACACAACACACACACAACACACAACACACACAACACACACAACACACACACAACACACACAACACACACAACACACACAACACACACAACACACACAACACACACAACCCACACAACACACACAACACACACAACACACACAACACACACAACACACACAACCCACACACAACACACACAACAAACACAACACACACAACACACACAACACACACAACACACACACACAACACACACACCACAACCACACACAACACCACACAACACACCACAAAAACACAACCACACACCAAACACACACAACACACACCACAACACACACAACAAACCACAACACACAACAACCACACAAACGCAACCAACGCACACCCCGCCCCCCCCCAACACACACAACACACACAACACACACAACACACACAACACACACAACACACACAACACACACAACACACACAACACACACAACACACACAACACACACAACACACACAACACACACAACACACACAACACACACACACAAAACACAACACACACAAAACACAACACACACAAACACAACACACAACACACAACACAACACACAACACAACACAAAACAAACAACACACACCAAACACACACAACGCACACAAAACACACACACACAAACACACAACAACACACAAACCACACAACACACCACAACACCAAAACACACCAACACCACACCACACAACACACCAACACACACAAACACACACAACACACACCACACAGAACACCACAACACACACAACACACACACAACAACACACAACACAAAAACCACACACCACCACACAACACACACACAACACACACAAAACTACACACACACACACAACACACACACACACACACACAACACAACACACACACCAACACACACAACACACACAACACACACAACACACACAACACACACAACACACACAACACACACAACACACACAACACACACAACACACACAACACACACAACACACACAACACACACCACACACACAACACACACAACACACACAACACACACAACACACCCAACACACACAACACACACAACACACACAACACACACAACACACACAACACACACAACACACACAACACACACAACACACACAACACACACAACCACACAACACACACAACACACACAACACACACAACACACACAACACACACAACACACACACAACACACACAACACACACAACACACACAACACACACAACACACACAACACCCACAACACACACAACACACACAACACACACAACACACACAACACACACAACACACACAACACACACAACACACACAACACACACAACACACACAACACACACAACACACACAACACACACAACACACACAACACACACAACAGACACAACAGACACAACAGACACAACAGACACAACAGACACAACAGACACAACAGACACAACAGACACAACACACACCCAAAAAAACACAAAAACACACACACAACACACAACACACACAACACACACAACACACACACAACACACACAACACACACAACACACACAAAACACACAACACACACCACACACACAACACACACAACACACACAACACACACAACACACACAACACACACAACACACACAACACGCACAACACACACAACACACACAACACACACAACACACACAACACACACAACACACACAACACACACAACACACACAACACACACAACCAACAACACAACACACAACAAACACACACACAACACAACACAAACAGCACACACAACAAACCCACAAACAACACACACACCACAACACACACAACACACACACAACACAACAAACACAACAACACACACACACAACACACACACACACACAGGTTCACACACACACACACACACACAGGTTCACACACACACACACAACACACACAACACACACAACACACACAACACACACAACACACACAACACACACAACACACACAACACACACAACACACACAACACACACAACACACACAACACACACAACACACACAACACACACAACAAACACAACACACACAACACACACAACACACACAACACACACAACACACACAACACACACAACACACACAACACACACAACACACACAACACACACAACACACACAACACACACAACACACACAACACACACAACACACACAACCCACACAACACACACAACACACACAACACACACAACACACACAACACACACAACACACACAACACACACAACACACACAACACACACAACACACACACACACACACACAAAACACAACACACACAACACAAACACACAACACACACACACAACACACACACACACACAACACACAACACACAACACACAAAACACAAACAACAAACAACACACAACACACAACACACAACACACAACACACAACACACAACACACAACACACAACACACAACACACCGCACACAACACACACACACACAACACACACACACACACACCCACACGTACACGCACACGCACACGCACACCCACACGCACATGCACATGCACATGCACATGCACATGTATATGCACATGCACATTCACACGCACACGCACACGCACATGCACACGCACACGTACACGTACACGCACACGCACACGCGCACACACACACACACCACACACCACATCCGGATGCAACAATTGAAGTTCTTCACATCAGAGACGTTGACCTCATAATCTAAACCGCCCCTTTTCCTTCAGGCAGGATCCGGTTGGCTTCTGGGATCCCGCTGGGTTCACCGCCGACGGTAGCGTTGAGGACTTCAAGCGCCGTCGCCAGACCGAGATCAAGCACGGCCGAATCGCAACTTGGATGTACTTGTGGGCCTGGAAATTCCGAGCATCTTCCCTTTAAACAATCTGTTCAGGATCCTTTCTGTTGTTCGCCGGTGTGTTTTCAAAGTCCAGGCGATGCTTGCGGCAATGGGCTACATTACTCCGGAGCAACTTTGGTTGAAGAGCTGCAGTGTTGATGGACCTTCTGTAGTTGTTGGGATGGTTCTGTTGCGTTCATCGGTTTATCGTGCAATGCGGTTGTTTGATGTGTGCTCTGTTTCATACGACTGCTGCGAAGACACATTGGTGCAAACATCCGAGGATCACTGGCAAGTTCCCGGGATACCTTTCTCCGTCGGCCGGGTTGAAGTTCGCCGATGTGCCAAACGGCCTTGCTGCGATCTCGAAAGTTCCCGCCGCAGGTTGGGGACAGATCCTTGCCTACATGGCATTCTGCGAGGTTTCCCAGGATCAGTCGGCCGGCACCGCAGCCGCAGCGGGCGACTTCGGCTTCAAGGTCTTGACCTCCAGCGACCCAGCTGAGAAGACTAAGAAATTGTCTGCCGAGCTTGCCAACGGCCGCCTCGCAATGATGGCCATCATTGGCATGTTCTTCCAGGCATCAATGCAGCGCATCACATGTTCTGCATGATGTGCCAGGTGTTCGTTGCTGCACGGTGTGTAGTCAGTGTAGACAAGTTCGTCATGTGGAGTATCTGTACACTTGCGTTTTCACTCGTTGGTTGTTGTGATAAGTTCTTGAAATCCTTGGCCCGTTTACAGGATGGCCTCACCGGCAGTGCCTGGGGAGACTGGGCCAATTACACAGCCTCGCCTCTTCGCGCTTTCGAGAGCGAGCTGGGTGTGCAGGCGCCAGTTGGATTCTGGGATCCTGCAGGATTCACGAAGGACGGTGACGCGGAGAACTTTGCTCGCCGACGTCAGACGGAGCTTAAGCACGGAAGAATTGCAATGCTCGCAACAATGGGTTATATCACCCCTGAATTCGCCAAGTGGCCCGGCTACCTTTCCCCAACTTTGGGCATCAAGTTCGCCGATGTGCCGACTGGCCTTGCAGCCATTTCCAAGGTTCCCATCGCAGGCTGGACCCAGATGATCCTCTGGGGCGCGTACTGCGAGACATCCCAGGACCAGTCCGCTGGCACTCCTGGTGCCGCAGGCGATTTCGGATGGAAGGTTCTCACATCCGATGATGCCGAGAAAAAGAAGGCGAAGCTCGCAGCAGAGTTGGCCAACGGAAGGCTGGCGATGATGGCCATCATCGGCATGTTCTTCCAGGCGTGCAAGTGTTGTGTCGGACATGTCTGTCCACGTGCTACTGCAAGTGAAGTCATGGCTCCTACTTGCTGGTGATGATCATGTAAACTTTCATGTAGTTAACCACTGTCATGTGCCTGAAACGCATTCGGCAAACTCGGCTTCGAGCATGAACTTAGTCCAATTGTGTTCCAATGCCAGCTGGCACTAGCAACATTCTTTGATTTGATGACTAAAAAACCCTAAACCCTAAACCCTAAACCCTAAACCCTAAACCCTAAACCCTAAACCCTAAACCCTAAACCCTAAACCCTAAACCCTAAACCGTCGAACTGCTCAAGTTTCACAAGCACTTCTGCTCTTTGGTCTGAGGATGGTCTGACCGGAAGCGCCTGGGGTGACTGGGCCAACTACACCGCCTCCCCGCTCCGTGCGTTCGAGAACGAGCTTGGTGTTCAGGATCCCGTCGGATTTTGGGATCCCGCTGGGTTCACCGCCGACGGCAGCGTTGAGGACTTCAAGCGCCGCCGCCAGACCGAGATCAAGCATGGCCGAATCGCAACTTGGATGTACTTGGGACACGTGAAAGATTCCGAGCATCTCCCCCTTGAACAAGCGTTTCAGGATTCGATCTGTTGTTCGGTAGTGCGTTCTCAACGCCTAGGCGATGCTTGCGGCAATGGGCTACATTACTCCAGAGCAACTTTGGTTGAAGAGCTGCAGTGTTGATGAGTCAGGAAATGTCAGGAAGAGGCGATGAGGTATCTGAACTGTTTTCTAGTTTGCTGCATTCATTTTCTTATCGTGCAATGCTGTTGTTTGATGTAGGGTTGTGTCGTCTCGTGAGCTACTGTGTTGCTGCAACCAAACATTGGTTGGCACGTCCGAGGATCACTGGCAAGTTCCCTGGGTACCTCTCTCCGTCTGCCGGCCTGAAATTCGCCGACGTGCCAAACGGCCTTGCTGCGATCTCGAAAGTTCCCGCCGCAGGTTGGGGACAGATCCTTGCCTACATGGCATTCTGCGAGGTTTCCCAGGATCAGTCGGCTGGCACCGCAGCCGCAGCGGGCGACTTCGGCTTCAAGGTCTTGACCTCCAGCGACCCAGCTGAGAAGACCAAGAAACTTTCGGCGGAGTTGGCGAACGGAAGGTTGGCAATGATGGCCATCATCGGAATGTTCTTCCAGGTGAGGTTTTCGCACGTATCATGCGTGTGTATCTATGCGTGTGCACGTTTGTCATGATGACTTCATGCGACTTGTTGACCGATGTGTGCATGTAGAATCATGTGGACATTTTTCTTTTTGCTTGAAATAGGATGGTCTGACCGGAAGCGCCTGGGGTGACTGGGCCAACTACACCGCCTCCCCGCTCCGTGCGTTCGAGAACGAGCTTGGTGTTCAGGATCCCGTCGGATTTTGGGATCCCGCTGGGTTCACCGCCGACGGCAGCGTTGAGGACTTCAAGCGCCGCCGCCAGACCGAGATCAAGCATGGCCGAATCGCAACTTGGATGTACTTGGGGCAGGTGAAAGATTCCGAGCATCTCCCCCTTGAACAAGCGTTTCAGGATTCGATCTGTTGTTCGTTAGTGCGTTCTCAATGCCTAGGCGATGCTTGCGGCAATGGGCTACATTACTCCAGAGCAACTTTGGTTGAAGAGCTGCAGTGTTGATGAGTCAGGAAATGTCAGGAAGAGGCGATGAGGTATCTGAACTGTTTTCTAGTTTGCTGCATTCATTTTCTTATCGTGCAATGCTGTTGTTTGATGTAGGGTTGTGTCGTCTCGTGAGCTACTGTGTTGCTGCAACCAAACATTGGTTGGCACGTCCGAGGATCACTGGCAAGTTCCCTGGGTACCTCTCTCCGTCTGCCGGCCTGAAATTCGCCGACGTGCCAAACGGCCTTGCTGCGATCTCGAAAGTTCCCGCCGCAGGTTGGGGACAGATCCTTGCCTACATGGCATTCTGCGAGGTTTCCCAGGATCAGTCGGCTGGCACCGCAGCCGCAGCGGGCGACTTCGGCTTCAAGGTCTTGACCTCCAGCGACCCAGCTGAGAAGACCAAGAAACTTTCGGCGGAGTTGGCGAACGGAAGGTTGGCAATGATGGCCATCATCGGAATGTTCTTCCAGGTGAGGTTTTCGCACGTATCATGCGTGTGTATCTTTGCGTGTGCACGCTTGTCATGATGACTTCATGCGACTTGTTGACCGATGTGTGCATGTGGACATGTTTCTTTCTGCTTGAAATAGGATGGTCTGACCGGAAGCGCCTGGGGTGACTGGGCCAACTACACCGCCTCCCCGCTCCGTGCGTTCGAGAACGAGCTTGGTGTTCAGGATCCCGTCGGATTCTGGGATCCCGCTGGGTTCACCGCCGACGGCAGCGTTGAGGACTTCAAGCGCCGCCGCCAGACCGAGATCAAGCATGGCCGAATCGCAACTTGGATGTAGTTGGGGCACGTGAAAGATTCCGAGCATCTCCCCCTTGAACAAGCGTTTCAGGATTCGATCTGTTCGTTAGTGCGTTCTCAATGCCTAGGCGATGCTTGCGGCAATGGGCTACATCACTCCGGAGCAACTTTGGTTGAAAAGCTGCAGTGTTGATGAGTCAGGAAATGTCAGGAAGAGGCGATGAGGTAGCTGAACTTTTTTCTAGTTTGCTGCATTCATTTTCTTATCGTGCAATGCTGTTGTTTGATGTAGGGTTGTGTCGTCTCGTGAGCTACTGTGTTGCTGCAACCAAACATTGGTTTGCACGTCCGAGGATCACTGGCAAGTTCCCTGGGTACCTCTCTCCGTCTGCCGGCCTGAAATTCGCCGACGTGCCAAACGGCCTTGCTGCGATCTCGAAAGTTCCCGCCGCAGGTTGGGGACAGATCCTTGCCTACATGGCATTCTGCGAGGTTTCCCAGGATCAGTCGGCTGGCACCGCAGCCGCAGCGGGCGACTTCGGCTTCAAGGTCTTGACCTCCAGCGACCCAGCTGAGAAGACCAAGAAACTTTCGGCGGAGTTGGCGAACGGAAGGTTGGCAATGATGGCCATCATCGGAATGTTCTTCCAGGTGAGGTTTCGCGCGTATCATGCGTGTGTATCTTTGCGTGTGCACGCTTGTCATGATGACTTCATGCGACTTGTTGACCGATGTGTGCATGTGGACATTTTTCTTTCTGCTTGAAATAGGATGGTCTGACCGGAAGCGCCTGGGGTGACTGGGCCAACTACACCGCCTCACCGCTCCGTGCGTTCGAGAACGAGCTTGGTGTTCAGGATCCCGTCGGATTTTGGGATCCTGCTGGGTTCACTGCCGACGGCAGCGTTGAGGACTTCAAGCGCCGCCGCCAGACCGAGATCAAGCATGGCCGAATCGCAACTTGGATGTACTTGGGGCAGGTGAAAGATTCCGAGCATCTCCCCCTTGAACAAGCGTTTCGCTTGTTCAGGATTCGATCTGTTGTTCGGTAGTGCGTTCTCAACGCCTAGGCGATGCTTGCGGCAATGGGCTACATCACTCCGGAGCAACTTTGGTTGAAGAGCTGCAGTGTTGATGAGTCAGGAAATGTCAGGAAGAGGCGATGAGGTAGCTGAACTTTTTTCTAGTTTGCTGCATTCATTTTCTTATCGTGCAATGCTTTTGTTTGATGTAGGGTTGTGTCGTCTCGTAAGCTACTGTGTTGCTGCAACATGCTGCAACCAAGCATTGGTTTGCACGTCCGAGGATCACTGGCAAGTTCCCTGGGTACCTCTCTCCGTCTGCCGGCCTGAAATTCGCCGACGTGCCAAACGGCCTTGCTGCGATCTCGAAAGTTCCCGCCGCAGGTTGGGGACAGATCCTTGCCTACATGGCATTCTGCGAGGTTTCCCAGGATCAGTCGGCTGGCACCGCAGCCGCAGCGGGCGACTTCGGCTTCAAGGTCTTGACCTCCAGCGACCCAGCTGAGAAGACCAAGAAACTTTCGGCGGAGTTGGCGAACGGAAGGTTGGCAATGATGGCCATCATCGGAATGTTCTTCCAGGTGAGGTTTTCGCACGTATCATGCGTGTGTATCTTTGCGTGTGCACGCTTGTCATGATGACTTCATGCGACTTGTTGACCGATGTGTGCATGTGGACATTTTTCTTTCTGCTTGAAATAGGATGGTCTGACCGGAAGCGCCTGGGGTGACTGGGCCAACTACACCGCCTCACCGCTCCGTGCGTTCGAGAACGAGCTTGGTGTTCAGGATCCCGTCGGATTCTGGGATCCCGCTGGGTTCACTGCCGACGGCAGCGTTGAGGACTTCAAGCGCCGCCGCCAGACCGAGATCAAGCATGGCCGAATCGCAACTTGGATGTACTTGGGGCAGGTGAAAGATTCCGAGCATCTCCCCCTTGAACAAGCGTTTCGCTTGTTCAGGATTCGATCTGTTGTTCGGTAGTGCGTTCTCAA
>CAJNDS010001709.1:0-10420 GCA_905221605.1 Symbiodinium natans
AAATTTCGACCCGCAAAGTTGTTCCTACCCGTTCCCGTTTTGTGCGGTATTTGCGGGACTTTTGCAGGGTGCCAAGGGGATTCCGGCAAATTTTGAATTTTGGGGGCCCCAGGCCGGCGCGAACCCCCCTTCCTCCCAAACTGGTCTCCCCGGGCCCCCCCCAAACTATTCGAACTATTCGAACTATTCGAAACTATTCGAACTATTCGAACCCCCTGGTTCGAATAGTTCGAATAGTTCGAATAGTTTGGGGCACCAGCCCTCGCCCCCAAACTATTCGAACTATTCGAACCCCCCTGGTTCGAATAGTTCGAATAGTTCGAATAGTTCGAATAGTTTGGGCCTCCAGGCCGGGCCCCCAAACTATTCGAACTATTCGAACCCCCCTGGTTCGAATAGTTCGAATAGTTTCGAATAGTTCGAATAGTTCGAATAGTTTGGGAGCCCGGCCTGGGGCCCCCACACTATTCGAACTATTCGAACCCCCCTTCCTCCCAAACTGGTCCCCCCGGGGACCCCCCAAACTATTCGAACTATTCGAACTATTCGAAGCTATTCGAACTATTCGAACCCCCCTGGTTCGAATAGTTCGAATAGTTCGAATAGTTTGGGGCACCAGCCCTCGCGCCCAAACTATTCGAACTATTCGAACCCCCCTGGTTCGAATAGTTCGAATAGTTTCGAATAGTTCGAATAGTTTAGGGGGCCCGGCCTGGGGCCCCCACACTATTCGATGAACCCCCCTTCCTCCCAAACTGGTCCCCCCGGGGACCCCCCAAACTATTCGAACTATTCGAAACTATTCGAACTATTCGAACCCCCCTGGTTCGAATAGTTCGAATAGTTCGAATAGTTTGGGGCACCAGCCCTCGCCCCCAAACTATTCGAACTATTCGAACCCCCCTGGTTCGAATAATTCGAATAGTTCGAATAGTTCGAATAGTTTGGGGGCCCCAGGCCGGGCCCCCAAACCATTCAAACTATGCGAACCCCCCTTCCTCCCAAACTGGTCTCCCCGGGCAACCCCCAAACTATTCGAACTATTCGAACTATTCGAAACTATTCGAACTATTCGAACCCCCCTGGTTCGAATAGTTCGAATAGTTCGAATAGTTTGGGGCACCAGCCCTCGCGCCCAAACTATTCGAACTAATCGAACTATTCGAACCAGGGGGGTTCGAATAGTTCGAATAGCTTCGAATAGTTCGAATAGTTTGGGGGCCCGGCCTGGGGCCCCCACACTATTCGAACTATTCGAACCCCCTTCCTCCCAAACTGGTCTCCCCGGGCACGCCCCAAACTATTCGAACTATTCGAAACTATTCGAACTATTCGAACCCCCCTGGTTCGAATAGTTCGAATAGTTCGAATAGTTTAGGGCACCAGGCCGGGCCCCCAAACTATTCGAACTATTCGAACCCCCCTGGTTCGAATAGTTCGAATAGTTCGAATAGTTTAGGGCACCAGGCCGGGCCCCAAACTATTCGAACTATTCGAACCCCTCTGGTTCGAATAGTTCGAATAGTTTCGAATAGTTCGAATAGTTCGAATAGTTTGGGGGCCCCAGGCCGGGCCCCCAAACTATTCGAACCCATCTGGTTCGAATAGTTCGAATAGTTTGGGGCACCAGGCCATGCCCCCAAACTATTCGAACTATTCGAACCCCTCTGGTTCGAATAGTTCGAATAGTTTAGAATAGTTCGAATAGTTCGAATAGTTTGGGGACCCCAGGCCGGGCCCCCAAACCATTCAAACTATTCGAACCCCCGTTTGAAAGTTCAGAAAAGACGCATGGTCACATAATACAGGAAGGTTCCTCGTACATATATATATATGCTACCCCCCCCCCCTCCAAAACCCCACGTTTAAGAAACAAAGCTCGGCGAGAATCGATGTTTCCTATGACAGGCTTCGACATGGTGCATTTAAAGAACTAAATTGTGTAAATCCTGAAAGGGTGGCTTTAATTTATTTAAAGCGGGCGGGAGAATTAAATAGTTAAAATAAACAAAAAAACTAACTAAATTAATTAATCTAATTAAATTAATTAAGCTAATTAAATTAATGAGATTTTAAGTACTTTCAATCCTGAAAGGCAGGGGGACAGCTCCTTCCTTCTGAGGGGATTTCAATACTTTAAATATGAAGCCCCCTATTGAAACATGAAGGCCCCTTCAGATTTAAATTCTCTCTTCTTTTTTTTCACTTCCCCTTCGCGGGAGGGGGCCAGCCCCCCCCCCCCCCCCCCCCCCCCCCCCCCCATCAGGATTTATTAAACTGTTTAAAATATTAGAAGAAGAAATATGAAATTTTTTAAATGATTTGATTAAACACTCTCCCCGAATTTGATAATATAAGAATGAAGGCCTCTATTTGTATATGAAGGCCCCTCCATACTTACTTTATCTAATTCTCCTCCCCGAATTAAGTAATGTAAACATTGAAGGCCCTTCCACATTTAATTATTTACTTTGGGGGGTGGGGGGGGGAGAATTAAATAATTACAATCTAAATAGTTTAAATACATTAAATCCGAAGAAATGGGGGGGGGGGGGGGGGGTGGGAGCTCCCCCCTTCTGGAGGGAATGAAACAGCTTATTTTTTATATGAAGATCCCCATTTAAATATGAAGGCCCCTTCAGATTTAAATGATTGAATTCCCCCGGTGGGAGGGGGCCAGGCCCCCCTTGTAGGATTTCAATATTTCAAACACGTTAATGTAAATAAGTTAAATAATTTAAATCCTGGACGGGGGAGGGCGGGGGGTTGGGGGGGGGCGCTCTCTGCTTCTGAGGTTCCCCCTGCTAGGCCCTCTTTCAGGATTTAATTGTTCAAACTAGTTTCTTTCTATAATCTATGTAATTTATTTAAGTCCCCTCCCCGAATCAATGAATCAAATATGAAGCCCCCTTCACATGAACTTGCATACACTCGGTGAATATTTAAACACGAAGGCCCCTATTTGAATATGAAGACCCTTCCATATTTACATTATTTAGTTCAGGGGGAGAATTTATATTTTAGATAATCCAAATCTTGGGGGGGGGGGGGGGGGGGGGGCAGCTCCTTCCTTGTGGGGGGAAACAAAAAATCACACAATTTACATATGAGGCCCCTATTTAAATTTGAAGGCACCCCCCTCAGATTTAAATTTGTTCATTCTCTAATTCTCCTTGCTAGAGGGGACCGGGGCCCTTTTTCAGGATTTAAATTATGTAAATTATTAATCTATCTCTTTACATATTTAAGTGGCATTTAAGTCCCTCCCGAATTCAGTAATTTAGATATTAAGGCCTCTATTTAAATATGAAAGCTCCTCTATTTCTTAAAATATTTAAAGTACTTAATTCTCCGCCCCGAATTACATAGTCGAAGTACGAAGGCCCCTATTTGAATAGCAGATTTTTGAGGCCACCAGATGATTTGATCTGTGACATAAAGAGGCAAATCTGCCAATCTCGAGGAAACGCAGATTTCAAATCTGCGAATCTGCGTTTTCTCGAGGAAACGCAGATTCGCAGATTTGCAGATTGGTTTGGGGCTACAAATCTGCGAATCTGCGTTTTCTCGAGAAAAACACAGATTTGCAGATTGGTTGGGGGCTACAAATCTGCGAATCTGCGAATCTGCGTTTTCTCGAGAAAAACGCAGATTCCAAATCTGCAAATCTGCGTTTTCTCGAGAAAAACGCAGATTTCAAGTCTGCGTTTTCTCGAGAAAAACGCAGATTTCAAATCTGCGAATCTGCGTTTTCTCGAGGAAACGCAGATTCTCAGATTTGCAGATTGGTTTGGGGCTACAAATCTGCGAATCTGCTGCGAATCTGCGTTTTCTCGAGGAAACGCAGATTCGCAGATTTGCAGATTGGTTGGGGGCTACAAATCTGCGAATCTGCGAATCTGCGTTTTCTCGAGGTTTCGCAGATTCGCAGATTTGCAGATTGGTTGGGGCTACAAATCTGGGAATCTGCGAATTGGTGACCTGAGACGTGGGGTTTTGGAGGGGGGGGGTACCATATATATATATATATATATATATATATATATATATTTATTTATTTTTTTTTTAGTTCAAAGCGGTTTCTCAGCCGCTGCGTTTTTGGGGTTTCATTGATCGGACCAGAATTGCCAAATATAGGCAAAACCCACAAACAATACATTTTGCAATACTCTTGGGAGAACAGGAACACCGACAATCGAACAAATCAACACAAAAAGCCCAGTAAACCAATTTCCACAAAACCAAAAAGACCAATACCAAAAAAACCAAAAAAACCAAAAAAAACAATTTTCCGGGACTCTGTGAAAGCTGTGGAAATACGCTTACGCATCAAAAGTCCCGGAAATTTTTTTTTGGTTTTTTTGGTTTTTTTGGTATTGGTTTTTTTGGTTTTGTGGAAATTGGTTTTTGGGGACTATTTGTTTGGTTTCGGTGTCCCAGTTGTCCCTATGAGCCGTGCACTCACGTCCAAACGCATGATCTGGCAGGTCTTTTGGCTTCTTGCTCTAGTAAAAGTCTCGTAGCATCCCAATTGTGCGTATCATGGGAAGTTACACGGCGGACCAAGAGATCCAAGACGGAACGCTCACATTCGACGAAGCATGCGCACACGTTTCCGGCCAAAAACTACAAGGTCCAGAGAACAAACCTCTGAAGTCGGACCGTGCCACTGGTGACGTTCGCGTCTGCGATCTGCCGATTCGCCACCTCGAGTCTAATCCAACCAAAATCGAGCAATTCGCAGACGTACTCTTAGACCAGAAGCTGACTGTGACCAACAGCATGTTCGACACCATCTACCAGACTTGCTATGAAACCAAATATGCCCAACTTCCTCATCCGTTCTGCTTGCGAAAGGAACCAACCGTTCCCTACACCATGCAGATCATCATTCTGCCCGCGTCTTCCCCGGCAAACTCGGAACCGAGTGCCGATTACGTCCACATCGTGAAGCATGTCTACCTGCATCGCAACAAGGTGCCATCAAAAGATTGCGTAGCAATGTGCTATGGCACACCCATGAGGTTCGACTGGGGCAACAACACTCGGCTGGGTCTGGCTGGGTTGAACTACATGTTGGATCGCATGGGTGGTCGGCAATTAAGGCACTGGATCATCAAACCCAAGTTCGAAAAAAAACTCACCTTGGACCAGCACCAGCGCGCGGATGGCTATGCCTTCATTCGCGACTGTGGTCCTAGGAGCAACAACAAGAACCAGTTCATGGAGTGGACGGATGAGCAAATCCACACTCCTGGTGGAAAGCTCGAAAATTGGCCAGAAGCCAAGGTGAAGGAAGCTTTGAACAATTACATGAAAGGCCGCCAAAACGCCAAGACCCTGGAGTTTTGGCCCTTCACGTTCAAGAGTTTCGTACCTTGGTTTCTCGACAAAGTCCTGATCAAGATGTTGCCAACCATGCGGCAGAATGCCATCACATGGATCGGTCGAACCCGAACAGGCAAGTCGGTGTCATCCAAAACCATACTTTTCATGCAGTCCAAATTTGAGATCGACCTAGCCGAGCGTTCTGACCTTGTTCCATCAATCGTGACGGCCAAGCATCTTGACTTCTTCAAGGCCGAACCCCTCACGAAATTCAAGCCTGGAGTGTTCGACGATGGCATGCTTCAAAAGATGGACGCGTCCTTCTTGAAGGCATTCCTGAACCCTTCAGTCACTCATTTAAACTATGAAGGTAAAAATGAAAGAAAAGTTGTATGATATATAAAAACGTGTTTCCCTTTTGAATAAGCATGTTGACGTGTGAGCCAAAACCTTAGGAGGAAGACGCCACCGTGTGGGCAAGGTACTCATCTGCTCAGTTTGATCAAGGCGCAGGCCGTCATGCGTGCAACAATCCGTACAACCGAGCCATAGATGAAGAACTCTTCGCAAGCATGCAGAAATCCAAGATTTGGTCAGTTCCCCATGCCAAGTTCCTCGACATGATTAAGCCTTCCTTCTTAGCTGTGGACGAAGATGAGGACATGGATGCCATCCTTGCCAGAACCCATCTTGTACTCCTCACGGACTCAGGTGTCTACTACCGCGTTGCTGGTACATCGAAAGATCCTGTGGATTTCATCGAGTGGGGCACTGATCCCAAGGACCTACTCGCCCCCTCGCAGCACACGATCCTCAAACAGTACAAGATGAACCCGCATCTCCACAAATACCCACAACAGTACTTTGGAGATCTCGCATGGTCCCAAGAGCTTCTTCGTCGTGTACTCAATGGTGAGAGCATTCCTCGCAGCTCCACAGTACTCGGTTCCAGTCTCTTTGGCGTCCACGCTGAAAGGACCGTTTCTGCATTTCGACCTTAACGTTTAAAAAAACTGAGTATTCCCTCGGCTGCTTATTTGTATGCTGAATGTACTGAACCTTCGCTTTGATAGGACTGCTGTGCAGTCTCATCCGTCGCTTCTTCGTCCCGATGAGCTCCATGTGAAAGTCAAGCAAGAACAGGTGGGTGGGTGGGTGGGGTGTTTATGAAAAATAAAGATAAGTAGAGAAGGTCGTATAAAGGGATATTTTTCATTTTGAGACGAAAGTTCCCAGGTTGCTCATGCTTTCCGAACACTCAAGAAGGGTCCGCTCCAGACCATCAACTTGGAATCACCTTCTCCAAAGAAGTTTGACAGTGCCAGCTCTACCTCGCCAATGCCCAAGCGTGCTAAGATCGCAACACCGGCCTCTTCATCAGCTCCTCTAAACCCAAGTTTTTTAGAGCATGATGTTGACGATGACATCATGCCTGCAGTGGGCCAGCAACCGGATGAGCTGGAGCAGGAACTGGAGGAACTCATGGACCAAATGGACACGGATGAGTAGATCTTCACAATGCCTGACGACTCCAAAGCATTTTGAGTTCGGGAACTGCAGGTCCTGAATCGCTTCTCCCGAGTCGGTTCTGCTCGAGCAACATGCTGCACACACATAGCAGGCGTGCAGGTTTGTGTTAAGTCACACGCACACACACGCACACCGTCGCACCTCGCGAGAGAAAAAACACCCAAGCATCGATGCTGCTTGCAGTGCTGCGTGTTTTATGCGACTGCCTATGCCGAAACTCTTAATTGCATGAGGAAATCCATGATGTTGTTTGTGTTGATGCTTCAAGTTTTGGCAAGCAGTAGTTTGCAAATCTGTCCCGAATGGCGTCCTACGTTGATTGGATCGCCTTTAGAGAAGCGGTCCTGACAGCAGATTTCCTCCATCGGACCGAGTTTCTTTGCCTGGTGAAACATAGTCACGTTCAGACATGCGGAAATCTACCAGCACAGCAGCTACTCGAGCCTTGTTGACGTGCCAAGCTCTAAATCTGGTTCCCTCATCCCGTATGTGTGCAAATTGTTCGTCGCCCTTCAAGCTCTGCGTCAAGGCTGGCGTCTACAAATGGTATGGTCCTCGTTACAATCAAGGGTGTCATGAGTGTGATGCACAAGAATATGCAGTTGGTTCCATCGGCTTTCTTCACGGCGTCAAGTCAACCTTATGGCTTGCCAAGCTCGATTGCTTGTTCATGTGGACTCAAGAATACACTCGTCAACAAATCATTCGAGAGCTACACCCCGTGACCCATGAAAGCATCGACCTTTGGATATCGTCATTCCAAGAGACTGTGAGTGCATGGTTCGACCTTCATACACGTGATGGCTTCGAGAGTCCTATCTTCCAAGCCCTGACACCAACATCGCCTTCACTGTTTCGCAAACCAGCATCATGTGGCGCATCTTCCAAGAGACCAGCGTCAGCGAAGTCTTCGAAACGATCTTTGGGGGCATCTTCGTCGGCAAAACCAGTGTTGAAAAAGCCTAGCCTGAAACAAAAGACTTCAGGCCGTGTCTTCATAGCGGATGAAACGCATCTCAACAAACGCAAGCCTAGCGTCCTAGCCAAACACAGTCGGCCTCAGCGTGATCAGATTTGGCTATGGGGTGCGGTGCTTGAAGGCCATGTGCAAACTCATTTTTTGTTTCGAGTCCTTGAACATCCAGATGACTCTTACGATGGCAAGCCGCGCGGGCACAAGGAGATGTTGTGCAACATCGAAAGCTTGGGGCTGCAAAAGCACGATGTCTTCGTGAGCGACAAATGGAAAGCGACAGTCTCAGCCATGAAAGCCTTTCGGAAAAGCAAACGTATCTCCACGGAGGACTTGCCGCACGAAATTGTCAACCACAGTGAAGGCGAAATTAAAAACCAGAACGGTTTCACCACAAATCCCATTGAGGCCAAATGGAGTCTCATCAAGAGGTGGGTAAGGCACCGAATGTCTGGCCACCTTCCAAACCATTCGGATAGGCGCAAGTGGCGTCTGATTTTGAACGAGTACCAGACGCGAAACTTGTTGAAGACACAGTCACCGAAATGCTTCGACCGTGGAAATATCACAACAGTTGGCTTCAAGAACATGGCCCGACTTTTCGTAGTTAGTTAGGCCAATGGCCTGACATTTCGTCACTGCTTCGACAGAAGCACCGATGATTCAGCGTGGAAGGCTTGCAAAAGCAAACGTGCGCTTCATATACCCGCAAAAAATATAGTTTGGTACTAATCTCTTAAATATTGCACAAATATGCACAAACAGCACATCTCGGCACGAAATATGGGATTTGAAGGTTGTTAAGAGTATTTTTCTTTTATGAGGGCGGGAAGTCGCTGCAGTAAAACCTCAAAAACGCAGCGGCTGAGTTCCCGCCTTGAACCATATATTTAGGGGGATATAGGGTGCCTCATTCCCTACTAAGAACCGGCAAAGGCCGCAGCAAACAAGCATGGAAAACCAACAGCCAGCGCTGAAGGCGTATGAGCCGCCTGGATGAGCAGATGAACCAGCTGTGGCTGGGTTTAGGGTTTAGGGTTCAGGGTTTAGGGTTTAGGGTTTAGGGTTTAGGGTTTAGGTCTGGGAAGATGGATGCTCGGCTGGCGGGTTTAGAGTCGGAGATGTGTAGAAACGCGTCTCCTGCTCCTCCTCCTGTGTGTCCGCCGCTGCGTAAGGCTACTGGTCCAAAGTGGCGCGCCGAGGTGCAGATTTGGGCACAAGCCCCACCGCTGCTACCCGTTGCAAGATTTGTGGAGGTTTCCTTAGGAACTGGGTAGGTAACCTTTAACCTTTCTGGTTATATAGAATCCTACTAGAAGGCTAGCCTTTTTTGGGATGGGGTTTTCAGCCCCTAAGTTTCAGGGTTCAGGGGCTTAAGGTTCCTGCTTTGAGACGTTAGGTCTAGGGGCTTCTGGGTCGAGATTTCGCGCAAACCCCGAAGACCAAGACGACCCTTGGACCTTGAAGGTCCAGCACCTTAGCACATCGACTCTAAACCCCCGGCTTCGACACCCTAAAGCCCAAAAAACTCGCGCATTGTTGGGAAATTTGAGAGAGCCTTCTGATTTGAAGACACCTGCCAAACCCCTGATCCCCACAGCCCTAAACCCTTAACCCTAAACCCTAGATCCCTGAGCCCTGAAGAAAAGGTTGCGCCCCTCTAATCCCTCTAGCCCCAAACCCTAAACCCTAAACCCTATAAACCCTTTGGGGTTCGAGGCTTGGCGGTCTAGGGGCCTAGAGTCTAGGGACTTAGGATCTGGGGGCTTTAGGGTTTAGGGTTTAGGGTTTAGGGTTTAGGGTTTAGGGTTTAGGGTTAGAGAACCCTCAGCCCGAAACCCTAAACCCCTGAACACTTAGCATGTCTTTGGGTTCTAACTCCGCAGGAGAAGGACAGCGAGAAGGACAGCGAGAAGGATAGCGAGCAGGACCGGAAGTAGCAGGGGGTGCTGCAGAAGCCTTGCAATTATCAAAAGAACGGTCTTGGATTCCTTGCATCCCAAACCCTAAACCCTAACCCTGAACCCTAATCCCTAACCCTAAACCTCAAATGCATATTGTAATTGTTCAGGCCCATATGGGATGAACCTCTACCCGCTTTTGGGCCCCTTTTTGGGCTAGCATGGGATCCCATTTTGGAGTAGCCCTAAACCCTAAACCCTAAAAGCCAGCTGAAGTGGAGCAGATGTAGTTTTTTTGAGCACAGTCGTTCGGGCATTCAGAACGCTACTTACGTAGGAGATTTCAAAGATCCCGTGGCATCTTAGAGTGCCGCCTGCGCTGTGACATGGGGTTAGGGTTTAGGGTTTTAGGGCCAGGGCGAGTGAGTTTCGTGCTAGGGCGGAATCTGGTACATCGGTACCAGATGATGTCCTGCATTCGCTCTTAAATTCTCGACTTAGAGTATTTGCAGCTGTTGAACCACGCATGTGGCAGGATGCAGTCACGGGCGATGAGAAGGACTGTCTGTCCGAGTTGTCTCTCTAAACGCTAAACCCTAAGCCCTAATAAACCCTATGTAACCCCTAAACCCCCAGGGCGTTAAAGCTCTTGGGGCGCGGGGGAGGGGGAGGGGGGGGGGGGGGCAAC
>CAJNDS010001710.1:5000-10412 GCA_905221605.1 Symbiodinium natans
CTCAGCCCTGGGATCTGCAGCTGCCGGCGTGGAATCACACTCCGACAGCGAGGACACGGCCGGTGCGGACGAGGGCGTTTCGGAGGGGGACGGTGCGGAGGCCGCCGCTCCCTTGGACTTCGCTCGATCCGGGCGCAACTCCGCAAAGAGCGCCTACCTGGCCAAGGTGCTCGGCCCCACTCTCGGATACGGGGCCGACTATGAGCTGTTCCAATTCGTCTATGACTTGTGGCTGTGGAGCGCGCTCGGGGCCAAGAAAAACACGGTGGACGCCCCCTTACGCGTGGCGATGGCCGGGTATTCCTTTTCCCCGGAATATTGGCAAACTCGCCACGCCGGACTGATCGACGTCGTCAAGCAACTCGGCCTGCCGACCGTCTTCCTCACCATTGCTCCATATGAGTGGAGTTTTCCTTTTCACTCGTGGGTCGAGGACGAGATGGCCAAGCTGCTGCGGGCACGCCTCCGCTTGCCGGCTGCCGAGACGCTCCACATTGCCCACGTCTTGGCCCAGGCAGCTCAGGGCCTCCTGACGGGCGCCAACAGCAGGCGCACAGCGCAGGGCCGAGCCGACAGAGCTCCGTGGCGTAGCCACGTCTTCGCCGCCAAGGACGGCAGCGGCCGCCGAACCGTCGTGAACTTCTTCGGCCGCCTCGAGTACCAGGACGGGAAGCGACGCCGCTACGTCAATGCCCGGGAGGCCGCCGCACAGTTCTACCATGGCCGCGGCACCGTCCACCTGCACCTGTTGGTCTGGCTGCAGCACGTCGAGGCGGTGCGCTTGGAGGACAGTCTCTCAGCTACGGTCCCGGCGGACAACCCTGCCATGGCTTCCCTCATCGAGGGCTCGCAGCGCTCCTGGACTGGCAGCGGGTGGCCAGAGGAACCCGGTCCCTCCCGCTACGATGCTTCCGCCCAGGTGCTCCGCCTGCACCACTCGGCCTCAGATTTCTGTCGCTTCGATGCGGCCGGCAATCCTGAGGGTGTGCGCGGCTACGTCAAGGATCTTCTGGCCAGTTTGCAGTGCCACGTGGATGTGCAGATGACGGACGGCCGTGGCATGCTGCTCAAGTACGTTTCGGGCTACGTGCCGAAGTTCTCTGACAGCTTCACGACCGAGTGGCTGGCCGACGCATGCAGTGACTATGCCGTCGCGCGCAGGGTCCTCACGGACTATCACCCTCTGGAACCGGAGATGATCTTGCAGTTGGCCATGCAATGGTTTCCCCAGTGCTTTGCGGGGAGTACCTTGCAGCGCTTCCGGGTGCCCGTGCCCTGGGAAGCCGAGCTCCCGGAGCGAGTGGAGCAGTACATGGCCAGCCGGTGGCGCGCGGCCGACATGCCGTTGGCGGACTACCTTCGACGAACCAATGTGTCCGGAGGCATCCACAGAGCCTTCCAACGTCGACACAAGCAGGCCGTGGCCCAGACTCTGGCGGTCGAGGGCGCGGACGCAGCGGAGGCCATGGAGTCCTTGGAGGCCTGGGTCAACGGCGCCCCCCTGCAAGGGGACGTGGCGGTGGCGGCCATCTATCTGTCTCGCTACAACGACCGCTACTACGGGCAGTGGGTGCTCATGAACGTGCCCTTCCGTTCTTTGCGCGAGCTGGAACGCCGCGAGTTGGAACTGGTTCCACCGCACCTGTACTACCAGACACTCGCGCTCCTGCTGCGGCCTGAGCACTGGACGAGCGAGGCGGCCATTCGTGCCGAGCTGGAGCTGGAGGCCTTCCGAGAGCATCATGTGCGCAACATCATCGCCATGATCTTCGCGAACCAGCGCCTGATTCGCATGTACCTCTCTGGGGAGCTGGACAAACACGATGACGCCCCCGTGAGCGACGGGCGCGATGCAGCAGCGGGCAACCCGGGCGACGTGCAGCTCTCCCGTCAGCAAAGGAACATCGCGGACGAGCTCGTTCTCGCCGTGCAGGATGGCATGATCCGGAAGCGTGCGGGGGAGAACGCCTGGAAGGGCGAAGGCCCTGGGTCGGACGATCCCGCCGACGCTGACTCGCAGAATCACGCCTGGGCGCCCCTGCCGGATGCCTCGCCATTCGTGCCGGCGCCGGACACCGGCCGTTGTGCCTTTGCAGTCCTGGGCCCTGCGGGCAGTGGGAAGACCACGGCCGTGCACGAGGCCATCCGACAGACCGTCGACGCCGGCGGCAGGGTCCTCCTCACTGCCCCCACTGGACGTCTGGCCGCCACGCTACGCGAGAGGTTCCCCGAACTAGAGGTCGACACCGTGCACGGCGCCTTCCTGGTGCACAAGCCTGCCCAGGAGACCTTGGAGGTGCTGTGGCCCTACGACCTGATCGTCGTCGAGGAAGTCGGCCAGCTCTCCCGCGCCATCTTCGAACGCATCGTGGAGCAGTGGCAGGCCGCGGAGCGCCTCCCGACGTTGGTCTTCGTTGGTGACTTCTACCAGCTGCCGGGCGTCGACCCCTCCAGCGCCCTCGACTCCGCGCTGTGGCACAGCGTCCTGGTCAAGAAGCGGGAGCTCCACGCCATGTTGCGATGCAAGTGCCCCGAGCTGCGCAAGAAGCTGGAGCTTCTCCGCGTGGGCAAGCCGACCGTCGAGCAGCTGAAGAAGATCAAGGCTGGCCACAAGGCCCCGGCGAGGCACCGGGCGGGCTACGTCATGAACGCGGAGCCGTCCCAGGAGGACGTGACTCACATCCTGGCGGAGACCCCGCGGACGCTCTTCCTTACCATCAGTCGCCGCGCCTGCGCCCAGCTCAACGACATGGCCGTCGCCGCCCTCTTCTCCGACGCGGCGCCCCTGGCGGTCGTTCCCGGCGACCCGGAGAGCAATGTCGACAACTACCAGGATGGCAAGATGGTGGCGCAGGACCCGGTTGAGGTGCCCATCTACCGCGGGGCGCGTGTCATCCTCACCAAGAACTTGAACAAGTCGGTGGGCTTCGTCAACGGGATGGGTGCGGTGGTGCTCGGCATGGACGGAGGCAACGTCATCGTTAAGACCGACCAGGGCATCCGGCTCGCGGTGCACCCGTGGACCTCCGAGGAGCGCGTCGCCCACTTCCCCTTGCGCCTCGGCTACGCCAGCACGCTCCACAAGGTGCAGGGCGCCACCCTCCCCCACATCACCGTGTGGCTGGACGTGCCGAACATGCCGGCGGCCGCGTACGTGGCCCTCAGTCGGGTGGAATACGACGCGAACTGGCGCTTCGTGGGCAACCCGGGCATCCACCACTTCACGCCTGCGCACTTCCACTGAGCGGAGCATGCTCTTAGCGATCTCACTGACAGCCCCCGCAACGTGGCTCCTTGACTTGTTGTGTAGGTTTCAGCCACCGGAGTCAAAGGATTCTCTCAACTTGCGATCAAGCTTCGTGGCGGGGTGCATTTCAGAAAAGGAGGTGCCGCAGGCGGCGGCTCCAGCCGAGGGGTGCGGTTTGGGACGAGCGGGCGAAGGCCACAGGCGGCGGACGGTTTCGGCACAGGTCTGCCCCTGTAGCTTGCCTGTCCTCTGTCTCTTGTTCGATATACATTCAAGTACGCCGTCTCAGCTGTCAGAAAAAAAGAGAAAGCTTCGTCTTCTGCTGCTCGACAGGGTTGCTACTCCGCGACTCAGCTGCGGGATGCTTGCGGGCACCTCGCGTTGAGTGGCCGCATCGTCTGCATGTTCACTGTGTTGGCTCGAAGCTCCGCCGTGCTTGGCCCCCCCCCCCCGCCCACGCCCGGCAGCAAAGCTGCATCGATGGTTGAGTCTGCGTTGCAGATCACTCTTTGCGGATGCACCTTCAAGCCTTGTCGTGCTTGACAGGCCGGAAAGGCGATCCATGTTCATGTTCTGCAATCTTTTGTCCCTGCAATTTCAAAAGCCCCACACGAGTTGTCTTGAAGCAATTGAAAGATTCTTGGAAGAGGCCGCTTCGGCATGTTCCTCGGGGGCATGTCTGCCATTTGCGACTGAGCTCCTTTGTCTGCACAGATATTTCAATCGTTTTTCGAGGGGAGCCAAAAACCTTCCCCCTACCCCCTGGAACCTCCTCCTCTCAACCCCTGCCCTTCCCGGCCTTCCGAAGATCGATCAATATCTGACCCGGGAAAGGCAACAAGCGGGAGCATCAACTCTACGACCTCACCAAAAGCTCTATGAACGGGGAGTGAAGCGTGCCACTCATGGCCCCGGAAAGTTTGAAGCAATGGTGGTGCCCTTGCCCTGACCCCGGCCGCTCCTCTGCTGGCCCTGGCCGCCCCGGCCCCATGAGCTGGCTTCTCCCTCCCACCCCGCTGCCTTCACCGCCGAGCAAACAAGAAAACTGTGAAAGCTCACAGCGGGTGGGGAGAAAGAGCCCAGCACCAATGAAATTGTTGGATTACATTGAAAACAAATGCCTTCGCGTGACATGCCGCCCCCCCACACCCCTGGGTGTGTAGGGGCGCCATTTACACATGGTATTTACTGCCGCTGCGCGGCGAGACGCCCTAAACCCTAAACCCTAAACCCTAAACCCTAAACCCTAAACCCTAAACCCTAAACCCTAAACCCTAAACCCTAAACCCTAAACCCTAAACCCTAAACCCTAAACCCTAAACCCTAAACACTAAACCCTAAACCCTAAACCCTAAACAAACCCTAAACCCTAAACCCTAAACCCTAAACCCTAAACCCTAAACCCTAAACCCTTAAACCCTAAACCCTACCCTAAAAACCCTAAACCCTAAACCTCCCAACCCTAAACCCTAACCCTAAACCCTAAAACCTAACCCTAAACCTAAACCCTAAAACCCTAAACCCTAAACCCTAACCTCTAACCCGACCCTAAACCTAAACCCTAAACCCTAACCATAAACTAAACCCTCCCCCCTAAACCCTAAACCCTAAACCCTAAACCCTAAACCCTAAACCCAAAACCCTAAACCCTAAACCCTAACCCCTAAACCTAAACCCTAAACCCTAAACCCTAAACCCTAAACCCTAAACCCTAAACCCTAAACCCTAAACCCTAAACCCTCAAGGCCAGGATAAATAGAAATTGTAAGTGTTTCATTACGAGCAGCTCGTGCAATAATCCTTCATCCTTCACAGCGCGAAAATATTAGCCAAACCCTTCAGCCAGCCCCCTCTCAGCCCACTTGCCCCTCCAGCCCCTCCAGCCCCTCCAGCCCCTCCAGCCCCTCCAGCCCCTCCAGCCCCTCCAGCCCCTCCAGCCCCTCCAGCCCCTCCAGCCCCTCCAGCCCCTCCAGCCCCTCCCCCAGCCCCAGCCCCACAACCCCAAAGTCAAAATGACAAAAGCAAAAAGCAAAACCCGGCAAAACCCCCCAAAACCCGACAAAACCCGACAAAACCCCCCAAAACCCCCCAAAACCCCCCAAAACTCCGGACACAAACCCTATACAATTTCTATAAACCCTAAACCCTAAACCCTAAACCCTAAA
>CAJNDS010001711.1:0-10320 GCA_905221605.1 Symbiodinium natans
ACACCACACACCACACACCACACACACACACACACCACACACCACACACACACACACACACACCCCACACACACACACACACACCACGCACACCACACATACCACACACACACACACAGACACCACACACAGCCCACACATACACACACCACACATACCACACACACACACACAGACACCACACACAGCCCACACATACACACACAACACGACACGACACGACACGACACGACACGACACGACACGACAACACGACAACACGACAGCGACACGACACAACACCACACAACACAACACCACACGACACGACACGACACGACAACACGACAACACGACAACACGACAACACGACAACACGACAACACAACACCACGACAGCACAACACCGACACCACACAACACCACACAGCACAACACCGACACCACACAACACCACACAGCACAACACAACACCACACAACACCACACAACACCACACAACACACACACACACAACACACACAACACACACAACACACACAACACACACAACACACACAACACACACAACACACACAACACACACAACACACACAACACACACAACACACACAACACACACAACACACACAACACACACAACACACACAAAACACACAACACACACAACACACACAACACACACAACACACACAACACACACACCACACACAACACACACAACACACACACCACACACAACACACACAACACACACAACACACACAACACACACAACACACACAACACACACAACACACACAACACACACAACACACACAACACACACAACACACACAACACACACAACACACACAACACACACAACACACACAACACACACAACACACACAACACACACACACACACAAACACAACACACACAACACACACAACACACACAACACACACAACACACACAACACACACAACACACACAACACACACAACACACACAACACACACATCACACACAACACACACAACACACACAACACACACAACACACACAACACACACAACACACACAACACACACAACACACACAACACACACAACACACACAACACACACAACACACACAACACACACAACAAACACACAAAACACACACAACAAAAACAAAAAACACACAACACAACAAACCACACCACAACACACAACACACAAACCCCACAACCACACAAAAAACACACAGCACACAGCACACAGCACACAGCACACAGCACACACCCACAGCACAGCACAGCACAGCACAGCACAGCACAGCACAGCACAGCACAGCACAGCACAGCACAGCACAGCACAGCACAGCACAGCACAGCACAACACAACACAACACAACACAATACACCACACACACACACACACACAAACAACACACAACACACACAACGCACAACGCACACAACGCACACAACGCACAACACACAACACACAACACACAACACACAACACACAACACACAACACACAACACACAACACACAACACACAACACACAACACACAACACACAACACACAACACACAACACACAACACAACACACAACACAACACACAACACCACACACAACACCACACACAACACAACACACAACACAACACACAACACAACACACAACACAACACACAACACAACACACAACACAACACACAACACAACACACAACACAACACACAACACAACACACAACACAACACACAACACACAACCACACAACCACACAACACAAACACACCAACACACAAACAAACAACACACAACACACAACACACAACACACAACACACAACACACAACACACAACACACAACACACAACACACACACACACACAACACACACAACACACACACACACAAAACACACAACGCACAACGCACAACACACAACACACAACACACACAACACAACGCACAACACAAAACACACAACACACATCACACCACACACACAACACACAACACACAAAACACAACGCACAACACACAACACACAACCCACAACACACAACCACACAACCACACAACCACACAACCCGCAACACACAACACACACACACACACACCAACACCAACACCAACACCAACACCAACACCAACACCAACACCAACACCAACACCAACACCAACACCAACACCAACACCAACACCAACACCAAGACCAAGACCAAGACCAAGACCAAGACCAAGACCATGACCATGACCAAGACCAAGACCAAGACCAAGACCAAGACCAAGACCAACACCAACACCAACACCAACACCAATACCAATACCAACACCAACACCAACACCAACCAGCAGCAATCAGCAATACTTTTCAAATCGCCTATAGACATCCTGAACCTCTGAACCCTAAAACCTAAACCTCTGTGCGTTTCTTGGGAGGTGCTGCTTTTTCGGCTTTGGCCGGCCCATGGCGAATGGGCCCGGGGCATCAGACCTGATATTCCGGGGTTTGGGGAACCAAGCTACTGGCTCTTAGTAGGGAATGAGGGAAGTAGGTACCTTACCGTACGACGCAGATGGAAAGGCCCTTAAGAAGGGGACCATCTAGGGTGCACAACCCGAAGCCCTAAACCCTAGTCCTGAACCCTAAACCCTCACTTTAAACCCTAGAACCAAACACCAACAGCGGTTTCGGGTTTCGGGTTTAGGGTTTAGGGTTAAGGTTTAGGGTGGTTTACAAATGCCCACGTGCTTTTCATGATGAATCCCCTTCGAGTGTATGGGGAATAGGAAGCTTAATATCGGGGGGAAGGGGAGGGGATTGCTGTAGTTGGTTGGCAGTTTTCCTCTTTCGAGTTGAGGTTGCAGGGTTTGGGGTTTAGGGCTTGGGGTTTGGGGTTTAGGGTTTGGGGTTTAGGGTTTGGGGTTTAGGGATTGGGGTTTAGGGTTTGGGGTTTATGGTTTGGGGCTTGTGCGGGTTGCCGTTTAGGGTCGATTTGTGAAGTCTCTGAATGCATCCTCCATGCCGAGGGCAGCTGTCAATGGCAATTACCCCCAGAAGGCCTGGTGCGTCATGGGTTTAGGGTTTGGGGTTTAGGGTTCAGGGTTCAGGGTTTAGGGTTTAGGGTTTAGGGTTTAAGGTGCGTCATGCGCCAACATTGTCGAGATTTCTGTGTGCAGCCTCCACACCCTAAGCCTCTGAAAGTTTTAGGGTTTAGGTTTCGTAGGGAACTCCAAACCCAGACCCTGAACCCTAAACCCCACGGCGCCGAAGCCGTCCAGCCCTCAAACTCGACATCTTGAGCTGAAGTGTTCGGGGTGGAGGGTTCAGCGCTGCTTGTTGGGTTTCGTGTTTCGGGCTTGGAGTGTAGGATTTGAGGGTTTTGGGTTGAGTTTAGGGCTCTGGGTCTAGAAAGTTTTTGCCATGACGTGCAGGTGACATGGGATTTGGCAACTGCCACCCCCAACGTCCTGCCCGTCGCGGATGGAAGGCCATGTTTTGGGGTTTAGGGAGTCTAGGAAGTTTAGGGAGTTTAGGGAGTTTAGGGAGTTTAGGGTTTTTGGTTACATCCTAAACCCCAACCCTAAAAGAGCTAGACTCCTGCCCTTCAGGTGTTTAAGGCTCAAGGTTTGGTTGAGGCGGAAGTTGTAAGTCACGCGTGGTTTAGGGGTTTTTAGGGTTTCTAGGGTTTAGGGTTTGGAGGGTTTTTAGGGCTTTCGGCTTTCTAGGCGTTTGGGTTTCTAAGGGTTTCTAAGGCTTCCTAAGGCTTTCTAGGGGGCCTCTAGGGTTTCCCGGGTTTCTTTGGGTTTTGGGCCATGCGCCTTGCGCAGGCTGCTCATGGCTCTGTGCGACGGCGGCTTGCAGTACGTTTTTGGAGGCGCCTTTGACTCACTGTTGGTGCGTAGGGAATGAAAGAATGAACTGCTGTTGTAGTTACTAGTGCTAGTGTTCTTTCATTTCCCTAAACCCGAAACCCTAAACCCTAAACCCTAAACCCTGAACCCTGAACCCTGAACCCTAAACCCTAAACCCTAAACCCTAAACCCTAAACCCTACGCTCCCTTCAAGTGGGTTTGTGACTCCGAGGTTGCTTGCGTTCTCTGAGGGTTTAGGGGCTTAGAGGGGTTCAGGGGTTTAGGGGTTCAGAGGTTCAGGGGCTTAGGGGTTCAGGGGCTTAGGGGTTCAGGGGTTTAGGGGTTTAGGGTTAAGGTTGTAGGGTTCAGGGTTGAGCTTGGCCAGTTCTTCGTAGGGAGGTTGGGTATACCCCTTTAAGGTGATCATACGTACTCCGCTCCGATACAACCCTGTAAGCTGATCATACAGGGACCCTAACCCCAACTCCCCAATTCTCTACAAAGAGCCGCCTAGCTCCGACCCAAATCTCCAACACCTTGGGTGCGTTCAGGGTTTAGGGTTTGGGGTTTGGGGCTTTGGGGTTTTGAGGTCAGTTTTTAGGCTTGTGGTCTTGTTTCTTCGTTTGGGGTTTGGGGTCGTTAAGTTGTTTGGGCTCATATCGTAGCCCTAAATCCTAAACCCTAAACCCTGAACCCTAAACCCTAAACCCTCGCGAGTGCACAAAGAGTTCATGTTCAGAGTTATGCTGCTATCACATGGCCCAAGGTCTACAGGGGCCCAGGCCACCAGCAAGTTCTCTTTTTAGAAATCGCATATGTATAGTGTACAGTATGAGCACAGACGTTATAGGACACAGACTCCTATCAGATCTTGTCTTTTCTGGTCTTTTGTTGTGTTGTTGCTGCCTGGTGACAAAAAGAGCCCTGCGTAACCCCGCTGTGGAGCTTCCTGCCCACGCGAGGGTTATGAGCCCAACGCTAAGTAAAAGGGCCCTGTAGAAAGTAGACCTTGCCATGGCAAACTTCCCGAACCCCTTCTGGTCAGATGCAGTGCAGCAGGAATTTCGCCGTGCACAACAGGTCGTGCAAGAGGACCCTGGGGAGAGAGGTGCAGCCATAAGGGAAGGCGATGAATCTGAACGTGAACCGCCGTATGAGCTTGGACCTCAAGCCCAGGAAACTCCTGAGGCCGGAGCAGGAGATGCTGTTCCGCAGGAGAGTGTCCCACAGCCTGCAGAAGAACTACGTAGTATCAACCCTGCGCAGCAGCAGGAACCGGAGGCACAAGTTGCCCGGGATGCATCACGAGGTCACTACAGCGTTACTGGATTGAGTGAGTTTTCGGCTATGGAGCGTGGTACAATGAAAGGCCTTGAAGCATTGGGTCTGAGAGAAGTTGATGACAGAGAGTTAGTTCCTGATTATTCCGCGCCGCCTGTTGAGACCCAGTCCGGGAGCAGAGATCCTTTTGGCGATCTGGCGTCAATGCTGCGTGTGCTGATGCAAGGCCAGCAGTCTTTGGTGGAGCGAATGGATAAGCTGGAGAGCTCCAAAGCATCGTCGTCGTCTGCGGGTGCAAGCTCTAGTGTCCCTGAACCACGTCCGAAAGCTGTGTTTCCTCCTCAGTTCGTTGGCACACCAGCTGTGACAGGCAAGCCGGCAGACCTTGGGGAAGCTGGGACGGGGTCGGGCGGGAGAGGGGGTCAAATGGGACCGCCAACTGAGGCCCAGGCCCAGGCTCCGAGTGCGGGTGTGGTTGAAGTTGAAGGGTCAAAGTACGCCTGGCGAGTCACGCCCGAAGGATTGAAGCTTGAGAAACAGGCCCCAACACGACCGGCAAGAGCCGTGTCCGTAGCTGAGGTCTTGAGCCCAAGGGCTAGGTCACCCTTCGTACCCGTCACTCCCGATAAATCCCCAAAGCGAGGACGAGAGCCTAGGACTCGTAGTGAAAGTCCTCAAAGAGCTCGTCAATCTGGAGGAGCTGCTGCAAGCTTGTCAGGACCTCTTGACATGGGTAACTTTGGGTATGAGAACTATGTTCAGCTGTATCAAGATGCCTTGCGTCCCGGTGAGCCTCCACCCATTCCCGAATTCTTAAGAAAGCAGCCCGGTCAGGACAGAGGTAGAAGTAGCCCTGCTCGAAAGGCCGTAGGTGTCAGCAGTGGGTTGAAGTACCCAGTGAGCCCAGGAGGTACTGAAATTAGGCCACCCCCACCTCCAGGCCTTAGAGCTCAAGCCGAAATGCAACCTGAAGAACCCATCAAGTACGTGCCTGAGCTTCCTCAACTTGACAAGTATGATCCTACTAACTCCAGTATTACTGCAGGTGATTGGCTGGCAACGTTGGGTCCCACCATGTCGTCGTTGAGTCAGGGCGCGCGTGAGTGGTGGGGAGATGTGTTGCGTGAGTCGAAACAGTTGTACACACGTTGGCTACTCGCGTCACCTCTCGACCGACTTAGTATTTACCCCGAAGCCCTCGTTGAACTTCACCAAACCGGTAGATTCAGTAGGGTAGAGCAGAAAGCAGTGCCCATGTTGCTGAAGTGTGTTGGTGCAGATTTGCGTGAGGACATAGTTACGTCTAGATTGTTTTCGACCGCTGCAATCGTGTATAAGACCATGTGTAAGTACCAACCTGGGGGAAGTGCAGAGCGTGAACAACTGCTTAACTACATTACACACCCAGGAAGCAGTGCAACTGCACATGCCGCAGTCAAGGCGATCAGGAAATGGCGTCGTTGGATTGTCAGATCGACTGAGGTTGGCCTGAATCTCCCAGACCCGTCGTTGCAGGTGAAAGGTCTAGACAGTCTTCATCCTCCGAATTTGTCCACCTCTTCGTTGTTTCGCCTTCAAACCTTTAGGACGAACCACTTGCTTGACCAAGTTCCCAACCAGGATGCTGTCAGTAAGTACGCTGAGCTTTTGTTGGCCGAGTGCGAGGCTGCAGCATTGAGTGAGGACCCCAAGAAGCATAAGGTTGCTCGGGTTGAGACGCCGGGTGGTGGGGAGTCCAAGGGGAAGGGTGCTGAAGCGAAGGGTGGTGGTAAGGGTGGAAAGGGCAATCCTAAGCCAGCATGCAAGCACTGGATGACTGAAGCTGGATGTCACTATGCCGATAAATGTCATTTTACGCACGCCCCCATAGGTAAGGGAACTGGCAGGTGTTTTCTATGCAGTGCCACTGGTCACATGAAAGATGCATGTCCCCGCAAAAACCCTGAAGCTGCTAAGGTTGAGGATACCCTGCCCAAAGCCAAGGGTAAGGGGGGAACCAAGAGCGCTAAGAAGGCTGAGGCTGCAAGCGCCGCGGAGTCCGCCCAGGCTGCTAGTGCAGGTTCGGGGGAGGGGCAGCTGGGAGCATCAAGCGCCCAAATGATGCAAGAGGCCACGAACTTGCTGCGGTCCCTGCAGCTTAAAGCGCTCAATGTCGGCGCTGAGTTGGTGCCAGAGTTGTTCCAAAACGACCGCGCGAGTTTTGAGCCGTCTGACGCAGCCCATCTGGGCGTGCCGGATGGCCCCGGCCTTAGTTGCAAGTATGGCCTGATCGATTCCGGTGCAAGCGCGTGCCTTAGACCGAAGCTTGAGGGCGAGGACTTGAGTGCTCTCAGGAGACATGAAGTGAATCTCGCATCAGGTTCCGCGATGTTATGGGTGAACTCACTAGGCACACTTATCACTGACCAAGAGGCTGAGCCGATTGTTTCCCTAGGACAGCTTATCGAGCTTGGATGTCGGCTAGACTGGTCAGGCCGAAGGTGTGTGCTGGCACACCCACAACGCGGAAAGATTGAAGTTCTCACTACTTCTGGATGCCCCCGAGTGTCAGAAACTGAGGCATACAAGTTGATCGCCGAAATTGAGCAACATCGCATGTGGAGCTTCGCCAATGACCTGTGTGCACGAACGCTCGAAATCCGCACAGCGCACAACACTGAAATTGAGCTTTTAGACAAGTTGATTCATGAAGTGCGGGTTGATGGGGACGTTGGTTCGGCTTTGCATGTTGCTGCAGGACGCATGTGGCCCCAAATCCCAAATGATGTGAAGTCCGCAGTCGCAGCGTGGCCAGAGCAGTCACATGAGACCTTAGTCTGGAATCGTAGGTTTAGGCGAAAACTTAAAAAGGCTGGGAAGGTAGTTCTTAACTTGTTTGCTGGAGAGAGCCGGCGGCAGATTGAGGATGCCGTGACAGCTGCAGGAGGTGTTTGTGTGTCGGTCGACCTAAAAGAAGACCTGATGAACCCGCTCACGTATAGGTACCTCCTTGAGTTAGTTTGTTCGGGGAAAGTCGATGCGGTGCTCGGGGGTCCGCCCTGTGGTCCATTCTCGAGGTGTCGGTTTCGGGAGGGAGGTCCGCCCCCACTTCGAGCTCGCGATGGCCCCCATGTGCATGGTTTGCCCGGTTTGACTCCCTCTCAGCAGTCGCAGGTGTATGAATCTGATGTCCTTTTGCATCGCATGTACATGTTGGCATTGTTGGCGTCACGAGCAGTTACCTGGGTAGACGGGACAGCTGATGAGTGCATAAAACGCGTGGGAAGCACCTCGGCAGGGGATGCCGGTACCTACACGTTCAGGAGTCGATGTTGGGTGTTGTTTGAAAATCCCCAGGACCCTCAGTCGTACCTGAGCCCTGAGGTCATGGAGCATGAGGCCCCAGATGGATACCCTTCAATGTGGGCCACTCCGAGTTACCTAGCAGTTGAGCGATTGCTGGGGTTAAAGCAAATTCATGGGGATCAAGGACCGCTTGGCCACCCTAAAAGGAAGCCAACTACGTGGGCGTCCACACAGCCGATGAGCGCCATGAGTGTGAGGGGTCCGGGTTGGCAGGGTGAGGGAGTGGGTGATCCAAACCAATCCACTGTTGGGGAGTCTGCTCGATGGGCGGCATGGGCGCCAGGTGCATTGCGCATGGTGTGTGCTCAGCTTGAGGCCGTTGTGTCGGGGAGCCCCAAACTCAAACTTTCCAAGATTAGTTTTGAAGCACATGTAAAGAATGGACATTGGCCACCGTTAAGGACATGCAGAGATTGTGTGATCGGGACCGCTACCCAAAGGCAACATAGACGAGTCCGCGCACCGCAGGCCTTTGTATTGTCGCTTGATTGTCCAGGTCCGTACAAAAAGTCGCAGGACGAACTCAGTCATCGTAGGCGTTATCTATTGACTGCGGTTTACACAGTTCCTGTTGACGTGCGTGGTCGGCCCTTGTTGGCGGAGTCCCAAACTCCGGCAAATCCTGATGAAGAGCGCGCTAGTCAGGTGGATTTGGGAAATGAGCCAGATGAACCTAGGGAGGTTGAGGCCGAGCCCGATAATCAACCAGGGTTGGATGGTGATGGCGATCCTGGAGTGCACCCGATGGTCAGCGAGGGAGTAAGTGTCATGAGCTTCCGGGTTCGGGGGAGGGTTCGCTGATGCCAGATGCTGGCGCGGATGCCTCGAGTGAACTTCGGGGGAGTGTTGTGTTGGGTGAGGTTTGTGAGGAGCTCGACATAAGCCGGGGAGGTCCTCAGGCCGAGTGCCCGAACGAGCCCAGCATCCCAAGTGATTGTGAGGGCTACGAGCCTTCAGTTGTAGATCCTAGTGAAGAGGATCGCGCTCTAGATGAGTGGTTCGGTGATAAGTTGTACCCCGCGCATGGCAGCCACGCTGCAGGTCGTGAGTTGCTTGAGCGCTGTGCGGAAGATAAGGCTAAGCTGGACGATGAAGCTGATACCGAAAACCGCCCCATTAAAATTGTTGAGCTTGTCTTTGTTGAACCCCTTGACTCCAAAGGTCCGAACGAAGTTGCGCATGCTACTGCCCGGATTTGTGCGCAGCTTGAGGTGCTGAAGTTGCCGATTGCGCGAATCCATACAGACGCAGGGTCCGAGTTCATCTCGACACCATTTAGGCGTTTCGTTGACGCGCGTGGCATATTGCACACTGCAGCTGCGCCCCAAGAGCACAACAGCAACGGCAGGGTTGAAAATGTCGTACGCCGACTAAAGCAGCAGGTTCGTACTATTCTGCTAGCTAACGCGCATCCCCCCGATAAGTGGGCCTGCGCCGCAAGAGCGGTCGCCGCGAGGTGGCGGTCAGACACGCTTGCCCGCTTGGGATGGCCACAGCCCACGTTGGCACCTTACGGCACTAAAACACAGATACTTACTAGGACATGGCATCGCCGACGTCAGTCAGAGTGGAAGGCCCGTGCCGAAGACGGTATTGTGTTGTGCCCCGCCAGCCTTGTAAAACATGGCTATGTTGTGTTGGTCGGTGACATGTTGAAGCTTGCGACGAAGTTGTTCCACGGCGACAGCCCAAACTTACAGGTAGTTGCCACCAATCCTGATGGCGACGATCCACCGTTTGAAGAGGGAGAGCTGCCAGCCCCAGTGCGCCGGCATAGTGCCAAACGGCCCGTTGTGCTTGCAAAAGTTGGTTGCGAAAGCCGGGGAACACCCCAGGCCGTTGACCAATGTGCTGGTGAGCTTGCTGCTA
>CAJNDS010001712.1:0-10314 GCA_905221605.1 Symbiodinium natans
GCAAAGAGGTTTAAGTAAATTGAACATATTGGCACAGTTGACCCCTGCAAACCCTTATCCTGGCTCACTAGTTACCTCAACTAGGGAGGAGAAGGCCAAGCTCCTTGATTGCATTCACACAAGCCCCGATCCCTGACCCAAATTCAGGAGGCTAACGCAAGGCTCGTATTCACACAGGCTTTGATCACATCCCGACCTGGAATGCAAGGCCCCCGACCCAGTTGTGGGGGGGGGGGGGAACGCAAAGGCTCCTTCAGTTACATAAGCCCTGCTCACACACCGACCCAATTAGGGAGGTGAATACAAAGGCTCCTTGGCAGCATTCACACAGGCTCTGATCACATCCCGACCCAATTAGGGAGGGGAACGCAAAGGCTCCATGGCTGCATTTACACAGGACCTCATCACATCCCGACCCAATTAGGGAGGGGAATGCAAGGCTCCTTGGCTGCATTTACACAGGCCCTGATCACATCCCGACCCAATTAGGGAGGTGAATACAAGGGCTCCTGGGCTGCATTTACACAGACCCTGATCACATCCTGACCCAATTCGGGAGGTGAACACTGCATTTACACAGGCCCTGATCACATCCTGACCCAAATTAGGGAGAGAAACAAAAGGCTCCTTGGCTGCATTTACACAGGCCCTGATCACATCCCGACCCAATTAGGGAGGTGACTACAAAGGCTCCTTGGCATCATTCACACAGGCCCTGATCACATCCCGACCCAATTAGGGAGGGGAATGCAAGGCTCCTTGGCTGCATTGACACAGGCCCTGATCACATCCCGACCCAATTAGGGAGAATCACAAGGCTCCTTGGCTGTATTTACACAGGTCTTGATCACATCCCGACCCAATTAGGGAGGTGACTACAAAGGCTCCTTGGCAGCATTCACAGAGGCCCTGATCACATCCCGACCCAATTAGGGAGGGGAATGCAAAGCTCCTTGGCTGCATTGAATGAGGCCTGACTCAATTCCCGACAACAAATTCGGGAGAATCACAAGGCCGCCTTGGTGCATTTTACACAGAGTCCCTTGATCACATCCCGACCCAATAGGGACGGTGAATTAAAAAGGCTCCTTGGCTGCATTTTACACAGGCCCTGGTCACATCCCGACCCAATTAGGGAGGGGAAGGCAAGGCTCCTTGGCTGCGTTTAGACAGGCCCTGATCACATCCCGACCCAATTAGGGAGATGAACACAAGCCTCCTTGGCAGCATTTTCACAGGCCCTGATCACATCCCGACCCAATTAGGGAGAATCACAAGGCTCCTTGGCTGCATTTACACAGGTCTTGATCACATCCCGACCCAAGTAGGGAGGTGAATACAAAGGCTCCTTGGCTGCAGTTACACAGGCCCTGATCACATCCCGACCCAATTCGGGAGAGGAATGCAAGGCTCCTTGGCTGCATTTACACAGGCTGACCCAATTAGGGAGAGAAACACAAGGCTCCTTGGCTGCATTTACACAGCCCTTGATCACATCCCGACCCAATTAGGGAGGTAAATACAAAGGCTCCTTGGCAGCATTCACACAGCCCCTGATCACACCCCGACCCAATTAGGGAGGGGAATGCAAGGCTCCTTGGCTGCATTTACACAGGCCCTGATCACATCCCGACCCAATTAGGGAGGGGAATGCCAAGGCTCCTTGGCTGCATTCAAACAGGCCCTGGTCACAGCCCGACCCAATTAGGGAGGGGAATGCGAGGTCCTTGGCTGCATTACACAAACCTGATCACAAAATCCTCCTGACCCATTTAGGGGAGGGGGCAATTGCAGAGGCTCCCCTGGCTGCATTTACACAGGCCTGGGAGGGAATGCAAGGTCCTTGGCTGCATTTACCACAGGCCCTGATCAATCCCGACCAATTTAGGGAGAATTCACAAGGCTCCTTGGGTGCATACACAGGTCTGATCAACATCCCGACCCCAATTAGGGGAGGTGAATTTACAAAGGGCTCCTGCGCTGCAGTTACGACAGGCCTGATCACATCCCGACCCACTCCGGGAGGGGAACGCAAGGCTCCTTGGCTGCATTTACACAGGCCCTGATCACATCCTGATCCAATTAGGGAGAGAAACACAAGGCTCCTTGGCTGCATTTACACAGCCCTTGATCACATCCCGACCCAATTAGGAAGGTAAATACCAAGGCTCCTTGGCTGCATTTACACAGCCCTTGATCACATCCCGACCCAATTAGGGAAGGGAATGCAATGCTTCTTGGCTGCATTCACACAGGCCTTGATCACATCCGGACCCAATTCGGGAAGGGAATGCAAGGCTCCTTGGCTGCAGTCACACCACATCCGGACCTTGGCTGCATTTACACAGCCCTTGATCAATTAGGGAGGTAAATACAAAGGCTCCTTGGCAGCATTCACACAGGCCCTGATCACATCCAGACCCAATTAGGGAGGGGAATGCAAGGCTCCTTGGCTGCATTTACAACAGGGCACTGAAGCACATCCCGACCCAATTAGGGAGGGGAATGCAAGGCTCCTTGCTGCTGACAACAGGCCCTGGTCACATCCCGACCCAATTAGGGAGGGGAATGCAAGGCTCCTTGGCTGCATTTACAAAAACCCTGATCACATCCTGACCCATTTAGGGAGGGCAATGCAAGGCTCCCTGGCTGCATTTACACAGGCCCTGGGAGGGGAATGCAAGGCTCCTTGGCTGCATTTACACAGGCCCTGATCACATCCCGCCCCAATTAGGGAGAATCACAAGGCTCCTTGGCTGCATTTCGCACAGGTCTTGATCACATCCCGACCCAATTAGGGAGGTGAATACAAAGGCTCCTTGGCTGCAGTTACACACGCCCTGATCACATCCCGACCCAATTCGGGAGGGGAACGCAAGGCTCCTTGGCTGCATTTACACAGGCCCTGATCACATCCTGACCCAATTAGGGAGAGAAACACAAGGCTCCAGGAAGATGGCACTGTCCTGGTGGAAGGAGTGCAGGGCGAGACCGCTTCCCCAGCTCGTCTAGACTGCTTGCACAAAGCCTTGCAAGAGCTGAAAGCGCAGCACCGCCTCTACCAGGCAAACCCAGCAGTGGAGGGAGCCGTAACAAGAATGGAAATCATCCTCGCTGGAAAAGTGCAGCCGTGTACAAGCGCAGCGGCAACGACAGACCGCGAAACCTCCCAAGGGCGCCAAACGGGGGAGTCCGGTGGCACACACTCCTCGGCCTTGGGGGGCGAAGCGCAGCACTCGGAAAACGCAGCGGCCTCCCTGCGTCCCCGCCACTCCTCCTGTTCCCCCCCACGACTACTACTCCCCTGTCCTCCCCACCCTCAGCACCACTGCCACCGCCGGGCTGCTCTGTCCGACGCCCGAACCGACCGAAACCGACGGCGAAAACGCGAGCTCGCGCGCGACGCACGACGAAAACGAAACCACGAAACGAAAACAATGGAAGAGAAGGAAGACAGGCTAGAGATGACGTACCTGATCCCAAAAGAGCTGAAAGCCCCCAGAGCGGACACTGTGGAGCTGCAGAAAATCCGAAGCACTTCGGAGCTCACGGACGACATGGACGTGAAGTTCTTCCCACACCTGTTTTCCACGGGCACAGGCGGATGGCAGAATGGATATGGAAGCTTCTCCCAATACGCTCGCAAGCTCTCGGGCAACATCAACGTGAGGATCGGCAACCAGCAGGCTCCAGGCGGGAAGACCAAGTACCAAGAGGGCAAAGGTCAGGTGTTTACAGCCCTGAGGGACATCCCAAAAAGCACCTGAGATTGCTTATCACTGAGCATTCTTTAGAGAAGAGAGCGCAGCGCAAGGCTCCTTGGCTGCATTTACCGGCCCTGATCACATCCCGACCGAACTAGGCAGGGGAACACAAGGCTCTGTGCCTGCATTTACAGGCCCTGATCACATCCCGACCCAATTAGGGAGGGAAATGCAAGGCTCCTTGGCTGCATCTGCACAGGTCCTGCTCACACCCTGAAGGGAACACAAGGCTCCTTGGCTTCATACACAGGCCCTGATCACATCCCTACCCCATTAGGGAGGCCAAGGCTCCTTGGCTGCGTTCACGCAGGCCCTGATCACATCCGACCCAGTCAGGGAGGGAATGCAAGGCTCCTTGGCTGCATTTACATAGGCCCTGATCACATCCTGACCCAGTTAGGGAAGGGAACGCAAAGGCTCCCTTGGGGGCAGCCTTCTTCACTGAAGCGGACATGGACAACGCCGTGCAGGTTGTACTCGAAGAAGGTGGGGTGGAACGAGGTGAAGCTGCAGAGGACCACGCGGCGCCAGGTGGCTTCTACTCCTCGGAAGTGCTTGCGCAGGTACTGCAAACCAAAGCCATGGCTGCTTTTGGTCGTGTGAGGTGGCAAATGGACCTTCAACCCGTCGTGAGCAAGCACGACCTGGAAGCAGCTGCCGGGGCGGTGCAGAACCGGGACAACGCACACTGGGTGGCATATCGATATTTCCATGAGAAGATCTTCAGGTTGGACTCCCTGGCTCGTACCCGCAGAGCATAGCAGATACCGGAAGCCGTCTTCTTGGCGGAGCTCGCTCGACATCCCGCGACCTACTGCATCCGAGAGGTCTAGCCGCGGCTGCCATCTCCTAACAATGTTGTGATGCCGCGAGGACACCTCTGGTGCTCCACGCCAACGTTTCACCCCCCACAGACCAGCGTTCTCACGCGAGATCGCACAAGGCAAGGCAGAAACCAAGGCGCCAGCTCATGCTCATGTGATGGATGGATGTGTGGCAAGACTGGCGCCCCAGCAAACCTGAGCAACAACTGCGCCGCTCTTCTCTGCGGGCTCAAGATTAGAGTTACCCCAAACAAAAGACATGGTTTTCTTTCAGAAACCTATCCAAAAATCGAGACGAGGTGTCGAAACAATCAAATCAATATCACCATGACAAGACGAAAGACAAGAATTACAAGCATTGGCTGTCAAGAACCAACATGCTCAACTTCTCCTGGCCCAGAACTGCAGACATGGACAGAAGACCACCAGACCTTCAAGCATCAGGTCCGTCTCTTCCACGGAGTTCAGAAAGGTTTTAATGAATTGTTATATCAAATGTTGCCGAAGAGACACCTCCAGCAACAAATCAAATTCTTTTCCTCCCCGAGAAGGCTCAAGAGATCGTGGGACCGAAAATATTGCCCTTTCCACCCCAAATAGTCCGGACACAATATCCGATTTCATAGAACTGAAATCCGAATTTGCAAAAACAATACCAAAATTAATTGAAATTCCTCTATATTCTCTGAAATTTCGAGGGGGTGAAATGAACCATTATCATTCTAAAGAATTGCAATCCAAAAAATTATTCAAATTACAATATATGTAATTCAAATATTCGTGGAACCATATCAATTGTAATAATATATCGAAACTTCGAGGCTAACACCCACAGACAAGGGTCAACAAAGATTCGGGACATCAGGAGAATTATAATGAATACCCTCAAAAAGAACTCCCAGATCTTCAAGATTTTAATTCTGGAGGTTTTGATCAATTATCCAGAAGTCCCCAGATCGTCCAAATTTGAATTCTAAAGATTTTTGGAGGACTTATTCAGATATCCAGTATTTATCAAATCCTTCAAAATTTGAATTCCGAAAATTCCAGAGGTTTTGAATCGATATCCAAAGATCCCCAGGCCTTCTAAATTTGAATCCTGGAGGACTGCAGGAGATTTTGATCAATTATCCAGAAATCCCCAGATCTTCCAAATTTGAAATCTAGAGTTTTGGGATCCATATCCAAAGATTCCCAGGCTTTCAAAATTTTAATTCTTGAGGTTTTGGGCCGATACAGACCTTCAAAATTTGAATTCTGGCGCAAGCCCCCCCACCCCAGCCCCCCATCCCCCCCAGCCCCCCCAAGCCCAACCAACAAAAATGTAAAACATTGAAAGGCAAAAAACAAAACCCGGCAAAACCCCCCAAAACCCCCCAAAACCCGACAAAACCCCCCAAAACCCGACAAAACCCCCCAAAACTCCGGACACAAACCCTATACAATTTCTATAAACCCTAAACCCTAAACCCTAAACCCTAAACCCTAAACCCTAAACCCTAAACCCTAAACCCTAAACCCTAAACCCTAAACCCTAAACCCTAAACCCTAAACCCTAAACCCTAAACCCTAAACCTAACCCTAAACCCTAAACCCTAAACCCTAAACCCTAAACCCTAAACCCTAAACCCTAAACCCTAAACCCTAAACCCTAAACCCTAAACCCTAAACCCTAAACCCTAAACCCTAAACCCTAAACCCTAAACCCTAAACCCTACACCTAAACCCTAAACCCTAAACCCTAAACCCTAAACCCTAAACCCTAAACCCTAAACCCTAAACCCTAAACCCTAAACCCTAAACCCTAAACCCTAAACCCTAAACCCTAAACCCTAAACCCTAAACCCTAAACCCTCCACCCTAAACCCTAAACCCTAAACCCTCAACCCTAAACCCTAAACCCTAAACCCTAAACCCTAAACCCTAAACCCTAAACCCTAAACCCTAAACCCCTAAACCCTAAACCCTAAACCCCTAAACCCTAAACCCTTAAACCCTAAACCCTAAACCCTAAACCCTAAACCCTAAACCCTAAACCCTAAACCCTAAACCCTCAAGGCCAGAATAAATAGAAATTGTAAGTGTTTCATTACGAGCAGCTCGTGCAATAATCCTTCATCCTTCACAGTGCAAAAATATTCCCCTCTCAGCCCACTTGCCCCTCCCGCCCCTCCAGCCCCTCCAGCCCCCTCCAGCCCCCTCAACCCCCAGCCCCTCCAGCCCCCAGCCCCTCCAGCCCCTCCAGCCCCTCCAGCCCCTCCAGCCCCTCCCAGCCCCTCCAGCCACTCCGGCCCCTCCGGCCCTTCCAGCCCCTCCAGCCCCTCCAGCCCCTCCAGCCCCTCCACCTCCACCTCCAGCCCTCCAGCCCCTCCAGCCCTCCACAGCCTCCAGCCCCCCTCCAGCCCCTCCAGCCCCTCCAGCCCCTCCAGCCCCTCCAGCCCCTCCAGCGGCTCCAGCCCCTCCAGCCCCTCCAGCCCCTCCAGCCAATCCAGCCAATCCAGCTCCAGCCCCTCCAGCCCCTACAGCCCCGCCAGCCCCTCCAGCCCCTCCCCCAGCCCCAGCCCCACAACCCCAAGGACAAAAGCAAAAAACAAAACCCGGCAAAACCCCCCAAAACCCCCCAAAACCCCCCAACACCCCCCAAAACCCCGGACACAAACCCTATACAATTTCTATAAACCCTAAACCCTAAACCCTAAACCCTAAACCCTAAACCCTAAACCCTAAACCCTAAACCCTAAACCCTAAACCCTAAACCCTAAACCCTCAAGGCAAGAATAAATAGAAATTGTAGGTGCTTCATTACGAGCAGCTCATGCAATAATCCTTCACAACGCAATAATCTTAGCCAAAAGCCCGGCTTTCAGGGCACCAAAAACCTTGAACGGCCCGAAGCCCCCACAACGTTCCAAACACCCCCGCCCCCCCAGCTTTCTCCAGCCCCTCCAAGCCCCTTCACAACCCCCAACCGCCCCCCCCCCCAGCCCCCTCCCCACCCCCCCCCCCACCTCCCCCAAGCCTGGCACTTTCGTTCAAAAGCAAAAGAAAAAACCGGTCAAAACCCCGTCAAAACCCCGTCAAAACCCCGTCAAAACCCCGTCAAAACCCCGTCAAAACCCGTCAAAACCCCGTCAAAACCGGTCAAAACTCGGTCAAAACCCCGGACACAAACCCTATACAATTTCTATAAACCCTAAACCCTAAACCCTAAACCCTAAACCCTAAACCCTAAACCCTAAACCCTAAACCCTAAACCCTAAACCCTAAACCCTAAACCCTAAACCCTAAACCCTAAACCTAAACCCTAACCCTAAACCCTAAACCCCTACCCTAACCCTTAAACCCTAACGCCAACCCTAAACCCCTAAACCCGAACCCCTAAACCCTACAACCTAAACCCTAAACCCTAAACCCTAAACCCTAAACCCTAAACCTAAACCCAACACTAACCCTAAACCCCTAAACCTAACCCCTAAACCCTAAAACCCTAAACCTAAACCCAAAACCCTAAACCCTAACCCTAACCCTAAACCAAACCTAAACCCTAAACCTAAACCCTAAACCCTAAACCCAACCCTAAACCCTAAACCCAACCTAAACCTAAACCTCAAACCCTAAACCCTAACCCTAAACCCTAAACCCTAAACCCGAAACCCTAAACCCTAAAAACCTAACCCTAAAACCTAACCCTAAACCTAAACCCTCAACCCTAACCCTAAACCCTAAACCTAAACCTCTAAACCCTAACCCTAACCCTAACCCTAAACCCTAAACCCTAAACCCTAAAACCCTAAACCCTCAAGGCCAGAATAAATAGAAATTGTAAGTGTTTCATTACGAGCAGCTCGTGCAATAATCCTTCATCCTTCACAGTGCAAAAATATTAGCCAAACCCTTCAGCCAGCCCCCTTTCAGCCCACTTGCCCCCCTCCACCCCTCCAGCCCCTCCAGCCCCTCCAGCCCCTCCAGCCCCTCCCCTCCAGCCCCTCCAGCCCCTCCAGCCCCTCCAGCCCCTCCAGCCCCTCCAGCCCCTCCAGCCCCTCCCAGCCCCTCCAGCCACTCCGGCCCCTCCGGCCCTTCCAGCCCCTCCAGCCCCTCCAGCCCCTCCAGCCCCTCCACCTCCACCTCCAGCCCTCCAGCCCCTCCAGCCCTCCACAGCCTCCAGCCCCCCTCCAGCCCCTCCAGCCCCTCCAGCCCCTCCAGCCCCTCCAGCCCCTCCAGCGGCTCCAGCCCCTCCAGCCCCTCCAGCCCCTCCAGCCAATCCAGCCAATCCAGCTCCAGCCCCTCCAGCCCCTACAGCCCCGCCAGCCCCTCCAGCCCCTCCCCCAGCCCCAGCCCCACAACCCCAAGGACAAAAGCAAAAACAAAACCCGGCAAAACCCCCCAAAACCCCCCAAAACCCCCCAAAACCCCCCAAAACCCCGGACACAAACCCTATACAATTTCTATAAACCCTAAACCCTAAACCCTAAACCCTAAACCCTAAACCCTAAACCCTAAACCCTTAAACCTAAACCCTAAACCCTAAACCCTAAACCCTAAACCCTAAACCCTAAACCCTAAACCCTAAACCCTAAACCCTAAACCCTAAACCCTAAACCCTAAACCCTAAACCCTAAACCCTAAACCCTCAAGACCAGGATAAATAGAAATTGTATGTGTTTCATTACGAATAGCTCGATTCCTGCAGGCAAAGAGGTTTAAGTAAATTGAACATATTGGCACAGTTGACCCCTGCAAACCCTTATCCTGGCTCACTAGTTACCTCAACTAGGGAGGAGAAGGCCAAGCTCCTTGATTGCATTCACACAAGCCCCGATCCCTGACCCAAATTCAGGAGGCTAACGCAAGGCTCGTATTCACACAGGCTTTGATCACATCCCGACCTGGAATGCAAGGCTCCCGACCCAGTTGTGGGGGGGGGGGAAACGCAAAGGCTCCTTCAGTTACATAAGCCCTGCTCACACACCGACCCAATTAGGGAGGTGAATACAAAGGCTCCTTGGCAGCATTCACACAGGCTCTGATCACATCCCGACCCAATTAGGGAGGGGAACGCAAAGGCTCCATGTCTGCATTTACACAGGCCCTCATCACATCCCGACCCAATTAGGGAGGGGAATGCAAGGCTCCTTGGCTGCATTTACACAGGCCCTGATCACATCCCGACCCAATTAGGGAGGTGAATACAAAGGCTCCTGGGCTGCATTTACACAGACCCTGATCACATCCTGACCCAATTCGGGAGGTGAACACTGCATTTACACAGGCCCTGATCACATCCTGACCCAAAGTAGGAAGAGAAACAAAAGGCTCCTTGGCTGCATTTACACAGGCCCTGATCACATCCCGACCCAATTAGGGAGGTGACTACAAAGGCTCCTTGGCAGCATTCACACAGGCCCTGATCACATCCCGACCCAATTAGGGAGGGGAATGCAAGGCTCCTTGGCTGCATTGACACAGGCCCTGATCACATCCCGACCCAATTAGGGAGAATCACAAGGCTCCTTGGCTGCATTTGCACAGGTCTTGATCACATCCCGACCCAATTAGGGAGGTGACTACAAAGGCTCCTTGGCAGCATTCACAGAGGCCCTGATCACATCCCGACCCAATTAGGGAGGGGAATGCAAGGCTCCTTGGCTGCATTGACACAGGCCCTGATCACATCCCGACCCAATTAGGGAGGAGGACAAGGCTCCTTGGCTGCATTTACACAGGTC
>CAJNDS010001713.1:0-85000 GCA_905221605.1 Symbiodinium natans
TCCTATAGAATCCCCTCTATGAGTCGAAATTCAAATGATCCAGGCATTCCTGAAAAAGAAGATCCCAAACCACGGACCACCACCACGAGACCACCACCACGAGACCACCACCACAAGACCACCACCACGAGACCACCACCACAAGACCACCACCACGAGACCACCACCACGACCACCAACACAACCACCCGCACGGACCCCCGCCACGGACCACCACCACGGACCAACCACCACGGACCACCACCACGGGACCACCACCACGGGACCACCACCACGGGACCACCACCACGAGACAACCACCACAGGGCCACCACCACGGAACCACCACCACGAGACCACCACCGCGGACCACCGCCACGGACCACCCCCACCCGGCCACCACCATGGGACCACCACCACGGGACCACCACGACGGCCACCAGGGACCACCACTACCAAAGGAGCACCACCACCACGGGACCACCACCACGCTGTGGGACCACCACGACGAACACCACGGGACCACGGACCACCACCACGGGCATTCGGGAAAACCCCCCAAAACCCCAACCTTTCAGCCCCAACCCCTCAGCACCCCAAAACCACCCACCCCCCACCACACCCGACAGAACCCAAACCATTACAGCAAAAGCAAAAAAACAAAACCCCCCCAAAACACGACAAAACTCCGGACACAAACCCTATACAATTTCTATTAAACCCCAAAACCCTACACCGTAAAGCGTAAAACCCTGAACCCGGGGGATCCCGAAAATTCCCGGAATTTAAATTCCTAGGATTTTTCGAGAGTTGTTGCTGACATGTGATCGTGAGGCCGAACCCCCTTGAGCAGCTGGCGGGCGGCGACCGTCATCGGAACTACCCTGGACCAAGAGATTTCCTTGAAGATTTCCTTGAAGGTGAAGGGGCACCCACGTCATCACTGTTGCGCTGTTGCGCTAGAACCTTAAATCCAACCCGGCAAGCCCAAACCTCAATCCAGACAATTCCTAAAATTCCGGGAGTTTTCAGCTCCGGGTGATTCCCAAAATTCCCAGGATTTTTAGACAAAAAGTGTGAAAATTCCCGGAATTTTCAGGATCCCCCTGCAAGGCCCTCACAAGCAGCCAAATGGACCGGAAGAGGAGGCGGGGCATCCGACAAGGCGGCCGCAGAGCGAAAATAAGGGTCGAGCCCGTAGCCTTTTATAGGGATATAATAAAAGACAAGAAATTAGGAATTAAAATCAAGACCTTATCAAATGATCAATTATAATCATTCTCCAATAATTTCAATCCTCCTCTTTCGATTCCTCCGAAATTCTCCAAAATGATTGGCTCATAGCCATATTCGCGAATTAGCAGATAGGGGCGCTGGCAAGAATTGAATCCAAATGATATCAAACGATTTCTACGTCCCAATGAAATAAGATCATATATATATAGATTAATATACATTTATATTCGAGAATACTCAAGAAAAAATATATAGAATCTTCTATAAGAAGAATTTCGAATTCCCGAATTGAGGGCGATACGTTGGACGTAGATATCGATTACGTCGTATCTCATCCTTCGATAATGAAGCTGCATCATAGCAATTCCGATCGACAAATTCGAGCACCATGTTTTGTCTGAATCTTGGGGCATGGCACGTCCCGCCTTCTCACTTTGTCAAAGGACCCAAAAAGTCCTGAGCCATGGGATTTTGTAGAAGGAGATGCCGTCGAACTGCAAAAATGCAACTGCAACAGGTTTGGGGTTTGAGGTTAGATTTCCTACGTTAAAAGCCTTGCATGTGCTTTGCATGGGGTTCACGTTCGGACAGCATTTTGAAGGTCTGTTTCTGTGGTTCGTGTCTTTACCCAAGCTTTTGGCACCTCCTTATTTGTGGGAGCGGAAATACTTTTATTTCCACGAGCGGAGTTGATTGGTATGTGACCTCTAGCGTGCAGTACAGGTTGTGCCTTCTTGCGATGGTTTAGGCCAAGACTTCTTGAGATCATTGACTACCTTCTCCACGGCACGGACACAGGGTCATAACCTCCTGCACGTCCTTTCCTTGTCCCTAAGCCTGCTCCATACACCGCGACCCATGAAGCTTCAAATCCAGGCGGCCCCAACAGTCGTCCCGATGGCCTGTATCCGGTTTTGGTCCTCTGGATTCTATGCATTGCTCAAGCAGACTCACGGAGTTTAGGGGTTTAGGGGGTTTGAGGTGCGGGGCTTGATGCCAGATGTGGGACTAAGGCTGAAGGGTGTCTAGCATGCGGGACCTACAAGACTGGCCATTTCGCTTGGTCCCACAGGCATAGGCATGTCAACCAGCATCCCTCAGGTGAAAGTCCATCTAACATCCGCGAGTCTCGGAACAAACAACCTAATCACAAGGCCTTTGAGCCTTGACGCTGGTGATCGGTCGCTAGCTTCACCCAGAAACATGTGATGCAACTCAAGTTTATGACGGATGCTGGAGCACCCGCTGACTTTATGACGAAGAACGACTCGCATACTGCTGGCGAGAACTCGTCTTGAAACCGATGCATCTTGCTCCCAAACATCGATTACTGTCCTGCTTTGTTGCAACGAGCTTGACCTCAAAGGCAGCACATGAGGCAAGTCATGCGGGGCTCTTCTCAGTCTGAGTTCAATCTCGTCGATTCAATGAACGCCTGCTTTCAGGAGCTGAGGCCACAACGCGCACCGCAACGTCCTCAGCAAGGTGTCATTACTGCCGACACACTTTCGTTGCTGCTTCAGAGCATTTGATGTGCTGCCTTGCCGCCTCGTCTGACCCTTGACGAAACCAAGGCTATCCCGCAAGTAATGTAGCTAACGCTTTGGGATGTTCCCCCTTATACTAGCAATCCTTAATAGGGATCAATAAAAAAACGCCCTATGATAACCCCTATCAAGGCCTGTTGGTATAAGGGGGAACATCCCAACTTATGCTTTGCCAGGCTTCGCGTCGAATCCAGGAGGTGCCATCGCTGGATACCTCATCATACACTAAGCCTGTGTGAACTCGATGGCAAAGTCACATAGGCACATGCTCTGCTTTTCACCGGTGTTGGTGCTTGATTGAAATGTTGGGCATTATTGCCATCGCACTGATGATAGATTGACGCTACCGTTTCCCGAATTCGGTCTTCTATGTCTGATTCAGAAACAGAAGACGTCTCGGTTTCCCTGTTTCTGCGCCCGAGAAATTCTACATTACCCTGGATCAAGTCCACCAAGAATTCCGGCCCCATCCAAGACAAGCAGTTTTACATGTTCCAGGTGTCCATACGGCGCCAACAGTCAAAGATGCGTAGACCTTGAGGGCTACATGGGCGTAACAGATGAACGTTTAACATCACCAGCCTTACAAGCTGCACAAGATCAAGGTGACACTTCATTGCTGCTTGAACCCTGCTGAAGCAGTTGTGTCCAGCACCGGCCCTCGAGGTCTAACCCACAGCCCTCAAGAGGTGGAGTTCAGGGCTTTGGAGCTTTGACGGTGGTATGTTGGGCTCCACAGCCTCTCCAGAAGACTAGCTTGCCGCCCCCTAGTTGCCCTAGTTCACTGCTGCAGCACTAACTCTCGTCTTGAATGCCGATCATATCGGTCACCGTGATCTGAGGACGCAGCAAATGAAGCGCCTCCGGGCGTTTCTGCCTGAGAACTCTCACAAGTGCGGAGTTTCTCCAACTGCAAAAGGGCCAGCCCACATGAATCCCTCTGCAGGACAGGATGTTCTGGCTGAACTGGTTGACTTGCTGTAAGGAGGTCTACACGCAACTTCTCGCAAGCCTCACCCGTAAACTTCCTGAAGCCTGAGGACCTCCCCGAACCCTCGGCATCAGTCCGTCCTCAGAGTAGTTCCACCCCTCTGGGAGGAGAGACTTCGAAACAAAGATCCGGGCCGGGCCTACCTGTGGCTTCAAGGCTTCACATGTCTTTCTGGGCCTTCATCGTTTTTATTCCGGGTGCTGTGTTTTTGGTGTGGCTTAGGCCTGAGGCGAATTCTTTCCCAGCTTCAAGACTCAGTTCTGCATGTCTGGGCGCCGGGATTTGGGGGCTGGTGGCTAGTCCTTTTGGCGAACCTTCTCTGAGGTCTGAGTTCTGAATGCTGTCCGTATCCCCGATATGCTCGAAACGTCTTGCTCAAGTGAAGGACTTCCAGGCCTGTGGTCCTAGACATGCCTGCCAGAACCAAGAAGCTCCAAACCGCAGAACCCAAGAACACTGCCTACACTGCAAGACAGCTCTTAGCAGGGTCCGGCCCTGCAGAGCCTCGCAGAAGAACCCGAGCTTGTTGAGCTCCGTGACTTCTGCATCTACAACCTTCCAAGGAGCAGGTCAAGAGCCACCGAAGCTACCTAAAGCCACCGAAGCCTGCACCTCAAACGTGGCAAAACCCTCACCTGAATGGAAGACCTTGGGGGGCCCAAGTTGCCGGTGATGCAGCAGTTGCACTAGGTTGTGGTGGGTCAGGGAAGGTCCCGGATTTTCGGTTCGCTGAGGAGTGCAGAAGCATCTTCACGGATTGAGTGAACAATGATCGTTGCGTAGCAGATGACTCTGAAGTCCCCTACTTTGTGGATGATAAGCGTAAACATAGCGTAAACCCTCCAACTTGGGGTTATCCGCTTCTGCCTCAATCCGAATCCCTTACAGCCTGCTTGAGACATGTATCGAGATATTAATCGTCCTTTTATTTGGGGCTCGGTTTGCAGCTAGTCTGAAAACGAAGACCACTTTTCACCATGCAGCGTAGTAGGAAGTCTGATGCTATCAATCAAGGCGCTTCGTCGGAAGCGGTTGATTCCCTGATGGTATGTTTAGTAGGCGAAAGCAAGCCTAGAGACCCAGAGTTCACTCTTTGGCTTGGCTTACTGCTCACAGCTAGCAGCGACAAGAAACAGGTGACGGCCATGGAGTCCCTCAATTTTACGCGAATTGATGGCAAGCCCTTTGGCATGCTCACACACACACATGCCCCACAGAAATGGGTTGGTCTTGGGCCGGGAGCCTTCGTCGTCGCCCGGGTGTTGGGGGGGGGGAGGGGGAACGAGGTGCTTCAGTTTGTGCCAACACATTGTACCTACTAGGCACTCTTGCACGCTCCAGGGCGGGATTCTTGCGGGGTCAGCTGTTCGAACTCCTTACCCAACTGTCCGATGCAACCTCGCTGCTCACATCCATTAGGATGATAATTCTATGCTGCTTCCTGATATATACTGGGCTGCTTGTGCGTTGTGCAGACTCTTCTTGTGTGTGCTATTTCCTGTCCATGTTTTGTGGTTCTTCAACGTTCGGCAAATACGTGCCTCATTCTTGAAGAGCTGAAGCACGAGGGCGTTGTATCTCATGGGCACCATGATCATGCCAGTTCCTGGCAAAGTAACGTGCGAGCTGTCCTGCTGATCTTGCAATCGGCTGGGCTACCCAAGTGCGAGGGTTCGACGTCGATGGCGTAAGAGGTCAGCTAGTGCCGTGTTTTTCATGTGTCGGTGTGCACGTCTGCCCCTACCTCAGGGTGCCGTTATCTATAAACTGCTCCAACCAAGCCTGCTTTGGGCTTCCACTTACTTGTAGCCGGAAATTGGGGGGCGGGGATGTGGGAATAGTTCTTCAAGCCTTCGGGCCGGGGAGGCCGCCTGCAAGCACACCCTGGCCGATCCTACCCATCCCTTACCTGAAAACCACTTCAAGCCCAAGCTTGTCATCGTCAGGATTTTCCCTTCAAAGTAACTCAGAGTCTTTCGCGTTGAGTCTTGAGATGTGGGCAGACATTCACCATGAGGGCTTCGGGTTTAAGAAATAAGTGCCAAAACCAACAAAAAGCACGGCTAGAGAGTCTATGCCCAGAAGCAGAGACGGCAGCGGCGAACTTTGCGCGATGCAAAGATGTTCGCTGCACTCATTAGAATTCTTCTACGATGCCTGGCTTCAGTCCGCCCACACCAAGGGGGTCAGTCGGAAGCCCAACCTCATTTTATGGTTCAGGGTTTAATTTAAGGGCCAAAAGACCCAAGAATTGGGATGCAGTGCAGCTGTGCCTTCGTGCAGCTTTCCTTTATCGGTCGTCCTCAGCAAGTCAGACATCGAGTATTGTAGTAGCAACTGTGTCATTCTGGTGGTGGAGAAAAAGGTTGACTGTTGATGAGAGAGAAGAAATGTGGCACTGTAGCACAATTCGTGCGAAGAGGAAACTTCTGCGTGGCTGAACATCCGCGATTCCGTGCCTATGGCTGCTCGCAAGCGTATGTGCATCCCTCCTTGTCGGGGATGGCAACATTGGCATGCTGATTTCCCAACGATCCATCCCCAAGCCCTAAACCCCCCTATAGCGCGCTAAAGTGGAAATCGCCTTGGCGTCGCAAACCTCCAACATCTGAGGCCGCCACTCAATCTCCTTGACGCCAATGACGAGCCCGGCTTTCTCTTGAACAGTACCTTCAACCTTTCGTCATCACAAAGTCACAAGGGCTGAGGCTCCTAGGGGAACTTCCCCCGACTGTTGAATTCCTCCGGAGCCCAAGCCACTTTTCAATGCCTGGACACTCTTAAGCCCCAGCCCCTTGAAGCCGCAATCCATTGAACCAAAAACCCAAAACCCAGTAGCCTTCAGCCGAAGATCCTCCCCCTCCCGTTCTCCCTCACAAGAACAACTAGTACCCTTCTATGCCTTCTGGCGCAGCTGGTCGAAGATATATTCGTGGTAGCCGGGGCCACAATGCTCTGGTTTCACCTCAGGCTCTCCAGCTCGTCTGTGACGCTTTGATCTGAGGGCTTCGTGCTGAAAGGCTTCTGTATCTCCTGTCGGGGTCTAGCGCTGTCCAAGCTTCCAGGAGATATGTCTCCAGCTCCATGAGAAAGAACATGGACCAAGGCGGCACCTCAGATCACACTAGCGCCTAAATCCGCACATCCGAACTCGGAGCTTGGGTAATGAACTTGCTGGCTACGCGGTCGTGTTGCAGCCCTTAGTCATGAAAACCACAGCATAGAAATGCAGCAGTCCTAAGAGCGGAGCTCCAATGAGCCTTGAACTCGCGGCTGGACAACGCAGAGTTGGCTTTAATGGGCCCCGGGGTGAGTTGCCAACTGACTCCGAGACCAGTAGGCTACATGTGCTTATAGGGTTTAGGGGTTCGGCTTGGGTGTAGGGGTGTGTCACTTATGGCTATTTGAATTGTGAGGCTGCAGAGTTCTGGGCTTTAGGAGGGGAATGCGGCTTCAGGTCATACGGTTCTTTGCAGCTACAAGGCTTGATGTTTTTTGAGCTGCGTGCCCGCCTCCTGGGTTGCTGTAGAATCTGCATGGACTAGGTATGCTGCGTTCTTGTCTACATGTTCAGTGCTGCTCAACAGCTGCTGGTCCAGTAGCATTCTGTCCGATTCTGTCCGGAAAGCATTACAGCAGGAGTGTGTCGCTTGGCAATCGCAACCAATGTGCCATCATGTCGAGTGGGAGGTGGGCTGTAAGAGGTGTGAGGCTGGCAAAATCCAGCAAACCACATCAAATAATCATCAGCTCGAGCGAACACGATCTGCCCTGAACTCTACACTTTATCTGGAGTCTCGCAGAATCTGCTCTCGAAATTCTGCGGGTGAGACATCATACAGCCACTGCGCGAACTCAGCATAGTCAAGCAGTCCATCTGCGTTCACATCGGCTTGTGCGAAGAGCTTTGCCGCATCTTCAGGGGTGAAACCTCAGTCTTCAAGCCTGAATCCTAAAAGACCTGGAGCGGCTACATCGGCTACATGGACTTGGACTGGGTCAATGTCATGGCGTGGAATGCAAAAAACCCACCACCCTTGGAGCAAAGTCATCGGGAAAAGTGGCAGTCAACAGAAGCTCCGAACACCTGACCTTCTTCGGGGCTGTGGATGTAGCATGAGCATGACTACGCTGATGCATTTCGCAGTTCAAGCACGAATCCCACTATCGCATCCGTGCCACCCAGATTGAAGAGGATTGTGCACATGTCCTCCAGCTTGAGGCGCCCGTCACGGTCTTGGTCCCACTCGCGGAACACGCGCACCACCTGCAAAAACTCGGCGTCTGGGCAGTTTTAGGTGAGCTAGGTAGCTGTTCTCGGATTCACGGCTTGGGGTTCAGGGACTAGAAGGCCAATGTTTTTCACGATAAATGCAACAAAGTGCAACAGCTACGTTTCTTGGGGCACTGCGTGGAACCTAAGCTCTAAATCCCAAGCCTAAATCTATTCTGAAAATGAGTGTAATCATTGCAGGACCCTCCGGTTTCTATGTTAGCAGTAGTTTCCGGGAGTATGCTTGTGGGGGATCCAGAATTTTCTAGCGCAACTATAGATGCTACAAAGGTCTTTTTCTAAAGGCTATAGGCTATGATAGGAAACATGCTCCTCGGAGTATAGTTCTCTCAAGATGACGGCCGTTCAAAACATCCGCTACTTCTATCCACATCCCCGAACCCTTGGTACATCGTGAACCCTAAGCCCCACACTCGGAAAGTTGGGGCTTAATTAGGGCTTAGGGCAGCGTTGCTACCCTCCCTATTCATAGGTCCCACTTGAAGGCTCGGAGTTCGGGTCTTAGGATCGAGGGTATCCAGGAGGATCTAGGTTTGCCCCCCTAGAATTGTGGTTTACGCAAAATTTTGGGTTTGCATCCTTCGGGGTCCTAGAAAGTACACAATGTCTATCGGATCGGAGGAACGCATGGCCTTGGTGCAAGGATGACCCTTGTGAGGACCCTTTCCGAGGGCGATGAGAAGAGGGTTCGATAGGGTTGATAGCTTGGGTTGATGTGGCTCCCTCATTCCGTCAAGAAAAATTCTGCCGGCGAGGTAGGCCTTGAGAATCCCCGAACCTCTAAGCTTGAATCCCCCAACGCGAGCTCACACACCGATACCACCCCTGATGCTCATGCGACGGGCTATGAGTGCGTAGCGCTGTGCGTAGCATGCAGGGTTCATGCAAGATCCAACAATCAACGCAGAGCATCTCATGCCGAGATCGTAAGTGTTCCCCGGCCTCTTCCAGATTTCTTCTGGTCCTTTAGTACATGATACTGCTAGTATCGTACTCGGCCGCCTTCTTCGTGATCGCAGCCATCTGCGCAGCCGAAATACCTGTGAAGACATTAGGGTACGTCAGGACAAGGGCGAAGCGACAAGGGTCTCGGGACGGAAGGTTAACCAGTTCACTCTTTTGATCAAGGTTTTTGTGCAAATCTTGTACGGCCACGGCTGAATGTGCCTCTTCCTGTGAATCTGGGACCCTGGCAGCCTAGTCATCCTCATAGCGTTCCTGCAGGGGTTCAACATACTTCACTGCGTTCTCCTCTTATGTCAGATTCGCCTCACTATTGACAACTCTGCTTGCCAGGTCCTTGCCTGCTTTCACACCGCGTGCAGAACAAACAAACCGACGGCCCAAACCACAACAAAGCGAGCATCAACTGCGGTCCGATGATCTGCCACGGTCCCGCAGGTCTTCCTGCAGGGCTGGCAGCGACAACTTGAGCTCTAGTAATACATGACCATATAGCTCAGTGAGTTGCTGCAAACACGTGAAACACAAATTTGCAGCCCTGAGCTGCACTTCCCCTATCCAAGCCTGCTACAAGCTACCGCAGCCATCCCTAAGCCCCCTAAAAATGGAAACCTGAAACCACTGTCCTCGAAGATCTGGGCCCTGCTCCCGGACCGGACCCGCTCGCCCCTGCAGAACGCTGTTTGTGCGATTGATGATGGTTCCAGGGCTGAGGGGCATAGGGGATATAGGGGCGGTTCCCTGGAGATGGCTTAGCTTCTTGCCTGAACATGTCTGCTTTGAACGGCTCGTTCTGGCACCTGCTCTTGTGGTGCCCTCCCCAACCTAAACCTGACCCGCCCCTTTGCTGAGTCCGGTACGCCTAAAACCTAGGCTGACACTGCTTAAACTGGCTTTCACACACCTGGATATGTTGAAACAGATGACGCAGACACCGCGACCTCCTCTGTCGGTTTGAGGGCTGGAGGAGGGCTGGATTGTTGGAGGTGTGGGCCCTGATCAGAAAGGCTGGGAAGCTATAAGGCCCTCCAGGCGGCTTGAGGGCTGGAGAGTTGCATGCGTGGAAGGGATGTCTATGCAATAAAGTCAGGAAGACATGGTCAGGCGAGAATGTCCTCATCCAAGCTTGGGACTATGTTGGACAGTAGATTGCGCATCTGTGTAGCAGTCATCAGCCTTTGCCAACTCCTAACGTGGCGAGATGAAAACCAACGTCAGCGCACACGTCCGAACTTTACTCCTTGGCCCTTCTGAACCCTGAAAAGGCGTAGCCGCAAGTGAAAGCCGAGGCGCGTGGCCAGGAGCGGGCGCGGGTTGCAAAGCCAATCCGAGCGGCACCCAGGCGAGGAGCTTCGGCCCTGGCAAAGACACAGCACAGGCAGAAAACCTTAACTCTTTGACTCTTAGGGCTTCTGGACCTCATGAGGGTCATGGGGGGGGAGGGGTAAGCCATATCAAGCCCCGAAGGCAAAAAGGACAGAGTGCACATGTTTCAGGTCGCTGAAAGGCATTTGAAAGCCGTGTTTAAGGCACGCTAAACCGCACGTCTTTCTCTCTGCCAAGGTTCCTTCGAGACGGCATCCCGTGGCCTCGGCAGAGTTTTAGGGTAGCCGATCATCGACTTGCAACGGTCGCCCCTGTGCGGGGCTCGCGAACCCCTCTGCAGAGAATCTTAGCAGCTGCTCGGAGCAGTTAATAGTTCACCATGCTCAACCGCAGAATGGCTGTCGTTGGGATCAACGTTATTGGACACCAGAAAAGCTGAAGAGCTGCAGATGTGCTGTTCATGCCCCGACAATGAACACCAGATTGGCTGAAACCAGGGCCGAATGCATTTCGCGGGCCTCGGAAAATGCATTCGGGCTTGGTCGGAGCTCCGGGGGCTCAGTCTGAGCAGTTCATGGGAGGCTTCGGAGTCGCGCGGCAAGCTATTTAAGGCATTTCCGGGCGCAGCGTCATCGGACATCCGATCAGACATCAGACGTGCGAAAAAAAACCCAGGCCAGATGCAGTTTGCAGGCCTTGAAGAGAGAGTTTAGGCTTGCTGTCAAGCCGCGGGAAATGATTCAAACGCAGGTTCGCGCGGTAGCAAAATCGGCAACAAATCACACTTGTTAGCACCGGGAGGCCTCACTTTAAGATGCCGGCAATACATGGTATGTCTTAGCAGCGGGGCTTTACTTTGAGCCCAACGCGTCGGCAACAAATCGTACTTCTTAGCAGCGGGGCATCACGTTAAGCCCAAGATGCCGGCAACACATCGTACGTAGCACCGGGATTCGTTTTGAGCACAAGACGCTGGCAACAAATCGTACTTCTTGGCGCCGGGGTCCCTCTTTGAGCCCAAAATGCTGGCAACAAATCGTACATCGTAGCACCGCTCATTTGAGCGGCAGCAAACTGCAGCCGCAGCTCAAGCCCAAGATGCCCAGAACAAGTCGGACTTCTTAGCGCGGAAACCGCGTTTTGATCCCAAAACACCGACAACGTAACAAATCGTACTTCTGAGTAACAGGGTTTCACTTCGAGTGCAAGACGTCGGCAGGAAATCGCATTTCTTACTTAGCACCAAGGGGCCACTTTGAGCGCAAGACACCGACAACACAAAGTGGCGCCCCAAGTAGGTCGAGTGCTCAGAAGTACGATTTGTTGCCGGCATCTTGGGCTCGGGTTCAATTTAAAGCCCCGCTGCTAAGACATACCATGTATTGCCGGCATCTTGGGTTCAACGTGATGCCCGATGCTAGGAAGTACGATTTGTTGCCGACGTATTGGGTTCAAAGCAAAGTGTTTTTGGCTCCGAGTGAGACCCCGGTACTACCGGTACATCCGGTACCAAATCGATTTGCTGCCGGCGTCTTGGGCTCAAAGTGAGGGCCCGCAGCACTGACGGGGATGTCTACGTCTGCATCCAGACTCTAACACCGAAACCTGCTGAGGCCACCACGGTCTGCCCCGCCCATACAGCGGGGGCGGCAGGCCAAACAGGAAGTCCACCTGCCCGCCAACAGGGTGAAAAAAAGTTGTTGTCGCGTGTCGCGTAGAGCGAGGGCACTAGCAATGTTGGGAACGATGACTCTGAACGACTCTGATAGGCGCAGTCCACGTACGGAACCCTTTCGGAGGTCCCTCGCGCCTCGGCCCTCTTCCGCACCGCCTGCAGCAACACGGAAGCTTCACGGAAAATCCTGGTCATAGGCTGCATCTACTCCTGAATCTACGTCTCACACCTTGCCCTGCACCTCGTGACCTCGCATCCTGAACGCAGGCGCTATTTGAAGAGCCCTCAAAGAACAGTTGCAGTGGCCTTTTGGCGAGGTCCAAATGGGATTCCCTGCGCGTTCGGCATTGAGTACATCAGGGAGCGCTACAATCGGGGTGCATAGTGCAGAAAGCGGAAAAACTTCCAAAGTCGGGGTTCCTTACAAGTTGAGGGAATGCACGGCAAGAGTCGAGTATCGTCAGCACGCAGCCCTCTCCGCGACAGAAGTGTATCAACCATCAGCGGACTATGACGTAGAGTCTATGAGATGCTTTCAACTTAGCTAGCTGAGATCCTGCGCGCCCACGGCCTCTTGCACGGTGGTGCTCAGCAGCTCCGGGCCCTTCGCAGTAACGAAGCTCTGTCTTGGCAACTTCATGCGATTCTGGGGACACTCTAGGCTCTGCTGGTATGGAATGCCTGAGGCTGCAACCTCGGCTCGACAGAAAAAGTCAAAGAGGGCCTCGTCAAATGCAGAGTGGCAGGTGAGATACGAAGCGACGCAATCCCGACAGCATGCCGTGAGAGACGCTGGCATAAAACACTACTAGTAATAACATCTTCACAAAAACATCCGAAAGACGGGCCTGAAACGAGGGCAGCTCCACCTCGCTGCTTGAATCAGAAACGTCGGGCATGCAAGCTTCATGGAAATCTATAGGGAACAAGCTTCCGACTTCTCCCGCCTGGAGGGCCAGTGACATGAACATCTTGGCCACGACCTTCGTTTCGTGCTGCTTCAGGGGGCGGGATTTCTTTGTTTGCGGACTGGGGTTCAGAGCTTGTACAAGAGGGGTCGGAGGATGAATCCCAAAGTCAGCGCTAATGATCCAATGAGCCGAGCCTCGAATGGGAGAAGGCCAGGGCACTGAAAGGTAGCTTGGCACGTCTCGTCTGTGAGCCCAAAGGGGCCGGACGCAATGGGGAAATGGGATCCTATAGATCACCGAGGGTGGGGAATAAGCATCAGCTCGAGCGAACACGATCTGCCCTGAACTCTACACTTTATCTGGAGTCTCGCAGAATCTGCTCTCGAAATTCTGCGGGTGAGACATCATACAGCCACTGCGCGAACTCAGCATAGTCAAGCAGTCCATCTGCGTTCACATCGGCTTGTGCGAAGAGCTTTGCCGCATCTTCAGGGGTGAAACCTCAGTCTTCAAGCCTGAATCCTAAAGACCTAGAACGGCTACATCGGCTACATGGACTTGGACTGGGTCAATGTCATGGCGTGGAATGCAAAAACCCACCACCCTTGGAGCAAAGTCATCGGGAAAAGTGGCAGTCAACAGAAGCTCCGAACACCTGACCTTCTTCGGGGCTGTGGATGTAGCATGAGCATGACTACGCTGATGCATTTCGCAGTTCAAGCACGAATCCCACTATCGCATCCGTGCCACCCAAATTGACGAAGATTGTGCACATGTCCTCCAGCTTGAGGCGCCCGTCACAGTCTTGGTCCCACTCGCGGAACACGCGCACCACCTGCAAAAACTCGGCGTTTGGGCAGTTTTAGGTGAGCTAGGTAGCTGTTCTCGGATTCACGGCTTGGGGTTCAGGGGCTAGAAGGCCAATGTTTTTCACGATAAGTGCAACAAAGTGCAACAGCTACGTTTCTTGGGGCACTGCGTGAAACCTAAGCTCTAAATCCCAAGCCTAAGTCTCCCAAACCTCTGAAACCGCCTGAAACCCTTCAAATCTCAGATCCTGCACGCAATATTTCAAAAGCTTCAGTTCTCTGAGCTGCAACATCTGATACTCTCAAGTTCTTGAGAGGCAGTTTTATCATGGGGAGTCCATTGCAGCTGCAGCAGTATGAATCCAGTCGGTAAGTTGGAGATGTTGGGGCCTCATTTCGGGGACCCCCCAAAAAATCCTGCACTTGCCGTTTGGAGCTTCTGGCTTCTTGCCACCTGCTCGGACTTCGTGCGCGCCAGCTCTGGAACCGCGACCGGGACAGCGACCTTCGCCTGGGGTTTAGGGTTTATAGGTTTGCAGGGCTCACGACCCGTCTTTCCAAACTTTCGCCCCGAAACAAGGGGGTCTAGGTGTTGGAGGTTTAGCTACCAAGCAGGAAGAGTTTCAGAAGGCAACACAACCCCCCCCAAAATCCCAAAACCCTCCACCAATTTCCCCCTGTGGCCTCCGTTGCCTCTGTGGCCTCTATGGCCTCTGTGGCCTCACCGCGCACTGGAGTCGGGGCCTGCGCGCAGGGACCAGCAATCTCGGAGGACCCCCAACAACCCCAGCGCCCACGACCCGGCCTCCGCAGGTCCCTCCAACTTGGCAGCGACATCCAGCAGGATGGGGAGGGACTCTGGATCACCTCCAACTTGGGTTCAAGGCTTTGTTTCTGACAGAATGCGGGGGGTGTAGCTTCACTGCTAGCTGAGATCACAGGAGCAGTAAGGCTTCGTGCAATGCTCCGCGCATCACCTTCGCCGCCAAGGTCCAAACTTTGATTACGTTTTCGCTATCACCACCCTGTAGGGGCACATGGTGAGGAGTGACCCGGAACCACTTATGCAAACTGAAGCATGGATCCCGAAAGCTTGGCATCTCAACCCCTCACTCGGTAAAGCACCACTTCGATCTTCAAAGCTGCAAGCTCTGCGCCCTCATCTCCCCACCCTCCCATTCCCCATTGCCTGGAAAGGCCACGATGTAGACTGACTCCAAGCCTAGACGTGGATCGACCCATCCAAAAAGCCAGCATGAACGACAGTATGCTTCTCAATGACATTCTCACGAAACGACGCAATATAAGAATGAGAAAGTGCATGGGACCCAGGCGAGAACATAATTTCGTGTACTGAAGGGCGCACGCCTGGGGGAAGAGCGCGATCTGGCACTAAAACCCATGCCATTTGCGATAGTTTGGATGCCGTCTGACGTTTGTGTCCTCCGGAGTGCACGGTGCCTAGGCTAGAGAGCGTCCCGGCTCACCAGAACCACCGACGAGGTCTTCGATCCCGAGGCCCTCGCGAGTGCGCCCGCGCGCCGCGGAGGAGCCCCATAGTGCAAGCACTTTGTGGGGGGAACGCTTGTAGCGCTTGACTCAATCATACTCATGTGTGCCAGGCAGGCGGCCTGGTTAACAGCCTAGAGGCTTCCTTCAGATCGCTAAACATGGCCAAGCCTCAGTTTGTCGAGACTGGTGTTTTGCTGCTGCTGGTTGACCGGCTACCGCGTTCGCAGCCAGGTTCAAGAACCTTCCGTTGTCGTCTTCTTCCTTTTCTTTGGTGTCTGAAGGGGCAACAAGGAATCCATGGCTGCTTCTTGGGGCCCCAGTTCTGCCGCAGAACCCTCTGCAGAAACACCCAGATGCTGACAGGTTCTTGCCTTCGTAGACACCCTCCTGGATGCCCTGGAGGCACTGCGCAATGACAACATCCAGAGGCCGGCAGCCTTGAAAAAACGCCGCGTGGGATGGATTGTAGGTGACAGTAGGCATTAGAAGCTCTAAGTCCTAAACCGTTTATGTAGCAAACTTTTGGGAGGTGCAGGCCAAAATCAGTATCTTCTTCAGTTTGGCGGCATTACACCATGTGATCATGACGCCCTTCTTGAAGATGTAGTGCTTACTGCTCAGGCATTGGGGATGCTCAGGGGCTGTAAGATTACAGTATCTGTGGGTTTCATAGAGTTGGAGGCTTGGACAGATAGGATGTAGAGCGACTGACAACTTCTCACATCCAAGATCCTCACAGCACCAGCCTGGAATGTGTACATCTAGCTTTCTGAAAGTAAGGATGCGCAGCTTCCCCACTCCTCCCCCCTGTGGTTCATGACGGGTTTAAGGTTGAGGTTCAGGGTTTAGGGTTAGGCTATTTAGGGTTTTCACTCTGCCCCTGGTTTGCAGGGTTCTCCTGCAAGGAGGGGGTCGAGAATGCGCAGCGCGGACGCATTATCTACGCAGGAATGCCACTCGTGTTGGAAGCAGCTGCTCGTATCGAGAGGCCTTGTGCTCGGCAGATGCAGTCTGCGTATGTAGCGCGAGCTTGCGGCCCTCAACGAAATCCTCAACTGACCTTAGGACCCGACCCCAGACTCGGCACCAAGCCTCGAAAGATGCCACCGGCCAAGATGGGAAAAGCCACACCTGAGCGATTCAGTCCGAAACTGCCCCCTGCACCATCTCATGGGTTCTTGGAAGCTTCAAACGGCATAAAGAAAAATGAGGATCCTCGGGCTGCTGAGAATGGGGGTGCCGGTTGTCTGGTCTGAATTCAAGTTTTTCAGTACACCGAAGTAAGATTTTCCAGATGGGCGCTTTATGCAAGACGCACCGGACCCTACCTCCAAGCACCTACCACCACACTGATACCAGCAAAGCCAGCATATCCCGCAGTAGCCACAGCCCCAAGGCCAAACAAATCCCGACACCCTGGCTTCTTGGTGATTCTTCGTGTGGGTTCTTCCCAGATGCGTAGCAAAAGAGTTCCCACTTAAAGTGTTGGGCTTCCAGGGGTCGAAGAGCTGACCCAAAAACCGCTGTGCAAGCTTCGCAAGGAAGGGTCCAGAAGCGTTCGCGAGTGTCCCGCCGCGGCTGTAGTTGTGGAATCCTGCGTTGGGGCATCGTCGTTTGACTGTCCAGTGGCGATCGTAGTTGCGGAAACTTGCGTTTTGGCATCGTTTCGTGATGCGTTCGTGCACGGCGGCCGTAGTTGCGGAAGCCCGCGTGTCCGGGAGCGTCGCGCGAGGGCTGTCGTTGCGTTCCGGTGTCTCTTCGCAGTATGTTCGTGCACGTTACCCGATCGCATTGTGTCTTCGTGTCATGTCTTCGTGTGTCGTATCTTTGTGTCATATGCTTCTGTAACGTCTTCGAGTGGTGTCTTCGTCTTCGTTCCCTCGTGTCGTGTCTTCCTTACCGAAGCTTGTGGCACCCGCACTCACGCCCGTTCTCATCAAAACCTTAGCAACCGCAGGGTTGAAACTTGGGCTTAAGCCCTGCCTGTCTTTCCTGGTTCAAAATGGTTTAAACTAAAGATGTTCAAAGTTCTGCGAATGTCCGCGAAGTTGCGCTTGGCTTTCTTGGCCTTCGCCAGGCGCATGGCAGCCGTGGCTGCGGACCGCAGCAGGGCGTCGCACTCCTTGAGTGGGCTTTCAACGCTTGCAGGGTTTTAGATGGGTATAGGGCGAGGCTTCTCAAAGGGTTTGTGGTTCAAGCCTAAGGGCCTTTGGGAGTTTTCGTTGTTTCAGAAGGGCTCTCTCCTGGGGGGCTCAAGGGGGGGAAGGCTCCGGAACAGGCTGTAGATCACGCTCAGCCGATGTGCCCTCCGAGGCTCTGCCAGCGTCGATTCATCTTTGGACTCCTTTGTGTCCTGAAAGGGGATGCTTCCCAGACTCTGATCTTAAACGAAAACCCCAACTAGGGTTTCAGGTCGTGCAGCCCTGCGAGTAGGTCCTTGCCAGGATAGCGCGGCGCGACTGCATGGATACACCACTTGGCCTTTTAGCAGCGCAGAACGGTGTGACGCTCAATCTTGGCTTGAAGGCTTGGGAGCCGTGGTGCAGTGCAACGCACATTAAGAGACCAACACAACAAGCCTCAGTCCAGGTGCTTTTAGAGTGCAGAAATGGCCCCCCTGCCCGAGACCCGAATCTCAAAACCCGTTGCCGCCTTCAGGTCGCCACCCACAGTGACCACGGCGCTACCAGTGGCACAGCGCTTGCCAGCGGTGGCTGGCAAGGCTTTTCCTGAGAAGGGTCCTGTCCTAAATGGTTGTCGCACTTTGCAAAACGTGAGGTAGGATGAGTCTACAGTCTGGTGCTGGCAACTGGCCTCGTGCTGCACCACGACTGCCAAGTGCCAAAGAGAATCCGAATCGGGGGCTTCGGGGCTTCAGCTTCCTCGCTTAGGATTCAATGCGGAATGCCCCAGGGGTTAAGGCTGTTCTCAGTTCAACTCTGTAAGCCTCAACCCTAAGCCCGTAAGCCCAACGAATATGCTGCCGAATTGCGGGCTTCGTGGAGCCTGGACCCTCCCGCACGGGTGATTGCACCATCAACGCCGCCACCCCCAAGACATCCCTGGTTCCTGCAGCAACGATTTTTTAGGAGGGTTCAGGAATAGGAATCAGAAAATCTTTATAAACTTTACTGGTCATGGCCCAAGGTGTAGCCTCGGGGGTTGGCTTGCAGGTCCGGTTGTGATTTACGGATTGGGTTTGGGGCTTGTTGGTGTGAATGTAAGATCCCAAAACATCTCCAAAGCCAACACCCCCAACCCACCCAACGACTCTCAGGCCCCTTACCTTCCCCAAGCCCTGCGTGTTGATGCGAACCCTAAACCCTCAACCCTAAACCCTCAACCCTAAACCCGAAACCCTAAACCCCAAACCCTAAACCCTAAACCCCAAACCCCCACTCCCACTCCGAGGCGCGCTGCGTTGACCAAGGCGTCTCCCTCAAAGCGATCGATGCATCCGACGCTGACCTTGGCCCAGGGACTTCAAAGAAGGGGGTTTAGGGTTTAGGTTAAGGGGAGTTTTTTGAAAGGTCTCCGCAAAGGCGCGGCGCATGATGGTTTGATGCTTTCCGGCGGGCTGTGTTCATCGTCTGGATGACCTTTGAGACGCGTTTCTCTTGTTGCTCTTCCACCTCCCTGGAAAGGAAGCTTTCCATGCTGCTTTGGCATTTCTGCTCTGTGGGCCTGGATATGAAGCGCATACACGATGGCGAGGCTCCAACATGTCGTCCTGTTCAGGTTGGTGGTTCTGACGTCTGTGCCTTCGTGGCCTAGGCGACTCGCTTCCGTGGCTTAGGCAGAGGGACTGGTGCTGCTGGCTTGTCGACGGCGCGTCTATGCGTGAGATTGACGTGTGCCAAACATCTTGGATCCGTCTCTGCACGGCTGCGGCATTGTACTGAACTCGTGCGACGATTCCCAGTGAAAGCTTGTTTCTGCGTGAGCTCCAGCTTAACTTGTGAATGTTTGTGATGACTAGGTCCTTGTCTTCGGAGGACTTGGCATCTTTTTCCCACTGTTCCGGGGCTCGAGCCTGTGGTTTATGTACAATGCAACCCAACCTATAGGACCTGTTTATGGCCACGAAGAGCTGAAACCCTCGTTTGGCATCCTGATCAACAGAAGGGATAGATCCTACGGTAAGCTTTTGCCGAGCGCCCAATTCTCAAGCTGAAACTCCCCACCCTGAACCAAAAAGAGCTGAAACTTCCTAGTCTTGCTGAGCTTCGATCTAGGTATGTTCGTATTCATAATGTGGTTGAGATGAACGTGCCTGGATTTGGACTCTAATCTGCAAGCTGCTCCCGATCAGATCAAAGCCCGTTCAAGCGACACGAAGCTTCGCGCCGCCGGGCAGCTCCACTTCCTGCACTGCACTGGGGGTCTCTCACTAAGCCTCGTCGTGTAAATGCGAGGTCGTGTTCGGTTGAGTAAAGGAGTTGACCATGAGCTCGTCATGTAGACTTCTCGAATTCACGTCGAAGTTAATTACCAGAAGCTAGTCCGTTCAAGCACCATGAAGAGCATGTTCAACCCATCATCAAGCCATCAGAAAGCAGATCGCTGGCCAACTGCAGTACAAGCGCGGCTCGTCTTTGCCACCCGGCTCCTTCACAACCTCCACGCCCAATTCGTCACGACCAGCCTCGGCTGTGCGCTGTGCAACTACTGGTAACAGAAGATGTAAATACAAAACATTGTAGCTGCTTCCTGAAACGATTGTAGTGTTTTGGAGACTTGGGTCTGCCCGTGAACGAGTATCATGAAAACTGTCTCAGTTTTCGACCCCAGCAGCTTTGGCCACGGCTTTGGGCGCTGCTTTGGCAGCAGCGGCTTTCGTCGCTGCTACTTTGGGCGCCGCTTTGGACGCTGCGGCCTTGGGCGCTGCAGCCTTGGGCGCTGCACTTTTCGGCGCCATGACAAGAACGCTCGCGCCCAAATTTTTGCAAGTCTTCTGAGGGGCTATGAGCGGCTATGAGGGTAAGTCACGGTGAACATTCCAGGATTGGACTGCAGAAGGGTGCTCTGTGCTGTGCTGGAAATGAACGGCAGCCTTGTCTCCCATGGCTTGATAAGCATAGCAGCTGACAGGAGGGTTGCGAGGCAAAAGGTTCACAAACCTGCCCAAAAACCGCTAACCAAGAGCACAAGTATCCCTCTTTTCTCTGCCAGCAAAGGCGTTTGAAGGGTAAGAGTAAGAGTAAGGGCAAGAGTAAGAGTAAGAGTAAGAGGAAGAGGAAGAGTAAGAGGAAGAGCAAGAGTAAGAGTAAGAGTCATGGTCTTTTATTGATTGGTTCTTTGATTGAAAAAAGTTGGGTATTTGATGGGCATTCCGGACGTGGTATCCCCTACCTTCGCCAGTTCTGAGCGGCTCTGTGGCTTGCCTGACCCTGGCGCATATCACTACATTCCACGGATAACAAAGTTCAAAATTTGAGCCTTCACTCAACCTCATTTGAAGCCTTACTTAACCCTAATCCGGCATGGTGCTAGCTTGCACGGCCTTAGGAGTTTAGGGTATCCGGGGGTTTGGGCATTTAGGGGCTTGGTGTTTTGGAGAGGATTTAGCTGCACTGGTTAAGGAGCTGAGTTCACAGCTTGAGCAAGTCTCAAAAAATCATCTTTGACAAAATAATTTCAAAATTAAACATTTCATTTTGTGCACAATTTTCAAATACAAATCCTTTTTCATCAAAATATTGCTTTTCTAACCAAATTTCATCTCCATATTTCACTGTATTGGTTCAATCGAATGCCTTTGCGACGTTGCTGCACACTCATGGTGCTTTCAGACGGCTGTCCCCTCAGGATCCTCTTGGCAGTTGACCTAAATCATGGGCCCTTTTGATGTCTAAGGGTCCATACTTCAGGCCAAGCCCCACTGTCCGGAAAAGGGACCCTCGTTTGGAACCAATTCCCAAAAGCAGTCACTCACTGATGCTACGTTGAACTACAGCTGTCAAGATCAGAGCCCTGTCTCAGACGCCCGCGCGCCCACATCCGTTAAAGCGAAGCTGCAAGTTAGCTTACTGTTGCAGATGGCCAAGCTCACTGCTTCGCTGCCTCGCAGTAGGCTTTCAAATTGGAAAGTTGTTGCTCGTTCATTTTGTACAACCTGACTACGTGTAGTGTCAATCTAATTCTGTTGCACACAGCTGCAGCTGACGACTTCAGCGCTCTTAAGTGACTGTTTTCCGAAACTAGTACCAGGTGAGGTGGTGGGAGTATTCGCAGCCCGGTGAAATCCCTTGAGATTTCCCCTCAAACCAAACGCCCCCCCCCCGCCCCCCCTTCATGCTCTTGCGGGCCAGTGGCAACGTGTTTTGGTTCTGTGCCAGCGCTGGCTGATGATTTCGTAGGAGAAGAATAATGTGGCCCTTCACGTCGTGACTAAAAGTGCTCAGTGTTGACGTTTCGCATCAGGACCCTGCTAGCTGGGTTACTGTTGAAAAAAAACAAGTTTCGGTACGGCAGGGCTCGTGAGAACAAACTATACGAAAGACACCACACCCAAGGTCCGGCGTGGATCGCGCAGCCAGCCCCGGCGGAGGGCCGTGGAGCTCCGGTGGCACGTCCACCTGGAATCATGACGTCAGGCAGAAGCTCACTCAATATTCAATACCCCAACGCATCCCACACGTATGTGTGCTCAAACCCAAGTCGAAATCAAGCTGTAAGGCACTGTAGCGGCCCCACATTCTGCCAGCGCACGTGACGGCCCTTCCGCCGGCCCTGGAATACGGTCAACGGTGTGAAGCTTGTTGGCAGCCTTACGTCGGCGAGATGTGCTTGTGTCTGGGGCCAGGTCTGGGGCCAGGGCTGCTAGACTGCTAGACAATGCGGATGAAGCTGCAAATGAAGTCCCACCTCAAGCCACACCTCAACCAAAGAGCGCTCAGGTGATCAATTAGCTGGCAGGTCAAGTCTGAGGCTTCGGCAATGACGCCGGAGGAGCAGGTGCCGGAGTAGGCACTGCGGGCGGCTCTGGCCCTGGCTTCATCATCCTGCCTATCTGTTGGAATTCGATTGCGTACACTTTGAAAGCTGTTTGTTCTGGATTGCCAGACTCACGATGCTTCCCGAGAAGCGCGGCTTTGAAGCAGTCACGTCAAGTCCAGGAAAGAGACGGAGTGAGGCGCGGAGAGACACAGACAGAGAGAGAAATCCTTGCCAAACTCATCATGCGAGCGTTTGGGGGACTTCCCCCCCCGCCCCCAAAACCCCCCCGCTTAAAACCCCCATCTGGTGCGAGCGAACCCCCCACGTGGGTGGTTGGAGGGATGGTGTCCCAAACCGGCGGAGGTTTTCTTCAAGCAAGAGCAAAGGAGCGCCACACGCAGCACCAACAAATCCCACGGCGCTGTTTTTTGGAGGTAACCTACACACTGGGAACTGATGCGCAGTCAAGACGACGACGCTTCAGCTCCCGGCACATCGTTGGCAGCTGCAGCCTCGTCTCCAACTGATGTCTCCGCAGCCTGCACCTGACTCAGCTACATCCCAACCTGCATTCCTACCCAGCTCCTCAAATCTGACATCCAGGCACGCAACAACTAACATCCAATAGCATCACTAGACGAGCTTTCCCAACAACAAGCCTGAAGATCAGGCGGCGTTCCGCTCTCGATTGCGTTCCTGACCATGTGCACACACACTTGGAACTGATGCGCAGTCAAGACGACCACGCTTCAGCTCCCGGCACATCGTTGGCAGATGCAGCCTCTCCAACTGATGTCTCCGCAGCCTGCACTTGACTCAGCTACATCCCAGGCGTGCAACAACCAACATCCAATAGCATCACGAGACGAGCTTTTCCCAACCACAAGCCTGAAGATCAGGCGCGATTCCGCTCTGCATTGCGTTCATCGCCTCACATGCACACATGCTCATCGCCTGCTCGCCACAGCCCGCATGCAATGCAAACCGAAACGGTCCCTTCAGCTCCAGATGCATGAAATTCCCTGCCAAGGCAATCTACATGGACCAGGTATCAGAAATCCAGCCGCCCACACATCTGTGAAATATAGATTACCATACTCTCTCAGCACCGGGCCCGTCTGCGAGCCTCCTGCGTAAACAGAAGCTGCTAACCCGCTACTGCTACTTCTTCTTCTTCTTCGTCTGATTTCTGCGTGTTTCTCGCCCAAGCGGGGCATGCTAGTGCTCATGTTAAAACCTCCTGGACCATCATTCAATTGGCGGCTCATTAAACTGAAAAAGTCACAAACCAAACAATCCGAAATTTCATGGGGTTGCTGTGTTTTCGAGTTGCAGCAGCAAGCAAAAACGGCGGGAAAAAGACACACTAAGATGCGACACAACGTACCGAGTTCTAACTTACCTTACCCGCCACACCCTTACAAAAGAGGTGTGGCGACACACCTTAAACAACAAGTTCCTCCGCTGCTTATATAGGGTCTGGTTTTAGAGGGCTTAGGGTTAGGGTTGTAGGGTTTTAGGGTTTTCGGGTTTTAGGGTGTCAAGGGTTTAGGCAGGGTTTACGGGGGTATGGGGGGGGGAGCGGGGAAACCAGGCTTAAGGGTTAGTTTAGGGTTTTTTCAGTCCCCGGCCCCGCTCCTCCCAAGGTGTGGTTGGGGTTTAGGGAAGAAGGTTTCGGATTTTGTGGGCTAAACCTCAAACCCTAAACCTCAAGCCTGAATCCCTAAACCTTAACCCCAACCGGAGTTGAAATATTGGTAGGGAGGGGAAGGCCCCGCCTCCCCCACCCATGGTGCCCCCTCCTCCCCTGTGGTTCATGGTGGGTTTTGCGTTTTGAGGGTTTCCCACTTCCTTTCCGTGGTCTGAACGTAGACTTATTCGTCAGTACACTAACGCGGGTAACGCAGAGCACAAGTATCCCCCTTTTTCTCTGCCAGTGAAGGCGCTCTTCACTTCCATTCACTTCCGTGCAGGCCGTCTTGGCTCAGGGCGCTGGTTCAGCAAAGCCTGTCTTCGATTATCTTATGAAAATCTTGGTGACCTTGCTGACGCACAGACATATGAAACTTCGTGATATCGAGCGTTCAAACAAAGATGCAGCAACGTGAAACATAAACCAGCTACCTTATAGTTCCTCGATTGCGGGCCTATTCTGTCACCGGCACGAGAGCTTCCATGGACATGGACATCGGCCGCACAAATGCTAGCAACAGCTTCTAATCAACGAGCTTCGACAGTGCTGCTATTCGACTATCAACGCGCACCCTGCTGCACCCTCAAAGAAGCCAGCACTTCATCCCTAAACTGAAAAGCCGCTTGACACTCAACCCAATCCCTGCGGAAGCCCACCTGCAGCTCTGCATCTGGAGCGCCCTTCCTGGGACTCTTATATCGTAAGCTTTGATTGGGACAAAGGAAGCCTTTTGCTTGAGCGGGCTCACTTAAAGCCACTATGGGCAAAGCTGCAAGCCAAGTGGCGCCAGGCGTTTCTCTTTCTTTCGCAAGACCTTTTGTCTTCGTGCCTGGGGCTATGGCTCTGGGCCCGGGCAGGGATTCCTGTTTGTGAGGGCGTTCAAGTTCGCGAGTTTGTGCGGGGGGTTTGAACTGACCCGCTACATGCAGAGCCCTATCATCTTTCTGAAAGATGAACTCAGCCGGTCTTTTGAATAACAGCTTCGGGGGACGCGCGCAAGTCAGGTGCTACTGTGTGGCCCGAAGCCGTTGCTTTGTTTGCTGATTTGCCCTTCCACAACTGAAGTTCTCCTGCGCTGCATCGCGCAGGCCAGGAGGCATGAATGTAAGGATACTTGCAGTTCGGAACTCTGGCTGTCTCGAAAATGCTCCAAGCCGCAGGCTATCACAACATAATCTCATCAGACCTCCTTCAGCCCTCACCCTGCCTCGATGACCCTGTACATTGGGTCCTTGGTGCATCCGGCTCCACACTCCGAAAGATGTGATGGCGTAGGGCTTCACTCTGAGGGCGGGCTCAGGATGTAGGGGTACCCAGTTTGGTGCATGCTTTGTGGGCAAAACCATTGGCACTTTCTGTATGTTCGTGGCTTTTTGCACCATGCAAGAACCGACGCTTTTTGCTTTTATCGACATGCCTTTTCGGAACAGGGAGGACTGCCAGGCGAAACTAATTGCACACAAAAAGCCCTGAAGCCATCCGTGGATGGGCTTTGTCCTCAGTCTTCGGGCAGGCTTCAGGGTAAAGCTTGGGGTGCGACACCCCAGCTGTAAATCTCGAAGCCCATTAAATTTAGATTCCAACACAGTGCGAGCTGCATCAATTCGCATAGGTTGTTGAGTTGTAGTGCGGAATGTGTGCTGCCAAGTATCGTACTGTGCTGCTTCGCCCATGCCTGCCTGGCAGCCAGTTTGTAGGCAAACACAACTCGGCAACCCTCAAAGGAGCCCCAAACCCAGACTGAAATCCTCAGCCCTCTCAGCTGCACCAAAAGGCTGCACTTCTGCCAGGAGCATGTCCATGTCTCAGCATATTCAGTAGGTGGGCCTCGCCTCCTAGAGGCATCTTGAATCATTCTCTAGGTTCGTTTTGAACCCCAACCCCCGCTGCCTGCATGCCCTGCTGCACCATGGACATGTACTCGACACAGCGGTCGTAATACTGAGCGTCCTTTGTCATGGCAGCCTCGCGGGGTTGCGGGCTGTCCATGATTTCGGCTTTGGGCATGAGGGCCTTCGGGACCCCTCAGGGCAGTGCACTGACGCCAAAGAATTGAGCAAATGAAGCTCAACCTCGGGTCGGATCGATTGCGCAAGGGATTGTGAGCTTTGGGATGAAGGGATCCACTCTCTCAGTTGTAGGTCTTCCACCTTCAGGGCCTTTTCGGAAGATGGGTCTTCGGAAGTATAGGGATGTTAAGATGTTTTCGGAAGGTGCAACAAACCTCAACCTGCACCCTGTGTGTGGATGTCACGATGAGGTCCCAACTTTTCAATCGCTCCGCATTTGGGAATACTGAGACCCATGTGAGCGCGCAGCACGTTGCGGCCGAAATGATGCAACATGCCCAGCCATCGCCTCTACACTCCACTCCATCCCCAACCACACATTTCTAGGGTGGGCCTTCGTGTCATAGAGGGTCGCCAGGCCAGTGCAGATTTGTGCCACGGCCGGGTTCCTGTGGAAGAACGGGGGAAACGATTGAAAATTCGACCCTTGCTCGCCTCACCCGCGTACCCCGGCTGAGTGTCGTGCGCGAAGCCACCGTTGGCCATCATGTCCTGCAGTGTTGCCTCGTAGGCCTGGGCAATTTTAGAGCCTACGGTGCGGCCCCAAAATACTGGGCACTAGAAGCCCAAGCCAATGTCAACAAGGACCCAGCTAAGTGTGTGCGTGTTTCGCTTGCTAGGCCCCTCGATTGAACCTTTGACGCATCCTGCAAAACGCCGAGCCTGGATTGCTCGATCGTTGTCGAAACCCTTCGCCAGCACGCAGCCATCGCCGTAGTCTATGAAGGACGGCTGCACCTCTAGCGGAATCACAAAAATCACGGACTGGCTTTGTCAAACTTGGATTCAGCAGCCAGGCAAATCAACTAGGTGACGCTGCGCTGGGCCGCCAGCATTGCTCAGTGCCGGCTTGCGCAAGCTCTCTGGCACGTCGCTTGAGAAGATGCCTATAGTGTGCAGCATGCCAGGAGGGAAGATGGCGAACACTGAGTCTACTGCATATCGGCCCCATCCATGGCCGTGGTCGAGCGCACAAGAAGCCCCCCGCCCACCCCCCCCCCTCCCCTTGGAGAGTCGTATTTCAAGTGGTTTGCAGCCCATGGTCCCTGATGCCTCCCCCAAAAATGCTAGAATGCTCAGCCCCTTTTAGGTCGGCAGCCAGCATCATCGAGCCACGATGAAGCACATCTTTGAGGCATGACTGGGACCAAGCGGCGGAGCATCCCAAAACGCATGGAAATACGTTTTCTGCAGTGTGGCTTTCAGCATTTTCTTCATAGCAGGTTCTGGGGCCTTTATGCATGCGCGGAAAGCAGGTCCGGTGCCGGTACCGGCGCGTGTGTGCACGTGCGCGTGCACGCTCGCGCCATGGAGCACAGTTGGTATTTGCATTTCAGTGGTTTGTTTGGTGGCTTCTTTATTGTTTTGTGATTTCTCCTGTCAACTAAACATGTCCGAAACCAGATGTTGTACAACAAATATGTACAAAACTGAGTATTGTGCGTTCGAGCTTTTGTATTTACATGTGATGTTGTCATTGGTCTGCTTCTTCTTCTTCTTCTTCTTCTTGTTCTTGTTCTTGTTCTTGTCTTTCTTGTTATTCTTCTTGTTGCTGCTGTTGTTGCTGTTGCTCCTCGTCTTGTTCTCGCCCCGGTCCTCTCCCCCCGCCTCCCCAGAAAACACAGACCCTCCACTCTGCACCCATACCTAAGTCCCTTGTCTGCTTTGGGGCGTAGCGGGCTGTGGGGCGACAGCCTCGTTGTTCATTGAAAAGCCAAGGGCCGACACTGAGAAGCGGAGCTAAAGCATGAATCGCTTTCTCGAAAAATCATGGCGTGTACCGCGGTGGACTTAACCAGAAGACATCCCGGGAATTCTTCCCCAAACCTACTTAACCCGAAACCCTGGATCCACCCTGATCCCTACAGCCCCAAGATCACGAAGGTTTGCTGGTTCTGCCACGCAGCCGACAAGGAGGTCCTGCGACATCCCTGCACCTTGAGACACATTCTTGTTGTTGGAGGAGGGGCTTCGCAGGTCGATGCTTTAAGATCTTCGGGCTTTATGGTTTGGGATGGTCAGGGGTCCTTTCATTTTCAAGACCCGGACAGGTTCCGACACTCACATCAGCTAATTTTTGACTACGTAACGGGATTAGCGCATTAATCTTTTCGAGCTTCAAGTTCAGCATGTAGGGCCTAGGGGCAGGTCGTACTCTACGAGTTCTGGGACTGCCATTTTCCTGTGGACTGGGGAGCTGAGAACGCTGCCCGCCGCAATCCTATGGCATGGCCATTGTACAGGCTTGAGCCAAGTGCAGCGGTGCAGGGTTGGGTTGAAGGCTTAGGGGCCAGGGTTGAAGGGGCTTGGCGATTGGGAAGATGTGGAGTTGGGGGGTTGAGGTCAAGGGGTTGAAGTGAGGGGGTTCGGGGGTTCAGGGCTTCGGAAGTCAGGAAGCGAACATTGGACGGATGCCGTACAGCATCCAATGCAACCAGCACAGACTCCGATTCCTTGGAGCACGACTTGAGGAAAGGAAACACAAATCCTGGACATCCTAAACTTCCTAAACCCTCAGATGAGTGCCACTCGTTGCTTCCCCCCAAACTGGCGGAGGGACGGAACTTTTTTTGAGGCCGCTCTCCGCATGCCCGACTTGCGTCTGGCTCCGGTCTCTTCGTCTTCCATTAAAAGCCAGGGAGGTCCAATCTCTTGCTCTCCTGCTTCGGGTTTGGGCACTTGGGGAGGGCTTTCTTCATGCAGCAACCAAAACTTGTAAAGCAGAGACATGCCGGATGCTCCTCGAACGCTGCAAGAGACCTACGGTGGTGGAGACTTCCCGGCGTGGCAGCAGAAGCAGCTTGGGTTTTCGTATGGAGTAGACAGTAGAGGGCTGAAACTCCTTCTCTGGACAAACTCAGAACACAGGGCATTTGCCAGAGGCTTCGAGTAGCATCCTATGTTTGCATCTTCAGCCAGGAACTCGCCACCCGAAAGTCGGCGACTCAGTCCAGTCGATTCGGTTGGGGATCGGAGGCCCAGGCGCTCCTTGCGGTGTTGGGATGTTGGGCTCATCCAGGCTTCAGCAGTGAAGGTTTCGGGAAAGTTTGTGGGGTTTTGCATCGCCGTGAGGCCCCGGGAGTCATTGAGTGTCCCGCTGTCCAAATTTGACCGGACGAGGGACCGGTGCTCTGGCCGAAGCCCTGCGTGTCTCCCACTCCAGAAGCCGTACTTTCGTTGCACCGGCTTCCTCGGTCGTTGTGTTCTGAAAAGCTGTGTGCTCCTAGATAGTCAGTGCTTGGCTCGAAATAGAAGGGCTGTGCGCAGCATCGCGTGGAGTGCCTGGAAACCTCGAAGCCACAAATCCATCAAGTCGCCAGTTCTTGGGGCTTAGGATGGATTGGGGTTGGGTTTAGGCCCTCCCGATTCGCATCCCGCAGCCATCGATGATCCCAGTAACCCAGTCCAAGCTCTATGTACTCATGGCCTTAACCACTCCTTCCCGTGGCCCAACCTGTAGCCCCAAAAGTAACCGAACGAAAGAGCTGGGATCCATTTTTTCAATCAGAAATCTCCCCAAAGTTCAGAAGTTGGCACTCTGCAGCCCAAGGATTGATGCCAAAAGGGCCCAAAGCCCGCAACCCAAAAAACCCCTAGACACATGGCCTCGGGGATGCTGTCAGAGCCCCATGGATGCTTCCAAGACATCATGCACTTCCCAGTGCATCCTCCAAATGAAGAGGCTTTACTGAGAGTTGAGGGTCTACGGAGGGTTTCCTCTGCGGTAACCTTCGAAAGGCGCAACTGCGGGATTCTCTCTTGTGCTCTTAGTGTCAAGGTGGACCGAAGGTGAGGATGAGCCGTGCCCAAGCCCTACGCGGCTCTTCGAGAGCATGCTGAGGCCCGACTGTCCAAGATCCAGCAGCCCAAACGGACCTCTTAACCCAGATTGATCCCAAACACCTCGACCTCAAGTTCGCCCTACAATTACAAGGCCAACCCGAACCATCCCTTACCTCTAGGGGTATTTACATTAACTACCCTTCGATCACCCTCCATCCCCCTCCCCCATTTTCCCCTGGTCCTTTCGTTCCGGTGGGCTTCCCACACACGATCCGCGCCGGCGAGCACGAGGCTGCTGCACTGGATCCATGGGATGAAGTGCGGGGTTTCGGTTGTTGCGGCTTCAATTCTAGCTTAGAGAGCTCATATGGTGCTTTGGGAGGAAAACACGATGGCTCGGAGGACTTCGATCTAAGCACCGGTGAGCTGAGACATAGTGGGGTGGCATATGACAAGAAGCTCACAGAAGCTCTGGATCAGCCCACCCTCCCGCAAAGCCTTGGACGCCACATCGAAAAGCCTCAGGGAAACAAGAGATGTTTGACTTGGATCTCTAAACCCAGTGTGATGGCCTTAACTTATTCGGCCCCACAGCTTGAAACCTCTCGAAGCCTCAAGCGACACGCCACTGGCACTTGCTGGCAGAGCCTCCAAAGCCCTGAACGCCATAGCTTAAGAACCCTCGAAAAGCTCTCAGAAGGTCAGCTGAGCCCCATGTTTCTGAAGAGTCGCAGGGCCGCGCAGCGCAGTTGAGAGGCTGCATCGCAGAGCGCCGCAAAGGCCAGGGCGAGGTGTTGCTGGCGGGTTCGGGTGATGGTTTAGGGTTAGGGTCTGTGGGTTCCCTCTAAACGCTCCAAAGAAAAGTCAAACACTCTCTCTTGGGACTCTTCGCTGCCGCATTGAGGTCCCTGCGCCCTTATGGGGGATCTCATCTTTTGTTTCTGCTGTTGGGCAGCGGATGCCTATTCTGATGACTTTCCCTGGTCCATCAAACCGTGTCCTTACCGATTTCTTTTTGTTCAAAGTGTTAAGACGATAAGGGACCCACGACAGGTGAGTCGTCTTCATGCCACCAGCCCTCCCCCTTGCAACCTCGGATGCTGCTGGGTTGGATGCAGTCAGGGTGGTCAGATCCTGAGGACAAGGACGACGGCAACAGTAGGGTCTAGTCAAACTTGGGACTTGAAGGGTTGAAGGGAGATAGGACAGGATCGGAGGAAGCAGAAGTTTCTGCAGACAATGCCACGGCCTCGTTGTCGTTGATAGCTAAAGAGTTCTGAGCTGACTACGCCACTTCTACGGCTGTTGCCGACTATTCCGTGTTAGAAAGAAGCAGATCTGCAAGTTTTGACGCCCTTGCCGTTTTTTAGGGACGATGTCCTAATATTAGAAGGAGGTCGGTGAGGACCTGAACTGCGGTCGTGCCGAATCCATCGGTTCTTCGATGCTTGAAGGGGTGGAGACGGAGCTCTAAGCGCTCTAAACTAAGCCCTGAAGCGATTTCCCAAGGTCCGTGCCAATACCGCCACCAAGGAGGGCCGAAAGGGCAGGGCCTTGCCATGTAATCACAGGAAGTTCTCTAGCTGGCGACAATCAGGAAGCGTGGATTTCGAAGTTCACTCAGGCCTTTTGGGGGAGAAGGGTGCGCGTCTGGTCATCAATCAGGAAAGATTGGTGTGGAGTTTTGTGTTCTTTTAGCAGATGGGAGTTATTCTTTGTCGCGAAGCACAGAAATGAAAGGGTTGCAAAATATCAGCGTCCGAAACTACTGGACGTTCCTGCAAACCTAGACACAGCCGGTAGCAAGCTCAAGGCCCAAAGTAAGCCACAAATCTCAACTCCCACGCCACACCTCAAACCCTACCATCCCTAGCCCCAAACCCGCTGGCGCCATAGCCTGGAGGGCAAGGAGCACTTCTGGCGCCTGTCAAGCGTCAGGGTGCCTATACTCCCTTGCAGCCACATTCCTACATAGGTTCTTGGGTGTAAAATGTACACAACAACAACAAAACACAATTACAACGCACTAAGGTTGCTGAGGAGTCTTTGGGTCAGGGCTGAAGGGCAGTGGTTCCAATCCATAACAGAACATGAAATCGAACCTGCTTGATGTATTGGATTGAACTCTTCAGCATCACTTGAAAGTCTTTTGTCAGGCTGTGCTGGTGCTGGCTCAACTTCTGTTTAGGGCTTGGAGTTTCGTACCATCGACATCAGAAACGAAACCATCGTGCTTTCCGCAAAAAAACTAGCAAAATAGAGAGGCGCAACCGCAGAATGCGTGAGTCGTTGCTCGTCACTCAACGGGACAATGGAGCGCACCCGTGCATACATACACACTTCTTCACATACGTATCACTATCAGCGCACGGTTGCACCAGGCAGTGTGGGCAGCCTGAATAGCTGAGCAAGTCCATGTCAGAATTTCAGCATGTACGCCAGTGTGCAAAGAGGCTGTTTATCTGAGGTATGAAGTTGGTGACGAGCAAGTGACTGTTCTAAAGTCTAGAGGGAGCTGAGCCAGGACCACTGCATCCCCTCTGAAACAACGTCTACAATACCCCAATACCAGCAGATAGCTTAAGTGTGCTGCTTATGTGACTGACGGGATCCTCACAAGCAACTCACGTAGCAGAATTGCGCCTGCGGCGGGTTCCCTCCTATGGGGCGTGGCAGGTACTTGATGTGGATTCTTCGAAGCGCCTCCGAATTGGAGCTCCAGATTGAAATGCTTGCGCCTTTTACTTTAGGGCTTGAATGTATCCCAATGGTGCCGAGAGGGCAGACTTCGAATTGTTCGGGACCTATGTGGGCGTAGGGCGTAGGGCCGAGCAGGACAGAAGGCACTCTGTCGCGGAATGATGCATGATGAGTCAGGATGGCCGAAGCTGTTTGCTCGATCTGCTACCAGAGTCAGAGCGAGGACCCCTGCATATCTAAGATTCACACGGTCGTAGAGTCGTACAGCTTCCACACAAGTCACAAGGCTATTTCAAACCCGCAGCCTAATTTGCAGTTTGGGCTTTCAGGGCGACCAACAAGTCTTCCAGACGGCGCAGCAAACCTGGGGCTTGCAGGCTCTCAAGCCCAGCCCCTGGCCTCATGCATCTTCTCCTGTGCAAATGAAAGGAACAATTTTGTCCTTGCGGGTAGCTCTCTACACTCTACACATGCAACACGACGCAATTCTGATGGGAATGCCAAAGCTGCTCGGTGCTTAAACTTCGAATTCTGCATCGACCACAAGGACGGTGTCGGCTACATGCATGCAAAACTTGACAAACATGTTTGTGGCAAAAGGAACTCCCACAGCAAGACAGTTATACGGCCCCTGAAAAGCGTTTAGAGCCTCGAACCTACACTTTCTGGCTCCCACCCATACTCAACAAAGATCTTTGTGCAGGGAGAACACGGCCCTATGGCTCAGCGAAAAACACTCACAACATGAAAAGGGGAGTAACTACTCGAGGCACGTAGCGTCCCAAACCCTGAAGCCTACACCCCGACCCTGCAGGTGAACGAAAATGAAAGGGTGCAGAGCACTACGTAGATTCTCACATTGATTCCTGAAATCTTGGAAGTGGACAACGGGTCAGGACATTTAACCCTTCTTGATCAGCATGATCAGCCCCTAAACGTATCGGTGGCCCGAACCTCCGCAACCTGGGCCGCAAAGCTTGCGCTGCGCAGCATGGACGCGTCGCAAAGGAGGAGGGTTTCGGCCTTTGTCATGGATCTTTTGAAGGCTTTGGGGTTTTGGGCTCGGGTTTCGGATGTGAAAAGACCCACTGATCTACTCTCAACCCCAGAATCGGCCGAGCTTTCTTGAAAGTCTGGGCGTTGTTGCTGACGTTGATTTCTTGAACTATCCCAATGTTTTCCGCTTATGCTCGTGCACGGCAAACCGGGTGCTTACTCTCTCAGAAAACAAAAGAGAGCATGCAGCTTTGCAGCAGACAAGCCTTGCCGCTGTTTGCAGAAGCGGGTGGTTTGGCTACAACTTGCTGTTCATTGTGGGGAAGTGGCGCCATCACCCCGAAAGCAAGCCGCCTGAACCCCCAAGGTGTAAAGCACGGGGACCTCGGGGTCTTGGCCATGCCGAAGAAGGAGGTCCATTAGCGCCTGGTCATGTGAGGCTTCGGGCTCCTCGGTGAAACTGAGCCAAGCCATTGAGGACTCGGGGACTTTGGGGCAGAAGGTGCTCTGTGACATGCTGTGACCAGACAGTCAGAGGGGAAGTTGTTTCTCAACTTCCGTCAACACCCAAATTTTCCGGGACCCTGCATGCGAGAAAGCTTCCGGAGCCTTCGCGCGCTCTGCAGCCGAAGTTTCCGGCTCAAAGAGAACCTGTAAGTCTGAAAGGAGCGTAAGAAACTCATTCGAGACCTATTGAGAGGCGGATGGAAAAGAATTGCTGGTCTCAGAGTTTGCCCAAACTGACATCCACGGTTTGGATCGTCATCTGGAAACACTCGCAGCAACGCAACTTCGTAGCACTGTGCTGGTGTGCCCAAGACCTTGAACAGAAAGCCACACAACCGGCAACCGAAACTTTCAAGGCAGATGAACCTCGAAACATAACAAGACTTGAAACACCAAGCCCGTCGAACTTGCGTCTGGGGAGCGACTTGGGTGACCCCAGGTGCCAACGAAGAGGAGACCTAGAGCAAAAGCGGCTGGAACATCTTTCCCCAACAGCCTTGCCGATGGTCAGGCACCTGTTATCCCAATTTTGTTGGGCAGGATCTACAGGAGTCACCTGGTAGCATCTGATAACCCAGTCCAACTCCAGAACTGGGCCCTCGTCCCTCAGTCCTGCGACCCTGAAGAGCGGAAGGGTTTCATGTCAAAGGGTGTTAGTGTTTTTCTGGGCAGTGTGGGGTTGTTCAGAATCCTTCTAATTTTCCACCCCCACTAACATCACGCATCCCTGGAGGCCCTTGAAGAGGCGTCGCTAAGAACCGCAACAGAACCCTGCGACAAAGTATCCTTATCAACTGCCAGTCCGAAAAGGGCAGGGTGGCTCCCACATTGGTTAGCTTTAGGGGTGGATGAGGCACGGTGCCATGTTTTGCAACTGGCAGCCGAAGCTCCCATCAGCATGCATCAGTAGAGCTCAGCTTCCCTTCTGGCCCTTGATTGGCTAGATGACCTAGCTTGGGCTAGAATCTGCTGCAGCGTTCCTTGCGCCTCGAGAATTCTCATCCTGAAGAACTTAACCCATCCCTCCTCAAATTCAAGCTGGCGACGGTGTCGGGCGGACCTCTGTCGTCGACAGGTTCCATGGGCACAGGGGCTCTGCACGCTTCCATTCCAGGGGAAACTGAACGAGTTCCAGATTCTAAGTCGAATGGGGCTGTGATGAGGCTCCAGAGATTTAGGGCAGTTTAGGGCAGCTTAGGGCGGCATTTAGGTTGCGAAGCCAGACTCTTGGGCCGAACTTCGAGCTCAGGTTGCGCGTTTGGAAGCTCACACATCACTCCGTGGCGAAAGGCGAGAATTCCGTGCAGTGTTCTTGAGATCCTGCTTCCTCTTCGCATATACACCCAAGTTCGAAGAAGGAACAACTTGTTGCCATAACTTGTAAACCGAAGTTGTTAAACACACCCTGAAAGCGAAACTCGCTGTACGCCACACTCACTCACTATGAACCTGCAAAGACGCACGTCGAATCTGCGAACCGAATCGGCACCCTCCATGGGAAAGCACAATTTGCAGGGCTGTTTGGTGCTGAAAGCCAGCTTGGACTGGGTCACCACGTGGCTAGGACCAGCGAGGTGTCACTCTGCTCTGGTAAGCGGCCTACGGCCACGCAGCTCCCGCGTTTGTGCAGGACCCGGGGGGAAGTTGCCACTCGGCAATCGTGTTAGATTCCAAGTAGACAACACAAAACTTCAAACAGAAGAGGTTGGCTTAGCCGCTTCGCCTTTGCTTAGTTAGCAGTGCTCAGCAGTTTACCAATGGAACGCAGCAGAAGAAGACATATCACATATGCCTTGCAGGTGATATCTCTCCCCTGCTGCATTGGAACAAGATGGAACAAGACACAGGAAGCCGAGGACCTTCACAAATGGCTATGAAGCTCATGTCCTCAGCCCTGGGCAAAACAGCATGCATGGGTTGGGGACGTAAGGGCTTGCGGGTTCGGGATGACAAGATTGAAGCAGCACGATGTCTACGTGCTGCAAGGAAGACCAAGTCAAAACTGAAGCTGACTTGCTGCACTGGGCTTCAGCGGGAATTCTGCACCGTGAAGCAATACGTGCCAACTCAACTTCGACTTTCATATCAGCGGCCGTAGCTTTGGACCCCGCGAGGAGGCTGGAATCACTCGACAGGATCTCAAAACTCTAGGATTGTAGAAGCTGGAAGCTTGTGCCCCACTACCTCCAACGCGTTCCCTGTGCAAAGCCTTGGTTTGCCTGGGGAGGGCGAAGAATTCAAGGCAAAGGCCGAAAAGCGCCCTGTGAGGACATCGCGTCCTCTCACAACGGTAATTGCTTCCGAGATATCGAAGAGTTCCCCGTGGACGGCAAATCGCCACAGGGCCCGAGCTCTCCACATGATGACCTAAGCTGCGTGCCATTCCACTTGCGGATGTTGTGAACTTGGCGGCCCTTTCAACTTTACCCAGTCTTCTTACTCCTCCTTCCCCCCGGCAACTGTCACGTCTGATTGCAATCCGAAACCGAACACGCAGCTCAGGAGATCGGGCAATGACACCCACGGCTAAATCTTCAGTTTGTGCTGGCTGCTTAGATCGTCTGACGACAATTGATGTCGTGCAGTGCCGGATACAGAACTTACAGGGACGGCAGGTGGCGCAACAACATCTGCACGTTCCATTTCAAAGCTCGTGGAGACGCCTCGTCAGTCCAAGCTGCTAGTTTCGGCTGTCCGAGGCATGCAGGTTTGCTGCTTCGAACATAGGGTGAGAATTCTGAGGCGTTTAATTAGTGCTTAAAGTGCTAGGCGTTGGGGTAGTAGGGCTTCTGTGCCTCCGGGTTTAAGCTCAACTAGGGTCATTGGTTATGGTCACGAACAGCGGTTGCGGGGGTGCACCCACTCTGCCCGCATGAATATCGTCAATGTCATCAGCATGTACGGCATCCACTACTACAAACAAGTATCACAATCAGCATCAGCATCAGCATCAGCATCAGCATCAGCAGCAGCAGCAGCAGCAGCAGCAGCAGCAGCAGCAGCAGCAGCAGCAGCAGCAGCAGCAGCAGCAGCAGCAGCAGCAGCAGCAGCAGCAGCAGCACACGAACTCTTCCTGACATACGCGGGCATGGTGAAAGCTTGGCCAACCAACCTGCAAACAGGGTTGGACTGGCTGACAAGGGGGAACTGCTTGCCAAAAGTACCGCCGCCGCTTGGTAGTGCTGAGCGCAGGTTGCTGAGCATAGATGCCAACTGCCACGCACTGGGGTCCCTGCAAGCGTGTTGCTTCTCGCATGCAGAGGATGTACTGCAACTTCTTGCTACCCTGCCTCGGCAAGAGTGCGCAACCAAAACTATGCTGCTGCTTGCATAGCAGGTATGCTGTTTTCGGGAGGGATCGAGTTCCTACCTTATAGGAGTATCTAAACCAGATGTCTCGGCAAGGATTACTTGCCATTGGCCCGGAACCTACTCATCCCCCAAAGCACAAGAGTCACTTTTGTGCAAGGAAACCTCTGGGACGAAAGCCCAACAACCCCTCATCCCACGACAATGGACAGCGAGTACTTGGGACTTGGCTAACACAGCTTCGCAGCTTACCATGCAGAGGATGTCGCCTTTGGCAAGGGGCTCAGGCGGTGGTGTCCGAAATGGGCAGAAGGCTTTGCCTGATTACAGATTTGCTAAAGTAGGGGGCTCCTGATTTTTTGACAAGGACGTTTCAATCTTGGAGTATGGCCTTGAAGAGAGTCCTGCGCTGCTGCCTGGGATGTTTAACAATACGTACAGCTTCCGGGAACACAACCCCTGCAAGATGATAAACGAGACAGCATGTACAATATACCACATGCGCAATATACTGGTACGATGCAATAGACAATATGCACAATATATACAATGCGCAATCTCGCACTATAGCTGAATCTTCATCAAACTGCATCGACAAAGCACAGGGCAGAGAGCTAAAGTATTCAGTACATAGCATACAGTACTTTTGCACAACGTGACCGAAGGAGTCCCCACAGACAGCCCCCAAGAAAGCACAACCCCAAAACTCTCGGGAGTCCTATGCCTTGAAGTTGTGGAGCTTCCTATGCCTCGGGCCCGAAAAGTCCACAGCCTCAGACACACCCCTGAGAAGCCAAAAGCAGCAGCACTCCGGGCATCGAGCCTTGCCCGGCTGAGCACCTTCCACCGCCACGGAGACCTGGGTGCTAACCTCGGGCTTCTCGGAGTTGAAGTTAGTCGCCACAGGACACCAAAACTGGTTTGGGAATATGGCGGCAAACCCTTCCACGCCCCTGCATGTTACCAAGCCTACATCTCCACAGCCCAAGCGACGCGCAGCCCGCAGTCGCCGCTGCGGCTGCTCAAGGAATTCAGCCTCAGGCTTTGGATATTTGCGCTTTCGGGCTTGCAAGGGAGGGATTTGTAGATCCCAGGCTTAGTGAAAGGTTGTGGCCCCAGTGGAAGCTTCAGGTGGCTTCGGGAACTCATCGTAACCCACGGCCTCCTAACGAGAGCATCCCCGCCGTCGCCAAAATCCCACGACTTCCCAAGGCTGAGCCATACGTCTGCGCAGATCTGAGCCCTTCGGAAGTGAGGTCCACGCGCGAAGTGAGATGCGGTGATCCTGAAGGTGAACCGCAAGCCACGACTCAAAGTTCCCAAGTTCCAAGGGGGTCCTGCCAGATGTCGCTCAGGGTCTCGGCATCAACGGTGTCGGTGTCCGAGCGGAGCATCATCCAGCCAGGCGCTGCCTCTGCACGGTTTGGGGGCAGAACTGCACTGGGTTTGCTGCATCATGCGATTACGGCAGCCTGCGTTTTATTCGTGCAGCTTTGCTGTTGTGCTTCGTTCGACTGGAACTCTAAGTGAATTCACCTCGGCTTCCGGCCGAGAGGCGTCTGGAACAAGCAGGCCTGGTCTCCTTCCCCCCTTCCGGTGCTTGGGAGTGCTTTGGGGGGTGTTTGGTGGGTGCTTGGGGGGTGCTTGGAGGGTGTTTTGGAGTGGCTGGGGGGTCCTGGGGGTGCTTTGCTTGCCGATCCGGGGAGGGTTCCAGGCTATCTTGTCCCACAGACCAACCGGCGCTTCGGGAATTGTGAGACCTCCTCAAGCATGGGACCCCTCCTAAGACCCCCCTCCTGGAACCCCTCTTTTTGGGAGCTGCGCCCCGCGTTGGGCCAGCCCGGCGCGCAAGTGTGAACAATGAATTGCTGTCTTGGGCGTAGGTGCAAAGTTTCTTCCATGCAGGTCACAATGACGACAGGATTCATTCCACAGGCACCTGGGGTACAACAACCTGGATGCCCTCAGGGCATATGATGGAGGGCAAAACCACAAACCACAATGAATAAAGTGTCCAGCAGGCCTTGGCAGCAGACGGCACTTTCGAGAGAGGAAGGTGAAGGAAAGGCTCAGATGCACCTGCATCCGGTCTCAACATAGTGTAGTCTCGCCCACATTCAGGCATGACTCAGGGGACGTCCAAACTGTGCAGGGGGGTGGGGGGGGGCTCGGTAACGTCATTCCTTGAGCACTCAACTCTGAAGCCGTAGATCCCAGAACCTCAGAACCTGCTGACGACCCGACCGTTCTCAACTGACTGGTGACCCCGGCGCGGGCACCATCTGTGGCCATCGACTGGACATCGCCGGCTGAAACGCAGAGGAAGAAGTGCTGATTGGGCTCAAGAACTGGCGACCTGGTGTTGATTTGGGGTTTTGGGGCTTCGGGTTTCACGGGTTGTGCTTCGGCCTTGTGGGGTTTCAGGCTTCAGGAAGAATGGCTTCTGGTTGTAGATTGCAGGGTCTTGTAGAGTCTTTCAGAGTCTTGTGACGTCTTGCAGAGCTTAAGCTGGAAAGCTGGAACCCCAACCTTGGCCCGCACACACGTCGTGTCCACCCAATGTTCGGCCGAAGATTGGTGGAAATGACCCAAAGCCCTGCAGCCGTTTCCTGAATTTCCTGAGGCCCTAAACCCTAGAGTTCCGAAACCGTAGACTCTCTACTGTAGACCCTGCCCTGCTACAGAGTGTAAGGCCGCACAAACCAAGCCACTTCTCAGCAAAGGAGAAGCGGTGTATGCCGGGATCCGTGACCTCAAGCTGCTTAAGGAATGTTAGATGCGGGCTCTTCTCCCATCGGCATTTGAGGCTTTCATTTCTGGTGGCTTCCGACTTGCCATCAATCCCAAACTGGAATGAGAAAAAGCCGTTGCCCTCCTCCCAGTCTGTATGCCGGCCTCCCATCCTGAAGGCCCCTGAAGCCCTTAAAGCCCTGAAACCCCTGCATAACATGCGTTTCAGTGACGCCAGGCGAGGGCGAGGCTAACTCTGCCAAGGCCTGCCAAGGCAGAATTACCAGTTAGACCAGCGCATAAGCAGGGAACAGCACAAGGAAGGACCCAATATACCGATGTACCGCATAAGACCTCAACACCCGCCTCATATGGCTCTGCCGGAGCACGCATGGTGAGTCTCACGGACCTGCTTCAAGGGGGAGGCGAGTGCTTTTCAAGTCAAGTGATTCTGGTTGGGCTTCCATGTAGCGCAACATCCCAATCCTGTACGTTGTCTGCCCCCAAAGCCCTCAAGACTGGAAGCTCCTCCCGAATCCTCAAAGCCTTGAAAGCTGTTGCGAACCCCTCACTCGGCCTGATGCCGATCTTATCCCGGAGGGTAAACAGCGAGGCTGTTGTCAACCGGCCGCGGAACGGTGCGGCCAGGAGCATGCAGGCTTCCTGTTCGGAGCCCAAGTCTGGAGTTGTGGAATCGGGGTTCTTCTCCCTCTGGCACAAAACTCCTGCCCAGGATGTATTCTCGCAGTGTGGGTGTCCAGCAGGTCCGACTGATAGGACCAGCCCAGATACCTAAGCTCTTTGAGACATGGTCTGTAAAATGCCTCGTCACAGTCGTTGCAGACCACACAAACCCTGCTCTACAGTCCTCAAAGCTCCTCTACCCTGTCCAGGCTTGAGAGAGAAGCCTCATGGAACCCTTGTAACTTACAAGCCTCCATCCCAGATCAGTCCAGAGGCTCTCTTCTCAAAGCAGACTCGGGCCATTGCGGGCCTGCACATGAAAGGACAGGTGCAGGTCCACTCTTGCACAAGGCCTTTCGTGCTGGCCGTTTTGCTTAAGGCAACATGTGAATGTCGAGAAGGCCTCCGTGTGAGCAACAAAACGCAGAAGCAGATGCTGGGCCGATTGAATGCAATGTCGTCTGCCGCCCTGGCCGTAGCCCAACTCTTTAGAGAGTTGGGCCCCGACTACGAGTGTAACAGGAACAGCCGTGCAACCTGGCACAGCAGGTAATTACCGCTGAAGCTGTCGGACCTGACGGCAAGTGATGGGGTGACCAAGCCGAAGGTGCAGCTGGTGTGGGCTCTACCGACGGGCCCCGCGGCAATGCTGCATCTGAGTCCGCATTCGAGACATGCAAGCTGAGTGATGTGATGGCCAACAACGAGAAGGCGGCAACTCCAGGTGCTTCATCGCAGCACAGTCAAGTAAAACTCTTGTTGCAGATGGCAGATATAGTGAGGACAGGTTGTTGAATCTCATGCTGAAGAAAGGGATAGCAGAGCATCCACAGATGGTCTTCTTGAAGACGCGACTTGACGGACTTTGAGATGCGAAGATGAAGATCGCAAGCATACAGGATGGGACCTACATTGGACCACTCATTGCAGAAGCTTGCGTAAGGCGTAAGGCATAAGCAGTGCATCACTGTGTCTCTGGCAGCAAAAGTCGCTCGCCGTGGCTCAAGAGTTTATGGTGCTTCTTGAATGGGGTTGTTGAAGGTTTAGGACTTGATCCGGATTCGGATTTCGCCTCGTGGTCCCGGATTCTATTGTTGTGGGGGTGGGAGAGGGGCAAGGTCTGGAGCCATTCGGGCTGAAGACGTGGGGAGTTGCATGAAGCGACGCAGAGATTGAGGATCTAGAGCACTTGAATGATGCCTGACGCTTGGTGCAAACTTCCAGTGCCAAGAACACCCTAGCTCTCCAGGCAATCGCCTCTGCTCCAGGTTGCCCAGAACCTTGGCTGACTGACTTCTTACGGATGGATATGCAAGCCTGTGATTTGCAAGTTCGGCAGACCAACAGATACACGGCCTACCACCGCGCGTCTCCAAACTGACACCCTGTGACGCTGCGCACTCGACACTGCCAGACCCTCCTTGAAAGCTCCAAAGTGGGACAGTGGTGGTCCGCCAAGCTGCGGCGCGGAGCGGGTCTGCCAAGCCTTCTGCATTCCACGGTCGGCCTCTCTTCTTGCTTGGGAGGGCCCTGTTTTCGGCTTTTTGAGGCGCAGGGTTTGGGAGTTAAGCTCTAGGGTTGCGTTGGGATTCGTTGATGAAGGCAGATGCAGATATGGGTCCAGGCTCACAATCGATGCGAAATCATTCGACAAATGGCAGGCCCATCCATCTGGTTTCAGCTATCCTTAGGGTTGTTGGGAAGCTTGGTGGTATGGTGACCCACCAACCCCTCGACTCCTCCAGTCTCGACTCGAAATGTCCATCCTTCAACCTTCCCACCACGAGTCACAAGCTAGAATTGCAATTCCGCTTGTGACTGAGGGAGATCCCGCGCCACCGACAAAACCTTCAGAGAAATGCAAGATGAACGGACAAACAGTAGGTCAGCCTAAATTGTTCCAAATTTTGTTCATCATTATGCGGCTTGAGTGAACCCCCACGACTTTGCAGGTGGCGGGGGAGAGGAGGGGATAAACAAGAGACTTCATGGCGGGGGGGAGGGGTCACGGCCTCGAAGCCGTCGGGGTACTGCACCATCACGGGGACCCCCGCCGACCCTCAGTGATTACACTTTTTGTGGGTTCTTTATTTGCGTGGCTGAAGATGCCATGGCTCCAGTTCAAGGCCTTTGGGGACGTCACAGGCATGGAGGCATCATGGAGGAGTACCAAGTGTCGCGACATTCCTCGCCCGTGCTCTTGGGCATGCCAAGCAGTGAAACTTCTGGGGCGTTGAAGCAACTTCCCTATACCTCTCAGCGGCTCCCAATCGTGTCAGAGGTTCCAGTGCCAACACAGAATCCAAGGCCACGTCAAGATCCAGAACACGCTAAAGTTTCCACCCCCATCGCTGAGAGTCACACCGACCTGCCCTGCCGCAGGGGAGTAGACCAGGGCCGAACCATAAAGTTCCTTCAGGTAGGGCTCCAAGTTTTCGATCAGGGAGCGATCTAGGGAGTTTAGTATTTTTCAGGGGATTGATCGCCTTGGGGTTTGGAGCTCAGATTCTAACTCTTCTTCACACTACCTTTTGGGAGTGATGTGTAAGCATGTCCGTGTGGGATCCCCTTGACCCTACACCCGCAGCTTAGGAAGCAAGCATTGCAAGCGGATGTCCTCGACGTCGTGGAAGACTACCTGCCGGCTTCAGTAAGTTAAATGGCGTGAACTACCTTACCGCTCAACCTTTGATCTGGGAGGTGGGCAGTCGCAGCCTACTATCAGGGCTCGGAAGACGTCTCATGTTCTGAATGATGGCTTCTATCAAAAAGAACTCCCAACCTTCGCCTGATCGCTTCAAAAGCAAGATAACGCTTGCCTTGTCTGCAGCACGCACGCTGAGATCCTGACAGGGGCTGGAAGGGCATTTATGGCGAGACGGCGGCCAGGCCAGTGGCCCACAAAGGGCAGTTGCAAAGTTGTTATGGCAAGAAGGGTACATCCTGCAAGCTAGGGCTAAAGTTTCAGTGGGAAGAGAAAGCCGGCTAGCCTCCATGCAGTATCGTCCTCGACAACGTGGGTAAGGATGCTAGGTGCCACTCTGGACACATATTTGGACGTTCACTGGGCAAGGATGACTCGCATGTGGAGTGAAGATGAGTTCAAAGAAAACTAGCCCTCCCGGTTCACAGGACGCTGGGCCCTGTAGCTCAACCCTCTACTCTTCTGTGCATCCTACACGCGAAAGACAGTGCGGCAAAACCATGTCCCAAATGCTGTAACCCAAACCCCAGAGCTGCCCAAAATGCCGCATGCCACAGTGAAAGTTAGGCTCAAGTGGGTTTTAGGTTTGTGTCTGGTTGGGTCCTTGAGCCAGAAGCCACGCTTCCTGAAGCTCGCATCCGAGGCAAAAAGGATCTGCCAGGGCCCATGGATTCGAAACAAGGCTCTCGCGTTTTTGGGATTTGGAGACGTTGATGTTAAAGATTGAAAGACGAGTTTCGGGTAGACCAAACACAAGGTTCAAGTGGTGCAGCATGCGAAGCCTCTGATGCGTTGACAGACTACTTGTGGGCACCTCCTCCTATCCGTGAACCTTCCAACACAAGTTGTCCACATCAACTTAAAGTACTTTCCTTTGTTATCATGGCCGTCGGCGTCGCATGCTCTTGGCCGTTCCTGCAACTGCGGGTTGTCACTTGCTCCGCGGTCTGGCTGCTTTGGTTTACAAGTGTCTATCGCTCTAAATGGAACCCAAGCCCAGGCGTGTCGAGAACAAACACTGCCATGTGCAAAAAACAGGACAAAGGAGCTGAACCCTTCCTAAGGAATGCAGCCTCGACGCGACCTGGATCCCCCAACCTCCAGCCCAACTTCGTACCCAGCCTCGACTCGTACCCGACGCCCTGCCATGGATGCAGGAGTTCCAACATCCGCAACCCGAACATTAGGTTCGACGCTTCGGACTACAATTGGCCCGAGACCGACACCTGACGAAGACGGTTGCACGCTGCAGAAGCCGTGACACGTTGATGCTTATTGGGACACAGCAAGAGCGCTTGCAGCCGTACTCTCTTCAAGCATACGCCCCTAAACAGCTCTGAATCCCTAGATCCTCTGGCCTGCGTAGGCATTCAGGGCGAAGAGCTGGGCTTCAAAGCCCTTCCCCTGACTCTGGCCTCTTGTCTTGGAGTTTCTCAGTGCGCTTCAAAGGTTTCGGGTGTGAGAACTGAATGATTTTGGCGATGATTGCGGGTTTTAGGGCGGGTTCCCGTGAGCAGTGGATGCAGGGTTTGGGCTTGAGTTTGCGGGAATTGGGGCGTTACGGCGGCGTTGCCCCTTTCCTTCCGGTGCAACTCCTTGAGAAAGCCCTACCACGGCTCCTATCCCTCTGAAATGTACTGAATGCCGATCTGGCATTGTCTGTCCCCCTCATGCAATTGCAGCTGTGTTCGGGGCGTGGTGGTCGCGGGATACAAGTATCATTGGGATTACTCTTGCCTATGGTAGCAGTGGTGGTGCCAGGAGTGCCGATGAGGAGATCAACGATCAACATGGCATCGATCAGTTTGGCAGTGACAGAGATAGAGCCCTACCGGCCGCTCCATATCGCTTGTCCAAATTCAACTGTCGCTATCCGACCAATTCGAGAAACTACTTTAGACATCAATCGACACTGGATCAACCTAGTACTGAAGCCTGTACAGCGTAAAATTCGGCTGGCCTGTCCATCCGGCTTGAGACGAGCAGTCTTGCCGGTAGCCAGGCGGGTAGGTAAAGTCCACCGCCTGCCCACGTCGGACTGAGCTTTCTGCCGGCAATAGGCAGGTCAGTGATATCCAGACAGGTAACGGAGCTTGGCGTTTACGCTGGTTGGAAACTCCTGCAAGCGAAGGACCGGGCCTGTCTGGCAAAGGATGCCTCGGCAAGCAGCGGTACAAAGCAGTGAAGCAGACGTAGCAGGAAGCATCGAGAGAAGTTGACGGATTCAGGGTTCGAGCATGCCCGAGCCAATTTGGTCATGCTAGTTTGGTGGTAGTTCAACTTGTGGATGCGACGGGATGCTACCAGAATCATTTCACATTTGTTCATGAAAAGAGACTTGTTTCGGCAACTCCTTTGCGCTCTTTCAACAATGCTGCTGTTGCGCCGTGCCCCTCCTTTCCTTGTCGGCTAAGCGGCCACTGCCTTCACAGTTTCCAGGCTGTCGTAACCACCAGCTGGTTGCAGTACCACCACCTCAACAGATGGGGCAGGGGCAGTTTCGAGTTTCGGGTTCGTGTTCTAGGCTGGCAGCTTTGGGTTGATTCGGGACTGGATTCTTTGAGCTGAATCTTGGATTTAGAAGCCCGGCAGCCCTAGCACCCCAGACGAATCATGTGTCCGTGCGGCCGAGCGCTGCATATTTTGACAAGTACGCGGCATCCCGGCAAAAAGGCCAGGAGGAATTGGGTGAAACCGTCCCACGCAGGGCACTGCAGCCACCAAGAGACTAGCCAGGGACCATGCGGCAACCGATGGCTGACTTCCAGAGACTCGGGAGAACCTCATTTGTCAGACCTTCGTCGTCCTGGGACAGCCATCACTGGCTCTGATGGCTCGGGAGACACGGGGTTGCTTGCGCGCCTCAAGGGTCGGCACACGTTTCGGCAAAGGACACGGTGTGTTTTGTTTTGGGATGTCCTGCAAGAAGCTTCGAACCTTTTTGGAAAAATGCTTGCTGAGTACCATCCAAAGGAATTCAAAAAAAGATCCTGAGCTCCTTGGCCTAGCAGTAGCTCAGAAACCTGGGTACGGGGTTTTAGAACCCATGCCTGCAACGCTGGCAGAGTTGGAATGCAAGACTGTGCACCACGAGACAGCTCACCGTGACGCAGGCAGCGACCAATGCTGCCACCAAGACCGAGTCGTTGCAGGATGATTCGCTGCGCATCTCCTGGGCGAAGAGGAGCTTCGAAAGTTCAGGACTTGATTTCTGATGTTTGAGGACTTCCTCATCTGAGAGGTGGTCTGCGGTTGAGGGTTCGTGGTGTTTCACCTGGAGGCTGCCAACACTGCCCGAAACCCTGACCCGCAAGATCGAATCTCGTACCACCAAGCAAGTACTTCATGTAACGGAGAAAGTAATCCACATGCCTCTGATGCAGCATGATGATGAATCGAGAACTTCCCGTAAAGATCCTTATGTTCAATGGCATGGAAAATGTTGTCCATATTTGTGGGGAAATCATTACATCAGTATTCGGGAGGTAGACAGTGCAGAGTAGGAAAGCACCAAGAAGAAACGTACTTAGAACACGAAAAACAAGAACCTCGTCTTGTTGGAGTTTACACAGAGTATATGTCCTCCACAAAAGCCATTCTGACAAAAATGGAGATAAGAAACCTGTAACAGGTAACACGGACCTCACCCATACGAGCCGTTGAAGAAGTACGCAGTAATTCCAGAAACGCTCAAACCCTTGATCTGGGATGATCTCGGGTGCTGCCCTGCCGCAGGTGCCGTGGAGAAGTGCAGACTGCGCAGTTGTTGCAGCAAAGAAGAAGCTATCTGATTTCCTTCGCCAAGTGCGGCATAGGCCAACTGCACCTTCGGAGGGATTCTCACCACTCGCTCTCTGACATTCATGAGGCTCAGACGGTGATTCAGAACTTCCTTACAGGTTGGCCCCCTGAGCTGCAACAGATTCCACAAGAAAGCCATCACACCTGCTCCGGGCTGGCAAAGCGCACACTTCCAATCTCATAGCTGGCATTCTCCGTTGCATGCACCTCAGGGTTTAAGCTTCTTACAAGGGTTCACAGGTGTGCCCTGCAGCACACTTTGACTTTAACACACTCACTGTAGCACAGCCAGCCCGCCTCAAGCACAAGAAGGAGAAGCTTCGGAGCGGAGTCGGGCTGCTCACTCGTGGCTGGAGTATGAGACGCCGGCACTGAACTTGTTGTCAGGGGGGATGCTGTTGCCGTGCTGCCGGAAGTCGAAGTTGCATGCGTTTCTGTTGCTGACAGAGATGGCTGAATCTTTAGTACAAGCCAGTCCCATGATGATCTGGGGGTGTAGCAGCAGTCCCACGAGTAGTCGCTTGTACCCACTACAAGCATCACTCCGTCTGCACGGACATGGAAAGTGTGAGGCCTGTCCAGACCTGGAGTTCCAAATAGTTGCGTCCACTCCCTGGTGCCCGCACTGCTGAATTTCATGATGAATATGTCCTCCTCGCCTGCAACAGCATGACCGTCCAGGGACTCAGACGTGCCGCCTAGAAGAAAAGCTGCGCCAGCCGCATCAACATGCAAAGCTCTCGCGGCTTTCACATCGACTGTCCACTGCATAGAGCCCGAAGAGTTCCACTTTCCCACGAAGTTTTCGGCTACTCGGGAATAAAGACGAAGGCCCGATGGATATGCAATCCGTTCAATCAAACCAAGTAGAAACACGTTCCCTTGCAAGTCTACCTCCATTGCGGTCACCGACAAGGCTACCTCCGCTGTGGTCACCGACTCTGCTTCTCCGGGCCCTTTCCGCGCGGTCCATTGCCAAATGCCCAAACTGCTCAACTTCACGACGAAGACACCGTTGGTCGCCAGCGAGCCAAGGTCAATCGTCTCGGTCCCAGCCACATAGAGGTTACCAACCGAATCCGACCGAACAAAGGAGTTCCTTGCGTCAATGGGAGCCACCGTCACCGTCATGGTGCTTGATCCTGTGGCAGCATCAAGTCGCATAGCATAGAGGTGGGAAGCGTTGTCGCAACTGTAAGTAAAATCCGCTAAGTTCTCGCAATACATGCCCGTCACCCACACATAGCCCAGACTATCTGCTGCGAGTCCTTGGTAGCTATAGCCTCCGGAGCTGTTTCCAATCTGGTGCTCCCACTGTACCGTCATGTTCTTGTCATACCTTCTGACAAAAAATGGCTCAAACTCAGCAAAGCCAGCGCCTGGTCTGGCCACGCCAGCCACAAAACCGCCACCAGCGTCTGGCAGGAATGCCACAACATCTCTATATACTCGTTCCGATGCTGTACGACCGGCATGCCATACCCCTTGACTTAAGTTCAGAAGGCCTAGCCCCTCGTAGTCATAATCCGCGGCCATGAGAAAGTCGCCTCGTGCATCCGCAGTTGCTTGGAAGACGCGCCCCAAGTTTCTGCTCTGCTTCGCCCAGAGGAGCGTCAGGGGTGCCTCTTGCGACGTGACCCCAAACGCAGACTTCCCAACAGCCAGCAGCACGGGGATCATCATGCCGACTCCACTTGATGAAGGCATGGCTTCAAGGAATCGCCATGCAAATCGACATGAAACTACCCATAGACTACCCATAGGGACCGAAAGAAATGGTGTAAGGCTTGACTGCAGATTGCTCCACAGCGGAACTGCGACCCCAGGATTGGAAGTTCATTAGCTTGATGAGTTGAGGCTCGGTTGAGGGTTTGTCTTGAAGGGCTCTTGAACTGAAGAGCCTCTCCATAGTCCCGAAGCAACTTTCTGCATTAGGCTTTGAGAACCCTTCTTGTGTCAGGGCAGTGGGTCTTGAAGAGAACTATCCAGCTGAAGTGGCTCATGGATCCGGCGCGTCCAAGACCCTATCCCTTTGTCCAACCCTCTGTGAACACCGCTTGGGACGACAAAACCCCGACAGAACCCTAAACTTCTGGAAGCCTCGTCACCCACACTGTGCTGCCCATCCGTTGGGCCGTTGTAGATATGCAGTCGCACCTGCAGGGGTTTGCGGGACCCAGGATTCTCGTTTTTGGTCGCCATGTTCATTTGTTGCTACGGGTGCACACGTTCTTTCTGCTGCGGGCGCGGGTCAGCTCACTCACACACCATGGCTGCCCCGAGGAAAAAGCACCGACAACAAAAACAACACTCTCAAAACAGCAAATAAGGAATCCTGCACCCCACCTGCCCAAGCCCCAAAGCACTTCCCAAAAAGCTTGGACACAAAGCCCTCAAGCCGGTTCGACCTAAATGGACCGAAATCCTGAACTCACCATCCGCTCTCCCTGAGCCCTCCGCGCCTGCACGCCATCCCAGCCTTTGATCTCGCACCCGGAGGTTGTCGTCTCCATGAAGGGCCCCGTCTTGCCGTTGCTGAGCTGGGGATTTTGGGGCCAGAGTTAGGGTAAGCGGCCTGTGAGTTGAAGAGCTGAGGTCTTTGAAGGGTGGAGCCTGGAACCCCTCCCAGCCAGCCTTTGCAGCTGAGTAAGCCCGGATCCTAAACGTTGAAATGATCCAAGATGTCCCAAACACCTGAACCCCTTTTGCCATCCGCCTGCTCCTCCATGTCCCACCAAGCTGTCAGGTTCATGGTCAGGTTGGCCGCCTGCCCGTGAGAGGGGCTTCTTCAAAGACTAGGTGGGTTCTTTGGGGGAGTAAGGGGCGGGTGGGGGAGGCAAAGTGCACCAGAGAGTCCTGCGGAAGTAGCTAGGTCAATGCATCTAATGGAGTACGAGCTATGCTACCCCAGCTTTGGGTTCCCGAGCAAGCCCTGAGCATTTGCAAGCGAACGCCCGCCACGTAGCTAGGTCTTCGCGAAAACATCCGCACATCAATGGATGTGAGAAGTCTCAGCCGCCTCCTGCCCCGTAACGCATGCTTCACTGCATCAACCATCGCCTAGCCTCGTTCCAGAAAACCTCTCCAACTTGCGCTAGCACTCTACGGAGCAGTAGAACACCTAGGGACCCAGACCGACTTGAGCTGTAACTCCACCAGCAACAACCATATCAGCAATCGGCCAAGCCTTGGGAAGATCCATGATCGGTGTTCGTAGTCCGGCTGTGGCCAGGTTCCTTGATGCAACTTGCACGCATCAGGATGGGGGTCTTGTTCAAGGAGCCGAACTTGAAAGCCGCGACTTCGAGGCAGCGTAGTTCTGCTGAAGGGTGTAGGTGTAGTTGCCGTGTGAGGGTCTAAGTGGGTTTTAGGGGTGAGACGGGTTTGCTGAATGAAGATTGCTGAAGATGGCCACGCTGAGCTTCTTGCGTTTTGCAAACTCTTTTCCGTGTCTTTGATATGGATTTTCTGTGCATACTTTGTGGCTTGTGCCTGCCCATGATTGCTAGATCCGTGTCAAGAACCTGTTGTCAATGTCAAAGCGGAAGGGGCGGCGGAGGTGGGAGAACTATTTAGGGCTTTTTTGTCGTACTTTCTTCTCCAGAACGAGCTTCAAATGACACGTCAGGGGCCGCAGCAACATGCAGAAAAAAAGGGCCACATGCTTTGTCAGCCTTCCGACTATGAAAATGCCCGAGTCTGCGCTGGACATGTCTCCGGTGAGCAATGTCGGCAGGTTCAGATATTGAGTTTTGCAAGGCCAACAGGGTTTAATATGACATCTGACTTCTTTCGGCCGACCTTGCCTTGCTGGGCGCACCTCTGGAACATCTTACAAGTGTTGTCCCCAGCCCCACGGCCAAATCTGCTGTCCGGCCACCTGCTGTTGACTTCAGCTTCATGTCGGCCGAAAGAAAATCTTTTGGAAGCATCCAGGTAGCTTCGGGGTTTAGGCAGACCTCATGCTGAAAACCTCAATCCTCCGCTCGATGCACCGGAAGTCGGCAGGCTGTTTAACTTGCACCCCTTAAAACCTCAAGTCCCTGATTCCCCGATGAAAATTGACGTTGGCCCTGACGAAGACCAAGCCAAGCTCGAGCCGAGCTGCGGATAGAGCCCACCTCGACCCGTGGCCGTCGTCCACGCCTCGAATCAGGGCTGTGCAATTTGTTCAATGCAGAATCCAGAACGCTGGGGATACGCTGCTTCGAATTTCGTGACAAATGATCAACCAACTCTGAGAGTGAACACAACCTGCACACGACATCAGGCTACTGGCAGTTTACCATTTTCCGTTGCTAGTGCATGCACCCACCACTGGGGCTTCTAGATACATCGTGATGACACCAATCGTATCGTGCTTTGCTAATGAGAGTAGTGAGTGGCAATATTTTCAAGCTGGCCGCTTCGAGAAACGAGCATACCAGCTCAATACACTGAGAATGGAAGCGCGAATCACTACGCAACACTCGAGCAGATCTTCGTTCCTAATTCAGGTCGGTACATACGTTGGCTTGCGCAGGCTTACCCAGACACAAGTAGTTGATGTAGGCAGGCAGAAGCCTGCCACTTTTGGACAGCCAGAAGTTTACATCGTAATTACTCCTGCATTTGGGATGAGTTCAATACTGTAATACTTACTTCTGGGATTTTACAATGGACCTTTGGTAACCAATCAATGACCTTTGCCATGTCATCTATTTCTCTTCTTGAAAGTCTTGTTTCGGGGACATGACATGTAAACTGCAGGCTTGGAACTTGATGCTGGCTTATTTTGCAAGAACTGCAATCTTGATATCCTCACCAACAAATAATTGGCTTCGTACATATCTCAAGCATCCTCCATTATTGCGCCTTAGAACTAATATTGTCTTCTCCTCACATCTCGTTTTACTAAGCTTTTGATTTGGAGTTCTGGTGCTAGCAGCCTTTCAGAAGGGCACGATCTCACATACTACATGACAAAGCGGACTCTTCGTGAAAATCCGACGGCGGCCGTCGTCATCATCAGGTTCTTGCTTGGCTTGCCGCTTTTGCAACCGATTGCAATACATTCCCCAACGCCAGCGAAGCTATGCCGAACTGCCTGGCCATGGCAGCCGGGGTCCACCTGCATCATGGATAGATGGGGCGTATGTGTCAAACAGAAGAGACCCTGAGATATGATGCACTCTCCTAAGCACTGGGCAAAAGCCGCTCTCTCTGCCCCCCCCCCCCCCCCCCCCCCCCCCCCCCCCTCCCCTTCCCCGACAAAAACATGCAAACATCCGGTAAAGTCAAAGTCTCAGATTCAATACAGTGAAGTGCCACACTGAACTTGGCGGTGGAAGTAGCTTCCGTTGTGGGCGGAGGGCTCCGAGGTTGGGAACAATGACGCCACTATTTCTCGTCTGACCAGACTTACTAGTCGTACGATCATATTTCGTCTTTTCTAGAATTACTATTGCTGAAATGGCTTCGACTCTCATTGGCGCGCACGGCAGGCAAGGCAAGTTGTGAGCTTCCCGCAAAGACAGAACCCAAGACCATAAGCCGAAACCTACGCCCCAAACTTCGTAAGCCTGATCCTGATTCTCAACTCCTTGCTTTGAGTGTTTCACTTTTGCTTCAGGGTCAGGAGTGTGAGGTTCATTCCCGGCCTCGGAGCAGTCGAGGCGTGCCCACACGGATCCCTGGCAACCGAAGATGCGATAAGGGTTAGAGGGATCGGCTCCGTCAACGGTTTCGAGTGCGGCTGTAGCAAGTTTAGGACTCTGATTGCTGGCCCAGCGCGTGAGGTTTCGTTCCTAAGTATCCGTGTCCAAGCAAAAACATCTTCTACTCACTGGCTTGAGGCGATGCTCACGAAGAAGCGCTTGGAAAAGACGTTCAACATGACGGGTATGCGACGCCGCTTATCACTTGTCACACTCTGATGGAAGCTTTGGCTTGTAAGTGGAAGCCGGGCACTCACCCCTGATCCGATAAAGTTGCTCGGGGTTCAAATCCTACCAATCGCGCAAAAGTCCCACCAGCATCGTCCAATTCCTCATGAGTTCCGGGCGTATCCCAGTCTCTAGAACCGCAAGCGCACACTTCGCTTTTTGTGAAGGGTAGTAGCTGAAAATCGCGACTTGGCGCTTGTGGAGGGAACTGGTTCGAAGTTTGTCACTATGGATGCTGCAAGGTGCGCCCGCCCAAATCCTACACCCCACACCCTGAGTCCCAGAAATATGCCTTGTCCTCTCGGGAAAGTGTCTCCCCTTCTGGGTCGACATTCACCTGCCGCACGGAGGCAGGGCTTCAGATTGAAACTTCAGATGGCCAGGGCATGTGTGACAGATTGAACAAACCCTAAAAAACCAAATAGGCCTAACTCCTTATTAAGCCCTAAAGCGAACTGAACTTGAAGCACTTTCAGCGATGCCCTCCTGCAAAAAGGAAGCAGAGCCGCGCCTGCACCACGTACAGGTCGCGGGGGTCACCCGGAAAGGTCCTTGTGGTCTGACACTTCGGGGGTTCGGCGCTTTGGGTTCAGGAGGGCTCGGAAGATAAATTTAGCGCTTTGAGTGGTGGTTAAGGCGGTCGTAGAACAGGGAACCTTCTATTTCGCCACTCAGTCAGGCCTATCCTGAAACCCCAAAACGCAGGCATTCGCTGCATAAAGTGTCCCGATGCACCCTCAACCAAATTTGCGACCATCGTCGAGTAAACCTCAGAAATTGAAAACCCTCGAAATCCAAACCCAATCAAGAAGTCTGCCAAACAAAGCCAACTCTGTGAGCCGAAACACGTGGACTCCCCAGGTCGGAGCTCGCGGACTTCTGCCGGCTGCCCAGCAGTGCCTGGAGCCAGGAGGCATCGTGACACGTTGCCGCCGCAAGGTTTCTGAACCAAGGGATGGGGTGCGTCTCTCTGTGGTCTCTCTCTCTCTCTCTCTCTGTGTCTGTCTGTGTAAGGGGTGTCTGACTCTTGGGGCTTGGGATGGTTTAGGCATAGGCTATGTGTTACAAAGTTGCAGAATGCCGCAAACATCGAGAGACTCTGCATGCATTTGCGCTGGTGCGAAAGATGAACGACACCCAAACCCACGTGCTGCGCGAGTAGATGCCAAACCAAACCATGCATCCTGCACCTGAACCCAGATCCGAGCTCCGGTCCTGCGGCTAGGATCTTGGTCCGGACCTTTCCAAAACACCGAGGCCAAACTATCTGCCATGCCAAAGGCAGCACTCCCGCCCTCTCCCCAGCAATATTGTTCATAGAGGTGTGCCTGGAAGCTAGATGGATCTGGGGGGCCGATGTGCGGGATTCAAAGGTCAGCTTGTACGGGCCAAAACGGTCTGGACTCGGCCCCTGATTTTGGAAGCGACAGGGGCTGAGGCAACTCTATGGAACAAAGGCTCCCATCTAGAAACCTCTCGACAGCAAGTGACCTACTCTAGAAGCTATCTGCCTGCTCATGCCAACGAATATGATATAATATCCACATGTATACTGCCCCAAAACCCCACAGCCCTCAGCTCTTGAGTGCTGACCTACTTTGCTTTCCTCACATCGAGACGCTGGAAGCCGAACTCCAAAAGCAATTGGGGTTCAGGGCTTAGTGTGAAACTGTAAAGGCTGTAACGGGCTCTCGAAACCTGTGGGTCCAAACCTGAAGATCCATACCGGGCCTGCCAGTCGGCATGGCTTGACACACCAATGTGTGCGGATGGCGGCATGGCTAACCTGGCGAGGTGCCATGGAAACAGATGCGTGCTTCCATCTTATAGTTTCGGAGGTGAATGGCTGCGGCAGCTTTCGGGCCATTGGACTAGAACCATCAGTGGAGGCCTCAGAAAATTGAATGTGGGCAGATCGCCCCCCCTGTGACTTTGAGTGGGTCCTCGTGGGCCTGCTATCCCAGGCACCGACCGGCATGTCCCCGCCCGAGTCGGAATCACACGACCCCCAAATTTCATCCTTGACATTCACCCTCACATGGATAAAAGCCGTTGGCACTCAAAAAACGGTGCTGGCCAACATCTGTAGAGACAACATCCGGTCAATTAGTCTCGGCCGGAAGGAGAAAAACAACAATCGAGGGTAGCTAAGACTGCTTAATTACGACTCGTCAGAACATACTATTTTCTTGTGTTCTAGCAGCTTTTGGACCATGGCACAAGCCAAACATGTGGACGATTCTTGGTTGGCTGCCTTCACGACATGCCGTTTAAGAAAATCTTGGGTTCAGCCGGTGATAAGCACGAACTCAGGGCAAGAATTTCAACCATGAAGCCGGAGCGGAATTTGCATGACTTTAGCCATGAAGCCTGAAAGTCTAAACTTGCAACAAGCTTTACGTCCCAAGCCCTTTCCCGTGGCGGGTCGCCTGTAGATGGCCGCCCCACCATAATGAAGCTCCATTGGTGTTGCATTCCTTGGATCGCGATCGCCATTCTGGATTAAAAAAGCTTCCTTGCCACTGAAAGACCTCTTGGACAGAAGCGGGATCCAGAAGCCAGTTGTTGGCCTAGTTCCGCTTTTTTTGCAGAAACTGCACTCGATCATGCCCACAGCCCCCGCAAGGCTACGCAGATGGACTTTCACACTTCATCAGACCACTGGATTTCTCAACCCTAAGATCCACAACCTGCTTCTTCACGACAGGCGTCGCGGCCGTGCTGTTGGCAGACCAATACGTCCTCAGATGCACTTTTGCGTTATTTGGCTGCGGGCATCAGGGGCTTGGGGACTCCATCGCCGGGGTTGTATTAAGAAGATGCTCTGTCTTGCGGTTTCATTCTTTGATTTGTTTCCATGTGTTGATGGAGCTGAAGGCTTTGAGCTGAAGGCTTGAATGGGTCAAGGACGGGCTTCTGAACTCAAACCCTGAGGCCACAACCCTGAACCCTACATCCCAAACCCAGCTGCCTAGGGCCTCAGCATGCGTCAGGACTTCAGGAAATGACAGGGCTTCATGTCTGCTTCTGAAAGCTGTGGAAGCATGGGAGCCTAGCTCCGGTCGGAAACCCCCTGAGCTCTACCTAGGGTAGGGTTCTGGTTTAGGAGTTCAGGCAGCACTTGCTTTCCGTTCCCGTAACCTACGAACATACACCTCCAGTCAAGGTTGAGAAAGGGCTGCTAGCTCTGCGAAGTGACAAACTCCAAATATCAGACCTTTCGAGCACTCACAGGCTGTCGGTTCAATAACCTGCAAGCGAAAGTTTCCCTGCGCACAAAGCTGCAGCCCAGACTACAGGCCGGGCTTAGCACTTAGCGACTTAGCAAACTTAAAGGATTTAACCACTACCGTTGCAAGGCCCCTGCCTGTGTAGATCCTTCGGCATTCTAGGGCTCAAGGGTTTATAAGGGTTCAAAAAGATTCAGTTCACGAGGCTTCTGGGAAGCTTCGGATGGCATAGGGCTCTGTGGCATGGACCTTTAGGGTCTATTTGGCACTTCCTTTTTGTTTGCTATTTAAACGGTTCAATTCACACATACAATTTGTGGGGTTTAGGTTTAAGGCAAAATTTATGGCTTAGGGCTAGTTCGGTTCACGGCTCAGGGCTCCCATGTTTGGCATCACATCTCTTATTTTCCTAGGGCTTCGCCACCTACCTCTCATTCCGTTTTCCATTCAACCCTCGTGTAAGGGTCTGGTGTTTGCGATAAATATACTACTTTAGAAAAATCAATAATAACATAAATAACGCTAACTACAGGAGCTGCTGGAAATGACAAACCCTGAGCGCCCTCAAGTGTGTTGCTTTAATGAAGACGATAATATACTCTTTTGTTGATAAATATTCCCATGACCATATTGTTGTTTCAGCCGCTTTTAGCCTTTTCCTATTAGTGTTGTTTTTGTTTACCTGATATAACACCAAGGAAGGGGAAAGGGAAAACACCACTTCATCTCGATGTGTTTATCTCTCCTTTCCTTCCCTCTCAAGATTTTTCTTTTGTTAATCTCCCTCTCTCTCTCTCTCTCTTCTTCGCTCTGTCTCGCTCTCTCTCTCTCTCTCTCTCTCCCTCTCTCTCTCTCTCTCTCTCTCTCTCTCTCTCTCTCTCTCTCTCTCTCTCTCTCTCTCTCTCTCTCTCTCTCTCTCTCTCTCTCTCTCTCTCTGTCTGCCATCTCTTGCTCTCTCATCCCTCCCCTCCCCTCTTTCCTTCCTCCCCTCCTTTCCAAAACTTTCTGCGGAGAATAAGGACAACAGAGAACAAAAAGGAAAAGATAGGATGAAGGCAGATGGTGGGGACAGGAAGGGAGAACTCCTCTTTCGCTCGGCTCACACGTTTTCTCTTCCCTTGCCTTCATCCTCTGCTCTTCTCCCTTTTCTCTTCATAAGAAGAAAGGACAAATGAAAGGAACCGAAAGCTCAGGGAAAGCAAGACGCCCTCGCTCTCATCATCTGCCCCTTCCTCGACTTCATTGCTCTATTCCTTGTTCTTCTCTCCTGTCTCATTGGTGATCAGTGATAAACCAAGACGAGCTTGCCGTTCTTTCATTTTCTTTTTCTGGTGGAAAGCTAAGAAGCAGGAAGGAGAGGAAGGAAAGTGGAGAAATAGAAAGAGAAGCAAGAACGGAAAGAACAATACGCAGAAATGACAGAGAGGAAGGGAGAACTGCAAGCCCAGCAGAAGAAGAAGAAGATAGAGAGAGAGAGAGAGAAGAGATGAAGATAAGATAAGGGTGAAAAGGTGAAAAGAATGAAAACAAAAATCTAACAGCAAAGTAGCTAAACAAAACCTTCTGGCCTACCCCTTCAACTCTAAACCACCCTAAACCCTCGGTACATTGAGATATAACGGCACAGTTCCCGTAGCATGCTATATCAGAAACCATTTATTCCTACGAGACGTACAACCGCCTAAAACACGGTGACAAAAAATAAAACAGCGAGGCATCTGAAAAGACTTTCTGGCCTTCCCCTTCAACTCTAAACCACTAAACCCTCGCTATATAAAGGCTTAACAGCACAGTTCCCGTAGCACGCTATGTCATTTCTTCTTACGAGACGCACAACATAAACCAAGGTTTCGTATACTTTTTGTAGTCAGGATGTGATATCCTGTTGCTTTGGACGAGTATTACGTAAGACTTTAAGCGCCTGTGGGTCTTGCGGATAATTGGAGAATAAGCATCATCCTTGACAAATGATAACCATGATGGGAGACCTGTGGGAAGCATTGAGAATGAAAAAGCAAGATACTTGCGAGCAATTACTTGCAGCCTGTTGGAAGGTCTCAGGAAATCGCGAAAGGACATTTGCTCACAGTATTCTCGTGTCCCTGGGGCTTAAAGTAAATGATTTTCCGCATTACCCTATGCGCTCGAATACTTCTGAGTCTCATGGTTCGTTCTCCGCTATCGGTATTTGATACGCCATACATTTATCCTATATACACACTTGATGTGGGCACCTATTCTACGTACTTTCTCTTTGCGTTTTGCTGACTGAGAGATGTTTTCGGGTGTGAAAAGGCCTTACGCGCCAACATCTGCTTCTGGACAACAAAGTAGAGATAATATGTTTTGTGAAGGGGGGGCCAAGACAGTGCTTAATCGACCCTGGGTTTGACGATTGAAGATTGAAGACGCCGGGGAACTCTCCCCGGATTGATGATGCTCCGGGGAGAGTTCCCGGGCATCTTCAATCTTCAACCTTCAAACACAGGGCCGATTAAGCGCTCCACCTGCTGCTTAATCGGCCCTTGGATTGAAGATTGAATATTGAATATGCCGGGGAACTCTCCCAGGAGTATCTTCAACCCCAGACCCCTGCCGATTAAGCACTTCATCTGCCTAGTCGGCCCAGGGTTGAGAATCCAGGATTGAAGGTGCTCCGGGGAGAGTTCCCGGGCATGTTCAATCTTCAAACCCAGGGCCGATTAAGCAGGCGGAGCGCTCAATCGGCCTTGAGGCCGAAGGATCAGGATTGAAGATTCTCGGGGAGAGTTCCCCGGCATCGTCAAGCCGATTAAGCAGCTGGAGCCCTTACTCGGCCCTGGGGTCCAGTAGTTCAATATTTCATATGCTCTGCTAAAGTCTGTAGAATTTTCAAGCCCCCCTCCCAAAGACCCATCTGTATTTTGGTGTTTGGGATACCGTAAGCCAAAGCTAAATGAAAGGGAAGAAGTCCCTCTTTCCTCTGCCAATCTTCTTCCTCCCACTCCTCTCTTCCTCTCCTATTCCTTTCTTAGCATAGAGCATGGAGTGATGAGAGGGAAGGGGTGAAAGCGGATGAGAAAAGTGACAGAGAGGGCAGGGCGAAATCTTCATTTCCTTGCCTTTTTCGTCCCTCTCACCTCTCCTTCTCATCGTTCTCTTGCTTTCTCGTTTGAGAAGGATGTGGACAGGGCATGGAACAAGGCGAGGGAAGGGGGGGGGGGCGAAATCGAGTGAGAAAGGATGGAACAAGGAAGAAATGAGGAAAAATGGACAGGACAGGTCAGGTGTTTGGTTTGGCGACTACTATGTTGGCGGGCGGGGCTTGTCCGGCTTATAAAATCGGTTACGCCCTAATGACTTACCGTGGCTTACTAAGTGACTTAGGTGGCACTTAGCTTGTCCGCGGCATTAGCTTATAAGCGGACTTACGGACTTACGGACTTATGCAACTGGAGTTACAACTCCGAGCTAAGTCTGCCACCCGGGCACGACCACGACGCGAGCACTAGACGGCCACGACACGGCCACGACATTCCCACGACGCGGCCCCAGAGCAACGACACGGCCACGACACGGCCACGACATGCCCACGACATGCCCACGACACGCCCATGACGCAGCCCCGTGGCAAAGTGCCAAGCCGCCCGCGACACGGCCGCGACACGGCCACGACACGGCCACGACACGGCCACGACATGCACGCGACAGGGCCCCAGAACAACGACACGCCCACGACACGGCCACGACATGCCCACGACACGCCCACGACATGTCGAGAGGCCCGACAAACAGAACAGCGCACTCATTGAATAGAAAGTCTGCCGCGAACCAGTTAGCTAGGACTTAGCTAAGTCCACTTATATGGTACCACGGACGAAATTCCACGTTCCCACGAGCACGACTTATAAATGACTTAGCAACAACATATATTCTGGGTTATAACCCAAACGCAAGTGGCATTATAACTCTGCTATATTACTCATAAACGCTTATAAACATCTGGCTCAGTTACGTTGACTTATAAGACAGTTTGCCTGAGTTGTAAGACTGGAAGTCCTACTTGTAAGTGTATACATAAACCACTCAACCGCACCCCGCCAACATAGTACACGTACCTGGACCAGCAGAGCGACAAGCCCAAACCAAAGAGAAAAAGCAAATCCAAATCGCCCACCTCCCGCTCACCCATCTGAAAAAAAACAACAAAAATGCATCCGTAGCGAGTGTTCGCCTACGGTCAAATCGATCTACAGAGGTCCCGGCACATCCCTTGTCGAACAGGCAAAAAAGCAGAAACATAGCAAGGGGGGGTCGGGCTTGCCATTGGTGTTGGCATGTGGCCAAAACACCGCCACAAGGGGATCGTGTCCCCCTGCACCCTTCGGCTAGTCGTGCCAGCCAATCCCTTGACAGGCAAAATCCGACCACGACGTATCGACGCCTCCCCCCGCCACGAACCCGCCTTTTTCGTAGAAGCTGTCAACAGGCCCGATTTCGCCGATTCCGAACCGGCTGAAAACGACGACACACTCGCAACAGCATGTGAACAAGCGAGTGAGGGTACTCTGGGTGTGAAGTTACCGCAAAAACCTCGAGAAGAACTTGACCGAGAGTATCTTCGTCCGACAGCCCACCCAGGAAGCTGCCCGACACGACACCGCTTCGAGAGAAGGCGGCGAAGGCACTCCATGAGCACCCCCCCCAACACCTTCCCCCGAACAAAGAAACCCAATGGCACGGGACCAGTGGAGCAAGACCGCAAGAGTGCGGATGCCGTTAAGAGAATTGGCGGCACTCTCACCCCATCAGTATAAAAGGCCCACCAAACTGTAACCAACCAAAGTGACAAAGGTGACACCCCTCAGGGTATGGAGTTGGTCTCAGTAGGGGCACTACCTTACCCCTAGCTGAGTCCCTTCCATCGCCCACGTGGAGGCCTCCGCCGTCGGGGTGAGGAAACATGGCTCAGAAGAGGAAGCGAGAGATACCCTATCCCATCCCAATGTTGCTATCTCAGGGGCCTCCCGAATGCAGGGGCCTTTAGAGGCTAGAGCTTCCAGTAGCATCCAACCCTCCCTCCCAGCTCGACATGAGACATTGCCTCTCCTCCCCTCCCCTCACCTCTTCCTTTCCTCGCAGAAAGAGACAGACCATAGTCCGCAATCTTATAATGCCCTTCATTCTCCTTGCTTAACCTTGCCTTTTCTATCCCCCCACTTAATGGCAAAAGGAACAGAAGAGGAAAGGCTCATGGGCTGGACACGAGAAAAGCGAGAGCGGGGTCAAGGAAGAGAACGAACATGGAAAAGAAAGGAAGGAGAGCTAGAGGGAAGATAGAGAGATAGAGAGGAGAAATGAAGGACAAAGACCGTGGAAGAAAGGCGTGAGCAATGCTCGGGACATAAGTGTAAGGGGTGAGGAAAAGGAACAGTGGATAACAAAAACAAGTGTCCTGCTTGACCCCTTTTTGTTCTCCAAGCGGCCCTCTTTTCACCATCGCTTCCTTCTTCCTCTCCTTCATTGTTTTTGTTTCCTTCACCCTGTTCCCCTATCTGTCGCTCTTCCACTGTCTTCCTTCTTCCTCTTCTCCCTAATTGTTGTCTCCTTCTCTTTGCTTCTCTATCTGTCTCCATCTCTCTCACTCCGGTGCTCCCCGGCGTTTTCTGTTCAATTGCTCATCCTTTCTGACTTTACGAGGCGGACCCTGTACAAACGATGGGTCCTGTTCTGGACATGGTCCCGCACTGCCTCTTTCCACACACTCCAGACCCCTCTGAGCCGCCCCAAGAGTTTCGGGCGGCCTTCAGAGAGCGTCTCCCAGGGGCCTCCAAGAGCCCCCATATTGCCAAGAAGAAAAACCACACAGAGACATGTAGAGAAGTAGTTACGAGGAGCTGGAGAAGTCCTCCTTCCATCATATCATTCCCTTCATTCTCCTTGCTTAACCTTGCCCTTCTTCTACCCCCCCCCTACTTAATGACAAAAGGAACAGAGGAAGAAAGGGCCGCAAAAGGGACACAAGAAAGGGAGAGTGCAGAAAGCGGGCGCACGAAGAGCGAAAACGAAAGGAAGGAGAAAGAAAGCTTCTTAAAGACAATAGCATTCCGAAGAACAACGAAATCCTGTCATTTATTGAAATACTGGATGGACTCGTTGATTCCTTTTCAAATGAAGGGTTCTATCGTTCACGGTGTTCCTTAGAACAGGAGGGCCTTTCAGGACAACGCCCTCATCTGTATTCAACATAGGCAGGGCTACCTCTGATTAAGAATACACGGAACGGTTCATTCTAAGAAAATAAACTCTCTCATTTCAATCGGAGCGGACGGACCCACTCATCTATCAAGAAAAGAGCCGAAAGCATTTGGGAGGAATTAAAATACGAATGAGGGGCTATCGCAGTATCCTTTTGTCTTCTGACACGGATTCTTTGACAGAAGGGGTTCCTGCCTCTTGTTTCTTTCAAGAAAGGGAGGCTTTCGAGTGGCAAGGGGCGAACTCACGCCCACCCCAGTCTTTGGGGCCACTCTGAAAACAGCTTGGAGAGGACAGTTGCTTCTCTCTCCTTTTTCTGTTTCTCTATCTCTTGCTCCGTGTCTGTCGTTCTCCTTCCCTTCTGCGAATCTGCTTCTTTCAATATCCACCAGGGCCCCGCCGTTTTCGGGTTCCTTGAAGGGGCTCCCTGAAAGGGCCTCCCAGGGGTTTGAGAGAAGACCGCGAAAGGGCAAAAGGGGACACTTCTTGAAGGATGTTGAATGGCAAGTAAAAAACGGGAGGGGCGAGGAGGAAAGAGGAAAGAACAAGAAGAAGGAAGAGGGGAAGAGAAAGGAATGATGGCAGGAAGGAGGGAAGGAGGCAGAGAGGGAGAGAGACAGAGAGAGAGAGAGAGAGAGAGAGAGAGAGAGAGACAGAGACAAAGAGAAGAGCGAGAGAGAGAGAGAGAGAGAGAGAGAGAGAGAGAGAGAGAGAGAGAGAGAGAGAGAGAGAGAGAGCGAAAGAGAAAAAGATGGAGAGAGATACGATGAATAAAAGAACCACACTCAGCTATTTAAAGGGTGTGAAGATGCTCCGGGGAGAATTCCCGGGCATCTTCAATCTTCAATCTTCAATCTTCAAACACAGGGCCGATTAAGCACTCCACCTGCTGCTTAATCGGCCCTTGGATTGAAGATTGAATATTGAATATGCCGGGGAACTCTCCCCGGAGTATCTTCAACACCAAACCCCTGCCGATTAAGCACTTCATCTGCCTAACCGGCCCAGGGTTGAGAATCTAGGATTGAAGGTGCTCCGGGGAGAGTTCCCGGGCAAGTTCAATCTTCAAACCCAGGGCCGATTAAGCAGGTGGAGCGCTCAATCGGCCTTGAGGCCGAAGGATCAGGACTGAAGATGCGCGGGGAGAGCTTCCCGGCATCGTCAATCTTTAAGCTTCCAACCCAGGGCCGATTAAGCAGCTGGAGCGCTTACTCGGCGATGGGGTCCAGTAGTTCAATATTTCATATGCTCTGCTAAAGTCCGTAGCATTTTCAAGCCCCCCTCCCAAAGACCCATCTGTATTTTGGTGTTTGGGATACCGTAAACCAAAGCTAAATGAAAGGGAAGAAGTCCCTTTTTCCTCTGCCAATCTTCTTCCTCCCACTCCTCTCTTCCTCTCCTATTCCTTTCTTAGCATAGAGCATGGAGTGGTGAGAGGGAAGGGGTGAAAGCGGATGAGAGAAGTGACAGAGAGGGCAGGGCGAAATCTTCATTTCCTTGCCTTTTTCGTCCCTCTCACCTCTCCTTCTCATCGTTCTCTTGCTTTCTCGTTTGAGAAGGATGTGGAAAGGAGGGAAGGGCAGGGCATGGAACAAGGCGGGCGAAGGCGGAACACAGAGAGGGGGGGGGGGCGAAATCGAGTGAGAAAGGATGGAACAAGCAAGAAATGAGGAAAAAAAGAAGAGGAAGCGAGAGATACCCTATCCCATCCCAATGTTGCTGTGTCTCAGGGGCCTCGGGAGTTGGCAGGGGCTCCCGGGAGCCTCCCGAATGTAGGGGCCTTTAGAGGCTAGAGCTTCCAGTAGCATCCAACCCTCCCTCCCAGCTCGACATGAGACATTGCCTCTCCTCCCCTCCCTCACCTCTTCCTTTCCTCGCAGAAAGAGACAGATCATAGTCCGCCATCTTATAATGCCCTTCCTTCTCCTTGCTTAACCTTGCCTTTTCTATCCCCCCACTTAATGGCAAAAGGAACAGAAGAGGAAAGGCTCATGGGCTGGACACGAGAAAAGCGAGAGCGGGGTCAAGGAGGAGAACGAACATGGAAAAGAAAGGAAGGAGAGCTAGAGGGAAGATAGAGAGATAGAGAGGAGAAATGAAGGACAAAGACCGTGGAAGAAAGGCGTGAGCAATGCTCGGGACATAAGTGTAAGGGGTGAGGAAAAGGAACAGTGGATAACAAAAACAAGTGTCCTGCTTGACCCCTTTTTGTTCTCCAAGCGGCCCTCTTTTCACCATCGCTTCCTTCTTCCTCTCCTTCATTGTTTTTGTTTCCTTCACCCTGTTCCCCTATCTGTCGCTCTTTCACTGTCTTCCTTCTTCCTCTTCTCCCTAATTGTTGTCTCCTTCTCTTTGCTTCTCTATCTGTCTCCATCTCTCTCACTCCGGTGCCCCCCGGCGTTTTCTGTTCAATTGCTCATCCTTTCTGACTTTACGAGGCGGACCCTGTACAAACGATGGGTCCTGTTCTGGACATGGTCCCGCACTGCCTCTTTCCACACACTCCAAACCCCTCTGAGCCGCCCCAAGAGTTTCGGGCGGCCTTCAGAGAGCGTCTCCCAGGGGCCTCCAAGAGCCCCCATATTGCCAAGAAGAAAAACCACACAGAGACATGTAGAGAAGTAGTTACGAGGAGCTGGAGAAGTCCTCCTTCCATCATATCATTCCCTTCATTCTCCTTGCTTAACCTTGCCCTTCTTCTACCCCCCCCCCTACTTAATGACAAAAGGAACAGAGGAAGAAAGGGCCGCAAAAGGGACACAAGAAAGGGAGAGTGCAGAAAGCGGGCGCACGAAGAGCGAAAACGAAAGGAAGGAGAAAGAAAGCTTCTTAAAGACAATAGCATTCCGAAGAACAACGAAATCCTGTCATTTATTGAAATACTGGATGGACTCGTTGATTCCTTTTCAAATGAAGGGTTCTATCGTTCACGGTGTTCCTTAGAACAGGAGGGCCTTTCAGGACAACGCCCTCATCTGTATTCAACATAGGCAGGGCTACCTCTGATTAAGAATACACGGAACGGTTCATTCTAAGAAAATAAACTCTCTCATTTCAATCGGAGCGGACGGACCCACTCATCTATCAAGAAAAGAGCCGAAAGCATTTGGGAGGAATTAAAATACGAATGAGGGGCTATCGCAGTATCCTTTTGTCTTCTGACACGGATTCTTTGACAGAAGGGGTTCCTGCCTCTTGTTTCTTTCAAGAAAGGGAGGCTTTCGAGTGGCAAGGGGCGAACTCACGCCCACCCCAGTCTTTGGGGCCACTCTGAAAACAGCTTGGAGAGGACAGTTGCTTCTCTCTCCTTTTTCTGTTTCTCTATCTCTTGCTCCGTGTCTGTCGTTCTCCTTCCCTCCTTCTGCGAATCTGCTTCTTTCAATATCCACCAGGGCCCCGCCGTTTTCGGGTTCCTTGAAGGGGCTCCCTGAAAGGGCCTCCCAGGGGTTTGAGAGAAGACTGCGAAAGGGCAAAAGGGGACACTTCTTGAAGGATGTTGAATGGCAAGTAAAAAACGGGAGGGGCGAGGAGGAAAGAGGAAAGAACAAGAAGAAGGAAGAGGGGAAGAGAAAGGAATGATGGCAGGAAGGAGGGAAGGAGGCAGAGAAGGAGAGAGACAGAGAGAGACAGAGACAAAGAGAAGAGAGAGGGAGCGAGAGAGAGAGAGAGAGAGAGAGAGAGAGAGAGAGAGAGCGAGAGAGGGAGAGACAGAGAGAAAGCGAGAGCGAAAGAGAAAAAGATGGAGAGAGATACGATGAATAAAAGAACCACACTGAGCTATTTAAAGGGTGTTAAGTCTTTTAGAGAGCCCATAATTTGAACATTTTGAATAATTGAATTCAGGTCTTCATTTTTTATAGTATTTTGAATTCAGGTCTTCATTTTTTCATAATATTTGGGAGGCTCAAGATATCACATTGGGCGCAATCACTGTAACTGAACGATGCAAACAGTTTTAGTTATGGTTACCGCAAAATATTAAACTGTAGGGTGGAGACCAGAGACCTCAATCATACGATTTGTTTACAAAAATGCACTTCTTGTAGCCTGGTAAAGATCTTGAAGCATTGAAAAAGTAAGACTGCAACAACGTTAAGGAACGTTGTTGTTTTGCAAAACCTTAAAGCACCATCATTGCTTTAACGAAAAGGTTCGATTTGAACCTTGATATGTCCTCAACATCAAAAAACGAAAGGTTTGTTTATCAACCTGGTGCGCCTGCATTTTTGCGTAAACCCTAGTGTGTCCTAAACTTCAAAAACGACGGGATTTTTGTAAGCCTGGGTGTGCCCCCATCCTCGAAAACGAAGGTGTGTTTGTAAACACGTTCAAGCGAAAGGGTTTTAATTTTTTGTAAACCCTAGCATAGGGTTTTTGTCAGCCCTAGCGTGCCCTCAACCTCAAAAACGAAAGCTCCTTTTAAATATTAAAATCTCTTAACATCCTTAAAACCTAGAAAATTTCAGCGTAGAAGAAGGCAAGGATTTTTCCAATCTAAAAAGGTGTCCCGGGGTCTCAGGGTTAGGGGGTAGGCGCTGAGGCTCTTAGGAGCTTAGGAGCTTAGGGTTTAGGGTTTAGGGTTTAGGTTTAAGGATTTCGGAGCCTAGGAGTATAGGGTTTGATTTAAGGTTTAAGGGTAGGCGCTTAGGCGCTTAGGAGCTTAGGAGCTTAGGAGGGTTTAAGGATTTAGGGGGTAGGCACTTAGGTGCTTAGGACCTCAGGAGCTTAGGGTTTAGGGTTTAAGGGTTTAGGGGTTTAGGGGTTTAGGGGGTAGGCGCCGAGGAGCTTAGGAGCTTTGGAGCTTAGGGTTTAAGGATCTACTAGTGCAGGGGGTAGCTTAGGAACTGGTTTAAGGTTTTAAGGGTTGAAGAAGTAGGCGCTTAGGCGCCTAGGAGCTTGATTTAAAATAGAAGAAAATCCTTAAAATCCGTAAAAAATAAAATCCGAGGCGCCGAATTTGGTTTTAGGAGAAGCCCCAAACGATTTAAATTTTTAAAAATCCTTAAAATCCATAAAAAATAAAATCAAAATAATTTATTTTTTAAGGATTTTAAGGATTTTATTCGATTTTAAAATGCATAAAATCCTTAAAAAATAAAATCAGAGGCCGAATTTATTTTTTAAGGATTTTATGCATTTTAAAATAGAAGAAAATCCTTAAAATCCTTAAAAAATAAAATCCGAGGCCGAATTTGGTTTTAGGAGAAGCCCCAAACGATTTAAATTTTTAAAAATCCTTAAAATCCCATAAAAAATAAAATCAAAATAATTTGTTTTTTAAGGATTTTAAGGATTTTATTCGATTTTAAAATGCATAAAATCCTTAAAAAATAAATTCGGCCTCTGATTTTATTGTTTAAGGATTTTATGCATTTTAAAATAGGAGAAAGGAGGCCGAATTTGGTTTTAGGAGAAGCCCCAAACGATTTAAATTTTTAAAAATCCTTAAAATCCATAAAAAATAAAATCAAAATAATTTATTTTTTAAGGATTTTAAGGATTTTATTCGATTTTAAAATGCATAAAATCCTTAAAAAATAAATTCGGCCTCTGATTTTATTTTTTAAGGATTTTATGCATTTTAAAATAGAAGAAAATCCTTAAAATCCTTAAAAAATAAAATCCGAGGCCGAATTTGGTTTTAGGAGAAGCCCCAAACGATTTAAATTTTTAAAAATCCTTAAAATCCATAAAAAATAAAATCAAAATAATTTATTTTTTAAGGATTTTAAGGATTTTATTCGATTTTAAAATGCATAAAATCCTTAAAAAATAAATTCGGCCTCTGATTTTATTTTTTTAAGGATTTTATGCATTTTAAAATAGAAGAAAATCCTTAAAATCCTTAAAAAATAAAATCCGAGGCCGAATTTGGTTTTAGGAGAAGCCCCAAACGATTTAAATTTTTAAAAATCCTTAAAATCCATAAAAAATAAAATCAAAATAATTTATTTTTTAAGGATTTTAAGGATTTTATTCGATTTTAAAATGCATAAAATCCTTAAAAAATAAATTCGGCCTCTGATTTTATTTTTTAAGGATTTTAAGGATTTTCTTCTATTTTAAAATGCATAAAATCCTTAAAAAATAAAATCAGAGGCCGAATTTATTTTTTAAGGATTTTATGCATTTTAAAATAGAAGAAAATCCTTAAAAGCCTTAAAAAATAAATTATTTTGATTTTATTTTTTATGGATTTTAAGGATTTTTAAAAATTTAAATCGTTTGGGGCTTCTCCTAAAACCAAATTCGGCCTCGGATTTTATTTTTTAAGGATTTTAAGGATTTTCTTCTATTTTAAAATGCATAAAATCCTTAAAAAATAAAATCAGAGGCCGAATTTATTTTTTAAGGATTTTATGCATTTTAAAATCGAATAAAATCCTTAAAATCCTTAAAAAATAAATTATTTTGATTTTATTTTTTATGGATTTTAAGGATTTTTAAAAATTTAAATCGTTTGGGGCTTCTCCTAAAACCAAATTCGGCCTCGGATTTTGTTTTTTAAGGATTTTAAGGATTTTCTTCTATTTTAAAATGCATAAAATCCTTAAAAAATAAAATCAGAGGCCGAATTTATTTTTTAAGGATTTTATGCATTTTAAAATCGAATAAAATCCTTAAAATCCTTAAAAAATAAATTATTTTGATTTTATTTTTTATGGATTTTAAGGATTTTTAAAAATTTAAATCGTTTGGGGCTTCTCCTAAAACCAAATTCGGCGCCTCGGATTTTGTTTTTTACGGATTTTAAGGATTTTCTTCTATTTTAAAATGCATAAAATCCTTAAAAAATAAAATCAGAGGCCGAATTTATTTTTTAAGGATTTTATGCATTTTAAAATCGAATAAAATCCTTAAAATCCTTAAAAAATAAATTATTTTGATTTTATTTTTTATGGATTTTAAGGATTTTTAAAAATTTAAATCGTTTGGGGCTTCTCCTAAAACCAAATTCGGCGCCTCGGATTTTATTTTTTACGGATTTTAAGGATTTTCTTCTATTTTAAAATGCATAATATCCTTAAAACATAAAATCCCAGAAGTCCTTGAGGTCGAGGCCAAGCGCAGCGCCAAATAGACCCTAAAGGTCCTACGTACATAGGGCTCTAGTCTGCTGTAGTGACTGTGGCGCTTTTGAAGTGCGATTCGATGAGGAGAACGTTAGCAGTCGATCGTATCTGTCGGTAAAATCGGAGTGTCACCCTTTCTCTACCGATGCCGAGCATCGGAAAGCTCGTGCAATCCCAGAACGGTCGATCGCGGAGGTTCGGTGGCATCAGGTACCTCAGCCAGGAGTGACTCAACTGCAGCTTTCAACTTGGTATCAGTGGTGCAAAGCCTTGATCACTGAACCATTCGGGCGCACCTGGCTTCCTTCGGTCTGTGCGCAGCCTCGCAGAAATCCGGCAAAATGTTGGGTTTCATCCGGCGATGTGTTGCCGGCTCTACTTGTGTCTCTGTAGGTAGCTGAGTTCCTACCTGGGCATGTAGCATTGCGATGAACCCCTGTGAAGGTACAGCAGCTCCCCTTTGCGGAGCAGAAAACATGCCATTGCGCGCACAGGCCCAAGGCATTGCTCCGATAGCGGCGAGCTTCACATGGAACAGATGGAAGGCTCGAGCTGCAATCACCATTCTCAGGCTTTTGAGTTTCGCCCCCTTTTTGCAGCCCTACACACCGTGTTCCTGAAAGACATGCAGACCAGCACCCGTCCCTAAAGTGTTGAACTTGCTGCTGGCCTCGGCGATGCACTGAGCAGCGATGGCCACGCGGAAGTTGAGCATGACCTCTCTGACTAGGGTTTAGGGTTTAGGGTTTAGGGTTTAGGGTTTAGGGTTTAGGGTTTAGGGTTTAAGGTCGCCAGGATCCGAGAGCTTTGCCCGACATCTCCTCTAACAGTCTTCGGAATCGCATGCCTTGCTAGGGCTCCGACCTCGTCGTCTGCTCTTTAGACTCTTTAGAGTTAAACCCCGACTTCATCCTGATGGGGTTTGGGGCTTCATCCCATCCCATCCCCGTTTGGGATTCGGGTTTACGGTTAGGTGGACGAGAATTCTTCGTTCTTCGGGATTTTCGGCATTGGCAAACTTCGCAGCCTTGAAACGACTCCAACAGTCCAGAATTCTTTCAGAACGCGGGCGAGGTTAGTCATGATGTGCATGGGATGGGCTTCAGCAATCCATCAGCTTTATGAAGCCGATTCCAGAGCCCGATAGCCCGAGATCCCAAACGCAACCTCACATCCTGAAATCTCGAAGCCCCCGCTCTGAGCTCTGTGCAGAATGCTCATTTGGTTCCAAACCCTGAGCCCCTGCAACCCTCCTCCCCCGAACTCTCGAATCCCCACCTCGCTGAAGGGGTTGTGCACCGATTTCACCTGGCTTAAAAAGGGGTGGATGTGTTTGCTTTCTCTTTGGTCCTGGGAGCGGCTTGGCTCTTGGCTTGGCTCTTGGCTTGGCGCTTGGCTTGGCTCTTGGCTTGGTGCTTGGCGCTTGGCCCCGCGCATGGCTTGGCTGGGGGGCTGGAAGCCAGTTTGGCTTGGCTCGAGGATCGGCGACCGCAGAGCAAAAACACAGCAGCACGTTCCCAGCATCCGATGGAGAACCCCAAGTCCCAAATCCTCAACCCATTTGCGAAGATCACTGCGGACTCGCAATTCTGACTCCACAAGCCTCCCAAGGCATCCTTTCAATATGGCTTTGCTACAACGACTCTCTTTCGTCCATACCACATCATACGATGAACACTTCAAGATAACTTGCGGACCATGAGGTCCAATCCAAACACAGCACCAGCCACATCCATCTGGAGAGTCTCCACCGACTGCGGGCGGGACTGGCCCACGTAGCGGAAAAAATAGTCCTAAGCCGGCTGGGCACTGAAACCATTCAGCTTGCATGTTGCATACCAACACCTCTCTTCGTGTCTGCTGCTTGTGATTAACAGCTGGTGACGGCAGCTGTGTAAACGGTACAGTACATTGTGTGCGTGTGCGTGTACGCAACACAGGCTTCGTACGCCCCATCTCTCCAAGACGAAAAACACACTGAAGCCCGAACCAAAAATCCTCTGAATCGGGTTTCCTGGCATCTCTTGGCCTGGCAGGGATTGCATTGTTGCAGGAGCATCTGTCAGTGCAGGCAACATCGCCTAAACCAGAACCCCGATCCCGGATTTGACAGGCACTGGTTGCAGCTACGTGTCGTAGGTGTTGCGGCCGAAGGGAGCCAAGTCAGAGTTGAATACCTGGTAGTTCCTGGGTCAGGGAAACAAAATGCGATGTAACGGAGGCTAGTTGGTGGGAATTGTTCCACAACGTCGACTATCCTTCTACAGTATGTTGTGCAAAGAAGCAAGCGACTGCAACGACCAGTGCTTTGGCCATGTTCGCCAAAGGCATGAACGCTGGTGACAGCGTGTCTTGTTCCACATCCTTGTGCAGTATTCAACGGGGTCAAAAGCAAAAAAAGCTGTAAATACCATGGTCGCTATAGGAAAAGCCAAGAAAAACGACCGAAAACCAGGAAAAACAGAACAGAGGGCACACCACTGCCAACTGTGGCCCATTTTGCTGTTGCAGTGTGAATCCGAGTTTTCAGCTGGATCGCACGAAAAGCTGGCAGGCACTGAACTCGAAAGGCAGCTTCTTGGGTATTAATTCGTCCCACAAGCCCTATAAAACTCCTTTTCCGCCCAGGTGTCTGCAGCGCGCTGGCACCGAAGTCCCCCAGGAGCTCGGCCTCAGGGCATTTTGGGCTCAGATACAAACAGCCCCTTCATGGCCTCGGCCTCTCCTCAAAAGTCACAAGGGTTTAGGGTTTAGGGTTTAGGGTTTAGGGTTTAGGGTTTGGGGGTCCTGGCTGTGTTTTGAATCCTCAACTCCACAATCAAACCTCTCGAGGTGGGATGATGTTTCGAAGTTTGAAGCAATCGCCTTTCCCCCCCCCCCCTCCCCGCCAATCCCCCACCTGCCTGGGAGAGGTAGGTGAGCAGCATGGCGTGGATTTGGTAGAACCTCGGCTCCTAAACCTCAACTCTTTGCCTTTGAGGCCTCAACCTCCAAACTCTCCCTCGATCCTTCAGAGTTTGAGGAATGTAGGGCTCAAGGTGTAGGAACTTGTTTACGCCCTCCTTTTGGACCAGAGCAGGTCTGAATCCCCATGTTCTTGGTGAAACGCCTCGAATACAGCATGGAGTATTCTAGCTATGATTTCAGTCAGAAGAAACCTCTCTTGAAACACAAAGACCTGCCTCTCGACGCAAACCCCGAAGCCCTGGACCTCTCTGCGTCTGGAAGAGTGCTTCCCTGAGAAAATCCAGCGAAAGCATGAGCTCTGTGTGCCTCCTCAATCCTCTGCAGCCTGAACCCGAAATCCCTAAGCAAAACAGCCCTTACGCCCAAGCCAATGCTTTGACACATTCACATGTCGGGTGGCTTGCGAGCATTGGTGGCTTTCGTCTGCGCGTAAATGTGGGCTGCGTTAATGCGATTCCTTAGCGGCTTGGCCTAGTGTCAAGCGGGCTTCGGGGAAGGGGTGCAAAAGAGACTTCCGGCGTTGAAGGCGATCGACGTTGATAACTGAAGCAAGGCCTCTTGGGCCGGGAGAATGGATCCTATGAACCCTGCGTCAAATCCTTGAACTGTGTATGCGAAAGGTTTAATGCATCAGAAACCCAATGCCGCAAAGCCCTACGTACACTTTTTGAGCCTTTCTGCCAGGTCGTCAATCGGTACAATCCATCAAAACGACAGATCACAAAGAATGCTGGTCATTTTGCGAAGGAGCCAGTCGTTGAAGCCCCAGGCGTAGACCATCGGTCGGGGAGCCAGATTCAGCAAGCTTCCCTGCCCATGGAGGATTGGCAGGCTTTGGGCCTCGTGATGTTATGTTTCCCACTCAACAAGTCGGGCATCATGCGGTGCAACATACTCAGGACAGCGGAGGCGGTACAACATTCAGGACCAGACCTCCATCAGAAGACTTGACACCCTCAGGCGACCGACCGCACCCTACAAGCAAAAGTGAAAAGGGAGGAAATAATTTTACAGGTTTGCCGATTGAATGAGGGCATAGACGTCTCCTCCAAAAAACCAGGCAAGCTTGTGAGGCTTCACCATATGTATTACAAAACACGCGGGTTGGAGGGGGCGCACTCCGCCCCCCATTTGAAAACACAATGCTTGCATGACTGGTTTGGGGCCTGCAGAGGGTGCATCCCCGCAATCGCAAACACGACGGGCTCGAAACAGAATTTGCATGTCCTTTCCAGGCAAGTCCGCTTTATGGCATGATCCTTTTTTACAATAAGGCTTGCAAGGCTTCAAAATGAATGCGAGAACGCAGGGGGTTGGGGGGCGGGGGCATGCTCCCATTTGAAAACAGACTGCTCGCATGACTGCTTTGGAAATGATTCGCATGTTATCTTACTGCCAGCTTTTTTTGCATGATCTTATTTATGAAGCAGGCGTGCAAGGCTTCAAAATTAAAATGCGGATAAATGCGGGGCATCTCGGCCACATACTGACGGCGGCACGGGGCGCATGCCTTTTTGCTGTGCCGTCGCGGGCCCGGGACTCACTCAATTCCGCCCTCTCGGCTACACATTCACGGTGACCACACATTTACATAATCCGGCGGCCGACTGCAAAGCAAAAAGGCAAACACGGGTTCGTACACGTGTGAGACATTGAGACATAAGAACGTAAAGAAAGCAAAAGAAAGCAAAAGAAAGCTCGAGGAACGTAAAGAAAGCAAAAGCCACAAAGGCGTGGGAATTAGCCTTGTGCGATCGGTCGTGTTGTGCACCTGAGGCTTGAAGGCCTTGAGCTTGAGGGCCCCGAAACCAAAAAGCTTTAAACTTTAAACAACTACATGTTTGGGCTCGGCGGCGGACGGCCTCGAGCCAGGTTGCACCGCCCTCCATCATGACCGCCGTGCTGCTTCCGAAGCCTGTATGTTGCGTGGGAGCTTCAGCCGGCTGGAGGCTATAAGGGACTGAAGTGAGTCTCGGGGTGAAGCTGAAGATCGAGAGTGCTGGCGCCAGCGGTGCGCAGTCAAGCCACCCTCAAATACTAAATGAACCAGACAACATACATCCCTGAACCCCAGCAGTCCCGACAGGGCCGAGGGCCCCTGCCCCCCCCAACCCCCACAACTGCGAGCCTCCCTGTATGACGTGAGCCAGCTCGTGGGCGAAAGTATTCCTCGCTGAGAAGTAAGCATTTCGGGTGCCGGAGGTCTCGTGGTCGGCGCCCTTCCAACTTCGCAGTCCTTCTAAGAACTCTTAGACCGGCGTGGGCTGGCAGCCCAAACAAAAAGCCAGTAGCAGTAGCAGTAGCAATAGGAGTAGCAATAGGAGTAGGAGTAGGAGTAGGAGAAGTATTTAATGATGCCAGAGAAAGGTCATAGAAAATATAGTTACATTCCGAAGGAGCATATACTCAATACGAGCACTTCGCATCCACTCCGTATTTTCTTGTCTTCACAGCTGTGGGCAATTCCGAGTCTGAGTTCTAGTGAACAGCTCCTGACACACAGGAGGTAATTGCATTGGTAACATCCGGACCGCTTCCTGATTCCTTCAGGTGACCCTCACGCTCCCGGGACGCATGACTCTCATGCAGCCCCTGTACCTCCGAAGGATGGTACTTCCCAAGACACGGATGACTCCACGGGAGCTCGGTGTCTCAGGGTGGGCGGGTGGGAGAAAAGAAATGTTCCAGCTTGCCAGTTTGGCTCTAGCCAAGTCTTAAGCCAAAATGTAGCAAGCCGGTACATTGCATCCTCAAAATGAAACATGCACACCCAAGGCCTGCCTAACTCAATGCATGTGCACATTCCGAAGGAGCATATACTCAATACGAGCACTTCGCATCCACTCCGTATTTTCTTGTCTTCACAGCTGTGGGCAATTCCGAGTCTGAGTTCTAGTGAACAGCTCCTGACACACAGGAGGTAATTGCATTGGTAACATCCGGACCGCTTCCGGGTCCCACGGTAGCCGGGTCAGAAACGCCTGATTCCTTCAGGTGACCCTCACGCTCCCAAGGCACTCACCCCAATGCACTTCACTACAAGTACTCGAACACCTGGATAGCTGCTTCCAGCGGTAACGCCCAGAGCTGAAATGGGAAGAAAGCTAAACTAGTGGAGAAGGAGTGCGACTGATGCCATTCGTCGTCGACTCCCAGCCTGCTAATGGCGTCGCTCCAATTGGATTTGGACGGCACCCATTCCCAATATATCCAGGTTTGGAAGACAAAGAGACACAAATGTATCAACTGCGCCAGGCGGGACAAATCAGAGTTGTCGGACCTCCCACGGATGAGGGCCATCAATGCCGCAGTGTTGTCGATGTACCAGATTCCGCGCCTCATGCGAAATCTTGCAGGCCGAGCCACCAGAGCGAAAAGCACCACGCTGAGCTCCAGCTGTGCAATTTTCTTGTCGCCCGGTCCCCAAAGGGCATAAAGCTCCTCCGGACATGCCGCGACAAAACCCTCTCGGACCTGGCTCGCACCTTGCTGCCAAATCAAGAGGAAACCTCCGGTTCCGGCTCGAGGCTTCTCCTCTGCTGCGTCACTCGCAGCTATGAAGCGTTGCACTGGTGGGTTGGACACCCAAAAGCGCCTCTCAGGACGAAATTTTAGGAGTGCGCGAATAAGCTGAAACGTCTGGAGGATGTCCGGCGAGAGGTCGGATTCTTTGCTGCGCTGCCTGTCACACAGAGCAGCGAGGCCACCGCATCCGACTCGTCCATACATGCCCTGCTCCAAGAAGTTCATCAGGCCAAACATCTTCGCAGCAAGCCCGGCCTTGAGCGAAGACGCAGTCTCGGATTGCTCGATGAGGTCGGACATTTTGGTGAACAGGCGTTCTCTCGCCCAAAAGGTGACGAACCCCCTCTGCAAGGCTTCGGAAAGGGTTGCCTCTTCTCTTCGGCAAACGGCGTTCCCAGACACTTGTTGAGCTCTCCGACTGCCCATTGTCCGCTTCCTTTGGAGGAGGACCAATCCACCATATTGAAGTCATCAAAGTAGGAAGAGGTCACTGTGAGCGCCACTCTACGTGACGCAGCTTCATTGAATCTGCTGTACCGATTGAATGACGTGACTGCAAGAGGCAGGCCGAAAAGGAGGCCGGAGTAGATCTGGAATGCCGGGGCCTGCCATTCTCGGTGCCACCACACCACCAGGCAGCACAACGCCTCCTCTTCTGACATAGGGCAATGTCTGTAAGCATCCGGCCAGTCTTCGCCTCCGGACTCAAGGGAGTCACTCTCCCTAGCCCGCTCCAGCTCACCCTGGGGCAGCCTGGCAATGACGGCCTGGGCATGCTGCGCTGGTCGCAGCGCGCTGCAGAGCACAAGCTTGTTGGATTCCCGAGACGAGGCCGACTGGCCTCCCGTGTCTGCATTGTCAATGATACGCTTCTTCCCGGAAGACTGCGTGATGACGCATCTTGGTACGAGTCGAAAGGGCTTCCCTTTGAGCTGTGCCAAAAGGGCCTGCTTTGTCAGTGGAGGGGAGCAAAAGCCAGACTCAAAATCTTTGGTTGACTGGGACAAGAGGAAATCGTCGTCCCTGGAAGGTCCAATTGACTGCAGAATTTTTGCATTGTGCGCCCGCCAGTCGCCCAGCACGTCCTCGTAGGAGATATGGTCTGCTGGCATTTGCGGGAAGATGCCATAGCATGGCGCGAAACCCACTGCCGGCATACCTGCTATGAGGGAGAAGGGGAGAGCGGTATCTGGCCATGCGAAGAGCACCACCAGGATAGCTACCAGACCCACGTCTCGCGCCGCCGTCACACGGCGAAGTGCTGGTTGCTGAAACCCTCGAAGGTGAGCATCCAAAGCTGCGCACCGTCGTTTCAGCTCCCTGAGGGCTCCCATTGCATCTTGTCGCCACTGCCGCAATCTCGTTCGCTGCGAAGCCGTGAAGTCAGCGGCAAACTGGAGGTCATTGTCCAGCACGGGAGCCTGTTCCGTAGGCATGGGTGTACGGATGCGCGCCAGCGGCAGGCCAAACGAGATCACCGGCGGCAAGGCTGCCCGTTGACTGAGTGCTCCTGCCTGCTGCCCCGCCGCTCTCTGTAGGATGCGCACGGTGGAGGGACCAGTGGCCGGGCCGCAAGCACCAGCCCAGTCAAGCTCCGACACTCGGAGCCAGCGCCTGTAAAGATCGAACGGGGGGGCATTAATAAGGTCCTCGATGCAGGGAAAGGTGAACCCGGTCATCCATGCTTCCGGAAAGAGCTTGCGGACTGCGAGGACCACGTCTTCCTGGCGCATAAAGTCGGAAAAGATGGAAGATGCATCCGCCAGCGGAGCTATGGCCAGCCCCAGCGCTCTAGGGAAGCGATGGCTCCGCTTCCTTGCTCGGCCCCGGGGGTTGGTGCTCTGCTGCGGCTGTGACGTGGATCTCACAGTCGACAAGTGCTCAAAGACAAGGCCCGCCAAAGCATCCCCTTCCGAGGGGTGTTCTGCCACGGCATCGACCACCAGGACTTTCCCTATCAACTCGGTGAGGTGGTCGCTCAAGTTGTCCCTGATGTGTTGAACGTAGCGCGGCAGGAACTCGTCGAATGCGCAATCGTGACCCGCCGTGAAGGGAGGTGCCCATTTACTGCGCGCCAGCCGATGTCGGTGATGGCCCGGCCCCACGTAAATGCAGTTACGTGGGAGGGTCCCATCGGCACCAATGACTGCTGCCACGACTTTCCTCGGTGGGATCCGAGCTGCTTCTTCGGCACTAGCTGGCCCCAAACCCAAAGAGATGGCAAGCGGTGCCAGCGCCCATGACCGCAAAGATCTCGGATCCATCAGTGGCCACTCCTCACGCCGCCCCACGCAACAGGGCGTCGGCATGCGCGGCACAGCCAGCTTCGCTCGGCCCACCCGGACGGCCCACCATGACACGGAAACGGCAACTGCAAAGACAAATGGCGCTGTGTACTCCGCCTCCTCCTTGGTGGGGTACACGTATCGTCCATTCAGCAGATATGGTTGCCACTCGTCACTGGCATGCACATGGTGGCATTGGAGGGGGGGCCATGAGGATATCTCTGGGATGTTGTGACGAAGGCGCTGCCTCTTGCATCGGGCTCCTCCCCAACAACAGGCATCATAATGAGTATCCGCCCAGAGCCCTGCGCGGAAAGCTGCCACCTCTTGCTGAAGTAGCCAATGCAAGCTGTTCACCGGATTCTCTCGCATTGCCCCAGCTCCTCTCTCCGCCACCTCTTGCATGACTTGCAGCATAAAGCCACAGGCATTGTTGTCACGCTTGACGCGGTGCTGATCCGCCGGCGACAGGCCGTCCAGTCCCTCGGGTTGTCGAGTAGAGCGGAGGGGACCTGGGCCCCGGCGCCCATCATCGAACACCCTCGGCACCTCCCTCGCTCTGCTTTTGGTGGAACAGTCGAACGCCGCGGACACAAAATCGGCCTCCTTGAGCTGCTCCCTGAGGCTCTGCTGCCGAAGGGGGTGTGCCAAATCATGCGAGGAGTCCAGTTGAATATCCAACGTCAGGCAGCGCCATCCACAGAACAGGAAAGCTTTCGTGAGCGGGCATTGGGACCAGAAAAGATGTCTGCCATCAACGGCGATTCCGGATCCTCGGAATCCGTGCTGGAAGGGTCGCCTCCCCCCCCTCGGGGCCCCATCAGGCCTTCACTTTCTGCTTGCAGTCCTTAGCCCCATGCTTCGTTGAACCACAGACTCGCTCGCCTCGAAGGACAATCCCGCAGCGCACATGTGCCGATCAGGACACTTGGCTCCTTTGTTGCAACGTCCTTGCTGGAACTCGACGCACAGACGCTTGCCATCCTTCATGACTCTGGCCACCTTCTTGCCCGCTACCGGGGTGCCGAGCTGGAACGAGGAAAGTTTAGGCGGGCTCGGTAGCTGGGTAGTTGCCGCGGCCAGCATCTTCGGTGTGGGATTGTGGCTAGATTCTCCTGGGCCTCCGCTTTGGATGGCGATCCAGTGCGCGTCTCTGAGATTGAACACCTCACGCACGACTTGGCCGAGTGTCTTGGTGGACTCGCGGAACTTGGCCACCCAGACTGCCCTCTCCTCGGAGTCTCTCTGCTGCAGCCAGTCCAGCCGCTTGTGTGCTGGTAGCGAAACCACCGACCTCTTGGCGCGGTAGTAGTACTCCATAAGGACGTCCAGTGGCGCCTGGACAAAGATCGTGGAGTCCGCTCCAAGCGTGTGCTCCTGATTGGCCTGGGGCGCTCCCGCCACCTGATCCACCCCTGCCAACGCGTAGGCTGTCAAGAGGATGTGGAGGCGGTCGAGGTAGTTTTCCCAATCGTGCGGGACTGACTCCTCCTGCTCCGTCTCCTCCGTGAACAGGCCGTCCCCCAAGCGTCTCTTCTTGCTGGTAGTAACCAGCTGGAACTGCAAGCTCTTGACCTTCCATACGGAGAAAACGCACAGGAGGCGCTTGTTTAATTCTCGCGTCACTCGCGAGAGTGTTGCATCCGAAGGATAGAGCTCGGGGGGGAATCTGGTACGATACCTGCGCCAGAATTGCTGCTTCATGTCACGCAGGCTTGTGTCATCCAAGAGATCGTCCAAGTCTGATTCGCCGACTTTGGTCCTCCCTGCGTCAGCATGCTGAAAGAAAACCTTCACTGCAGCCCAGGTGCGCCTCAAACGTGCGGTTTGCACGCCCTGGACATCGCCCAAGTTGAGTCTCTGAACCCAGACCCCTATCTCGGCTTCCGACTCGAAGAAGTACCGGAATTCCTCAAGGTTCTTGAGCTTGGCCTTGACCAGGGCCTCGAGGATTTCATCAGCAAATTCGAAATTGAGTTGCAGCGACACAAGTGTAGCACGAAAATCAGCGCCGTCTCTCGGCACTAAGTGAAAAGATGCCATGGCTAGGCCGAAACCGTGGTCACTCCACACCCCTGCACTAAGGATCGGCCGGGCCTTGGGCTGACAGCTGCGCGAAATCCTGCGAGATCGAACACAGTGTGCAATCCTGGGGGGGGGAGGTGTGAGGGCTTAAGAAAATTAAAAGAAGACTGTCGTGGACGCATGCACTGCCTAGCTGCCCTAGCTCACAACAGCCACTCTGTTGCATGGCAGACACGGCTGGCTCACAGCCGACACCACATGCTACACCGCCCCAGGGTTTAGCATGTGCGCCCCAGACAATCTTTTGCATGGCAACCTATGTCGGACGGGTACGCCCCACTCCCTACGACAAGCTCTGCGCTTGTCCTGGAGCCCTAAGAACGATGCCGTTTCAGCACCTGCGAGGGTCACGACCGGAGCCTTATCAGAGAGTGGAATTCGTCTCTCTTAAATGCAGCATGTTATCCACCCGGTAACTCCGGGGGATTGATGTACAGCCCCTCTGCACACTCACTTTGGGTGGAACTTCGCTGCTGCCCGCTGGAGGCAGTCTTTGCAGAAGGGACGATCGTAGCCCTGGGCTTCCTCCACGGACTCAACCTCGGTCACATCCTTGAGCCTTTGGCTAGCAATGGATCCTTGGCGATGCTTGCAAAGAGGCACTCCTTGCTCCACTTCCAAGTGAATCTGGGACCGGTCCGTGAAGATGAATGCTCGAGGGGATGGCCAAACCTTGCCCGACATGCTGTTCTTTCGGGTGTAGCGGACCCACTTCGCCACCGGCCATTGCCTTGTGGATCTCGACGTCACGTAGACGGCTGACACGTGGGCTTCCTCGAAGCTGATGTTGTCCACCAAGGCCAAGAGGAGGGACTGCCCAGTGGCAGCTCGATGGCGGCCAGCCATGCAGTGGCCCAGGACACTACCTCCTGTGAAGAGGGTTTGGCGAATGACTGGCCAAGCTTCGCGCCACTGATCGTCCCGAGACGTCGAATCAGTGATGCTGATCTGGAGTTGCAGGGCACCCGGCAACGCCACGCCACCACGTGCTGCCACCGCCTGCTGCATCCAATTGAGCTGAATGTCACAGCGCGGAAAGGAAGACGCTGTGTCCTCCGTAGGCAGCCCTGCCAGCCACAGGATACCACCATTCGCTCCTTCCCAGATCTTCGTAGGCCGCTGCGCCGAATTGCCACCCACTGTAGCCAGACGATCGAAGTGCACCTCCAGATTGCTCGCCCCACTCCTCCGAGGCCAGGTGTCAGCCCCTGACTGCCCAGGGCGCTTCTCTCGAGGTCTCGTCGAACTGGGAGATGACGGCGGTGGAGGGGTGCGCGGCCGTAGGAGTCTGCTCGGAGGCGGGCCCACAGGCACTGCAGGAATCCGCCGCGGGGATTCAGGCGGTGGCCTCACGGGAACTGCTGGGGATTCCACCCGCTGCCGCTTCAGTGGCGGAAGGTCGCTGGCGTCACTCGCCAGCGCGCGCCGCTGCGGCCCCTTCTTAGGATGAGGCGGCAATGCCGCAGCCTCCTCCTTGGAAGCCTTAGGTGCCCCTGCTCGTGGCCGCAGGACCACCGCGGGCACCTTGGGGCGTGTCCCCTCACGCTCAGGCGATGGAGGAGCAAGCACCGCGCGCTTCTCCCTGCATTCCTTGGCCGGATGGGAACCACCACAAACGCGACCTGACTGAACCAGGATCGCGCATCGATGCTGGCCTGCCGGGCAAGGGGAAGGACCGCTGCACCTCCCCCTCTGATATTCGACACAAAGACGTGCTCCATCACGAAGTGAAGCCGACACCCTCTTGCCGTTGATCTGCCTTGGCATCATGTACTCGACTCTGTCAGGCAACGGCAATGTACGTGGCACGTTGAAGCGGGGCTTAGTCTCCCGGAGGCGAATAGGGCTCTGCCATTCTGTGTGCAGATCCCTCTGAATAGCCACTTCCATCACTGCCGCCCCGGTCGACTCCGCCTTGGCCAACTCGGCACCTGGAATCTCATCCCATGTCGCAAAGGAGGTCAGCACGCCGATGGAGCCTGCCAGCCAGTGCTTACGACGGACACTCGTCGTTTTCCTGGCTCCACTGTAACGCAGTGGCATAGTGATTCCCTGGGCCTTCTGCTTGGTTGTGTCTAGCCAATCTCCTAGTGCAAGTTGATCCGAAGCTGCCCATCCGGCCAAATTGGCGTATGTCGGCCCTACACGCCGAAACGAGTATGACGTTAAGCTGGTAACGTCAGCTCCCACATGTGGCGTGAAGATGTCCTGCGCCACCTTGATGGCTTGGGCCGTGGTAAAGGGTGCCCCTGCAGCATCGAATGGCAACCCGCTGTAGGTCTGTGCACCTTGGGGCAGGGCTTGCCAACTCTTCAACCAGAGACGGGCCCAAGGCCATCCAGAGCAAAAGACCGCCGGCACCGCAAAGTCGAAGCCTGCACGATTGCCGCGCTGCTTCCCTCGACTGCAGTGGAAGTGGAAGGTCGATCTGGAGAGGCGCATAGGGGATGCCCGCCGCAAGTGTTCAAACCGCAAACACCCCGTCATGCAGCACCAAAGCCCCACCAGAGCACGCCACAGAGGGTTGTTGGCCTGATACATGTCCTGCACTGCTTGCTCCAGGATAGGTACCATTGTTGGCACCAGCACCGCCGCCTGCTTGGGCTTTTTTTGGGGGTTCTGGCGGAAGTCGTAACCTCCCAACTCGAGGCCCAAGGTGCCCGTTTTGGCTAGCCACTTCAGGCCGGCCAAGGCCCGCGACTGTGCTTTGGTCTCACCAAAAGAGAAAGGCGTCCACATCGACTGCTCCTGGCGGAAAGCGGCGACCTCGTTCAAACATATGGACCTGGAGTTCGCCGAAAGTGAGAAGTGCCCCCTTCAGTGTAGGCCGCTCTGTGACGAGGATCTTCCCCGTGGCCCGACGCCTCAGAGCTGCACGCCACTCCTGCTCCAACTGGGCCGTGATTTCCCCAGCCGGCTTCATGGCCCCCAATTGATACAGTGCCTCTGCTAGCTCATCAGCGAACTCCTCCGCCAGACTGACCTGACTTTGGGCCTGGGGGGGATCTCGATGAGCACGGCTACGAAACAATCGCCCCTTGGCCGCCACTCTCTTGAGGAAGGTAGTCGGCCTCCGTGCCACCTGCGCTGCCAGGTTGCTCGAACCCACCGGCGCATCCAAGGCAGACGCCACTGCTCCAAAGAGAGAGCCTGATGCCTCAGATCGAATGGTTGCCCACCCTTCTGCAATCAGGGTTCCTCCCGTAGCGCGTGCCTCCTCATAGCTAGCGAACGCAAATGCGAAGTCAGTGTCATTCGCGTAGCCATGTTGGGTGCGCCACCGAGACGCATACTGGGTGGCATACTCGTCAAGGGCCGTGTATGCTGCTTCAGGCGCAGAGTCTGCTGCCAAGGATTCGGCTGCATAGACCCCGAGAGATCCCGGCATGGTAAGCAAGACCAGCCCTAAGCCCAATGCTTGAAGCCCAAAGCTCAGGTGGACCCTCAGACCATGAAATTTCCCCAGGGTCCTCGCCGAACTCGCCCAGCCTGACCACTCCGAGCGACGACCTGAGCATTTCAGTGATGCAAACAGGGTAACTCCCTGCCGCTCACAAGAAAATGGCGCTTGCGGGGTCACTCCCCGCCCATTACACATGTGCATTTGTGGGTGCCGCAAAATTGGAGGTCCGCCCCGGATCCCCACACTCGACTCAAGTCTCCTCTCAGTCGCTCTCACTCCCAGAGCCACTGTCGGACAGGGGCCGTGACGCCATGGCCACCCGTGCCTGCAAGCAATCACGGCACATTGCTGACTGCAAGATCTGGTGCACGAAATCCCCTGAGCCCCCGCAGTCCACACAGACCGCAGGCATAGACCGGCCCGCGGGGTCTGCCGCCCATCGTAGCCAAAGCAGCATAGACCGATGGGCTCTGTGCACTTCATTGGCCCGTGCCTGGTTGGGCGTGGGCTCTGGGAGTAAGAGTGGATCGCGCCAGGCCCGTTGTCCCTGCTGCCAGGTTCGCCAAGCCCGAAACACATCGTCCACAGAGGGATGGGCTGCGCCGTGGAGGTCGTTGATCTCGGCCTGATAGAGCACGCGCGCAAATGTAGCAGTGAGCATATCCTGCAGCTCCAAGCCCGAGCTAGCATCCCACAGCCTGTCCTCTGCAAGAACTTCTCGGCAACGATCGTAGGCGGCAAAGGCCACCGCTGGCCCCAACTCAGGCTCCTCCACGATGGCTGCACTCTTGGACCAGGGGCCAAGGAAGGGGAATTGGTAACCACCTCTGGCTCGCCCGCATCGATCACACCCAGCCTGGGTACAGACAATCCGGCGCACCGGAACCTTGGAACCCAAGAAGTCAAAGTCTGTAATCGAAGGGGAGGGTGCCGGTAGGTGTGTAATCTCAGCAACCCGACTCCAGATGGACCACAACTCATCCTGACGGCCCTGACGTGCCAGATCAGACATGTAGGCGCGGAAGTCCAACCAGTTCGCGGGAGCCAAGGTCGGCAAATTTGTGTGAATGACTGTAGGCTCATCATCCATTCCGACACAGGGATCACTTCCCT
>CAJNDS010001713.1:90000-197500 GCA_905221605.1 Symbiodinium natans
GACAGCGAGCGGAGTCCCGCATCCTGAGCCGGCAAATTTCAGGGTTTAGGGCCTAGGGCCTTGCACTCTCACGTGCAATACCACACTCCGGAATTACTTGCTTTTGCGCACGGCTTAAACACGCAAGACGAAGACTCCGCAGTGCAGAAAGGCCTATGCAAGAACCCTCAATCACAGATGGCATCCCCGGCAGAGGCTTCAAGCACCCCATTCTCCACCTGAAGGGCCCGAAACGCTTAATACCTCAAGCCCATTCTAGGGAAAGTATCCTGTGCCGCACTTTCTCTAGAGAACAAAAGTCTAGGCCTGGAAGTAGGGTTCCAGGGTTTAGGCCCCACATGCACATTGCTGATCCTAGGCGGATCGTCTCAAGGGATAGAGAGCGTGTTAAGGTCTTTGAACAACTTCTGCCGACCAAGGAGCATGGACGTGAATCCTGCAAAGCATGGGTGCTCACCTCACGGTTGCTCAAGATGCAGCCGCTAGGATGCACAACGAGGAAGAAAACATGCATGCAAGTCTTTGTCGCCGGAGCCCGCTGCCCCGTTTTCCGTTGGGTTTCAACCCAATGCATTCTCGTGATCTGAAAAATGTTTCCCGGAAAGATTTGGAGTTGTTACCTAGTCTTAACGATAAGGGTCGTGTAGGTAAAGCTTTGAGCCAAACAACTAGTTCTGAAACCTTAAAAGCTTATCTCCGTGGCACTTAGTAGCTGAATGGGTTCCCAAAACTGCTTGCACTCAAAATCTGATAGTGGTCAATGCGTATTGTCGATTGTGGTAGACATAATTTGTGGTGCTACCCGATGCCATGCCCTAAACGGGTCTACCCACAGCACCTGAGAGGCTACACGCCTCTGAGTCACAGCATCCCAGAAAACAGAAAGGTCACAACCTGGGAGCTCATCGATTCCGAAATTGCCCAACTCCGAAATCCTGAGTTTCTAAACACAAAAGCCAAGCCACTGGACCCTTATGGCAACTCAACGCTTGACAAGAAACCACCCTAGATGCGAAGCAAGCCTTACTCCTCAATAGCCATCATTCCCCGTCGCACAGCATTGCACAACCCAAGGCAGGAGCCTGGCTCCGGCTTCAGCCGAAACCTTCGCTGCCTTGAGACCCCCAATCAAAGCCGACAGCAGTCTACGAGGAGTCTACGAGGAGTCCACGGGGTTCGTGCTTGACTTTTTTGGGATGGGACATTCTGCAGGGCTAGAGTGGCTAGAGGCCTCTGATCGCATGGTCTTCGGTTTGACGGAGGTCCTACGCGCCCTCCCGCGGGAACAGCGCCGAAAGCCTTTGCACGACAGGAACGCACCCAACCTTACGTCACAAGCACGCTGCGACTGCAAAGCCTCCAACCGCCGTATTGCCCTTTGGACTGTGACAGCTGCCTCCAGTCTGGTCGGGACCACAGGGCCTCCAGCCGGTCCCTGAGCTATGGCTGCATGATGTCAGCAAGGCTTCAACATCGCCACATGTTCTGAGAGGCGGTGTGAGGTTTCCGGCGCTGTCTTATTGAGGCTGGAGGTTAGGGTGTTGATGCGCAGGCTATAATAATTTACAGGTGATACAGAAGGGCTTTAGGGTTTCAAGGCGTAAGATAGTGATAGTGGTCGAGGTTTTGGTTTCAGCTAAGTTTTTGGAGAGGCAAGACTTGCTGAGGGGCATCCGTGCAGTAGGAACCCAAGCTGACAACAGAAACCGCCCCTCTAGCCCGTCGTTAACTGCCCGTAAACACGACAAGAAAAATAGGGGGCGCTTGGGAACAAGAACGCTATAGCATGCATGCTCTGGCCATTCGCACGCACCGGCTCCCGGGCACTTGGTGCCAAACACTTTTCCCACAAGACCAAACGCTGAAGCCCCGAGGACACCTCTCAGAAACCCAGAGGCGCACGCACAAATACACCTCCCTTCAAGCCGGAGGCCTTCACCCGAAACGGCAAGCACCCCCCGAAAAATTTTGAGTTTGCTCCTGTGGCCCCTGCGCCGATAGCTCAGCAGCCTCTAGGTGACGTGGCCCTGAGGCCTCGGCTGTTGTGTCGCATTGCTGGCTTTTGAGCTTCAGGGGAGGACGGAGAGGAGAGTCCCTCTCAGACAGTGAAGGGCGAGAGCACGCGCAAACGAACATGATGCTAACAACGCGGCCGCCGTAGTACCTCCGCGCTGTTCGTGGAGCATACACGGCGTTGGTGATTCCCACGCGGTGTTTGTGAGATTGAGAGAGTCAGAGATATTCACAGAGAGAGGGTTTGCTTTCCGGTAAGGTTCTAGGCTGATGGGGCTCATGGAATGTGCACTCAACGGTTTTCGAGCCCTTTGGATAGGTAGGGTTTAGCACCATGTCTCTAAATTAGGATGAGCTCTGAATTAACGATCTAAAAGGCCTCTTTAGGCCAGTTGGGCCTTCAAGATGCGCCCTATGTGCCACATCTGCCATGTGGGGGCCATCGCCACTATTCACGGAAGTCGCTCTCTGTTTAGGGTCTCCAGTCCTCGGCGAATCTGACATTTGCATCGATGTTGAAGCTACTCGTAAGGTAAGCGGCTTAGTCAAACTCGTGGTTGTTGCCTTGTGGACTCAAACCCCCAAATCATTTTTTTTTTCGGACTCGACAGCGGCAAGCTCCACCAAGCTCTCCCCATCCAAATTCGCTGGGTCTTCCGCAGCATCCTTCCATATGTCGAGGTAACTTGGGCAGCTCGCTTGCTGTGGGAATGGAAACCTCAGCCGCGGTCGTGGTGCAAAATCTGGGACTTAAGTGTCGAGTTGAGGTGATATGGTATGGCCTCATGGTGTGGCCTCATGGTGTAAGACTTAGAAGCAGCCAAATGGGAAAGAGTACTTGGCAATCCGAGGGCTTGAGTTCGCAGGGCCTCTGCCACGTGACCGCGGCGTAGAGCAGCCATCCGGGGTGAACCAGGAACACTCGGCCTTCACGCTGCAGAGCTTGTGCCCTGGCCCACTTCTCAGTCCGCCTTGCGGCCACCACGTGCGTCGCATCATCCGGAGTTCTCACCATCACCGCCCCCAGTCCTAAGAGACTCTTATTGGAGCCTTTCCTCAAGCCCACGCGAACTACACACGAACAAGACCTAAACCCCCTAAACCCTAAACCCTAAACCCTAAACCCTATCTGCCCAGATTCGTTCAGGCCACGGCACCTCGGAGGCTGCTCCGCAGAAGCCGGTGAGGCAGAGGCGGCAGCCCTGAAGCGTCTTCCGCCTCTTACCATGACAACCGACCATACAGCCACTGAACCTGAAAGCTCCAGGACACTGTTTCCACCAGCTAAAAGCTCTGAGTCCTACTCAACTCAACCCAACTCAAACCCCACTCTGGAAGGTGGAAGGTATGGAAGGACAAACGGGCTGCAACTGAAGGCTGTAAGACTGTAAGATGCATGGGAGGCCCCTGGGCGTGAACACTGTCACGATCTTACGACACCGCATCCGAAATCGCCTAAACCTGAACCCTAAACGTCTGAGCTGCCCTGAAATCACAAGGGTCACCTCAGCACGGGCAGCGTCGAGGCCACACTGCCACCCTGTCCGTCATCCGTGGCAGGGAAGACCGCCTGCGAGCCGGTGCGCCGAAGTACTGTGGGAGCAGGGTATTTGGGACATCCAGAAAATTTCTGCGACAGATCATGCCTCGTGCAACTTGCGCAGGATGTCGCCCAGGTGCTCGAACTGGTCGTCTCTCGTGCGCCCAGGCCAATCCAAGTCACAGAAGGCCACGGGCTCCTCGATCTTCTGGCGCTTGGTGTCCTCCTTACATTCCCATCGAGCCGCATGTACACCCAATGCACCCGAAATGATGCCACTATCACCATGAACACCCGCAGCTACAAAGGGCCGGCCTCTGTCCGTGGCGGCTCCCTTGCCCGGTTGGACCCCGTAAGGAAACCCTCGAAGTCCACGCTTTGACGGGCATCCCCAGGAAACGGCAAGTAGGGCACGACCTGGGCTCTTTGTCGCGCTTCTCTAGTGCTACCAAGAAGAGCGCTGGAGGGCTTAGCAATGGAAGCCACGGATGGAAAGCGGCAAACACAAGCACCCTGTTCAAACCCTAAACCCTGAAACCCTGAAACCCTAAAACCCTAAAAGCCTAAAACCCTAAAAGCCTAAAGCCCTAAAGCCCTAAAACCGAAAACCCTGAACCCACCTTCAGGAGCTGTGACTCGCGAACTGCTGAAGGCCAAACCTCCTCGCGGTCGTCCACAACCAAGGCATGGGAGGCGTCGTTCGGCAAGATCTGTGCCAAGTCCTGCAGGGCATCCTTGAAAACACACTTGAAAAACACACTTGAAAACATACAGGGAATGCTTGAACGAACTGAGATCCCGCAACCCGATTGTTATGCCAGCGTAGGCCCCAAGCAGTGTAAGAGTCTCAAAGAAAACTCCAAGGATGACTCCAACAAAAAAGCAGCCTCCAAGCCCACTGTAAAAAGCACGCCAAACCCAGTCTGATTAGGGAACTCGTACCCCGAAGAGCTTGCCGCAACCCATGCTCCGAGGACCGCGGCCACGTCCGGCTTAAGGCGAGAGCACCATTTGAGACCAAAATGCGACGGACACGAGAAAAACCTCTGGTCCGGGCCGTGTGCGTGGGCAGCGGCGCCGCGGGTGCGCAGTGATCCAACCCCTCCTACTCTTAACCTTGGACTTGCCACACAGTTTGGGGAACAAGCGCAACAGCCCACATGGCACCCACAAATCTCTTTACCTCAACGCTGAGGTCCTTCAGGCCTTGGGGAGTGTTGCCTCGATGGAAAATCCGCGGCGGATCTCCGAAAAAACTGCTTCTTGGGTCGAGGATCTGCAGGACCCTCTGCGCGTAGGCACCAGTAGCTTGCGTGTAGACGTACATGTCGCAGGTATCCTTCATGCCCTGGAGGAAGCCGTCTACGCCGGGACGCTTTCGAACCCGCAGCCCTGCAGAGGCATTCCGTATGTCACGTACGTCAGCCGTCACAAGGGTGTGGTCCAGGTCAATGATAAGCACCAGCTTCTTTTGGGAAGCCCGACGCAGTTGCTCGGCAGCATCTAGGCTCGACAGGAGAGATGCAGACACTTGCAGATCCAAGGATGTTGTGAGAAAGCCCGGACGCTGCCTGGCCATGTTCTCGGCAAGGCTGGACACGTTGCGGTGGCACTGGCAGCACATTCCGGCAAACACCACATCATGAGCGCAGGAATCTCCATCAGCAACGGCCATGACCCCATCTGCTTCTCAAACAAACCCTCAGACTCTAATCGGCAGCGGGAAGGTGGGCCTGGCCTTACCACGACCAGCACCATTCTCCTTTATCTTGTTGGGGCTTCCAAGCAAAAGCATCTAGAGGCTCTGAGAAATCAAGAACCTCGGCCCCAACCATCAAAGAAGAGGCAGCTCCACAACCTCCCGGCACGAACTTGTGAAACAGAAGCTGGTCTCCACACAGCTGGGCAGCTTCGGCCCTAAGTATGGCCTTGTTTGGGATGCCCTTGCAGTCGATAGGTCCGTGAGGTCTACTCAGTAAGCTCACAGTTCACTCCTGAGTCCCAGTGAGGATCAGGCGTTTATTCCTTCAACGCAAAGGGATGATGGCTTAATGTTAACAACCTACAGCAAGAGCGGTGGAAATCATTCATTGTGTTGCATGTCAAATGCTAGCACGCCAACGGTTCACATTAAGCGCCTATGTGTATCAGAGATCCAAAAACATGCACAAGTTGGCATATAGCTATGTTGGCAGCAATGCCTCCCCGCACCACTTCAATCACACTTCGCCGCATGACAAGCAGATCTGTCTGCTTCTAGTTTGTCTGCTGCTGGCACTACTTTATCCAAGCAGCCTTGCAGTATCAGTTGCGATGACTGTATGTGCTTTTACTTCCTACCACATCAGCATTCTTTGTGCCACCTTTGTCGTTACATCTATCCTCACGCTACCTCCATTGCTCGACGTCTATCTGGGGCTGCAGCCGGCTTGATGTGACCTTTCTTCAACCGGCCCTCCGCGCCCTTGCCAATCATGCAGCTGGGGTTCAGATGTCGGGCCGGGCCGCACACCCGAAATCTTAAACCACACATCTCGAACGGTTCAGGGCAACCTTTCATGCTGCCATGTATGTTGAAACTTAATTGTTACTATGCACCCCCTCAGAACCTACCCTCTGCCAGTTGTAGAAGTAGGTCAGTGCGCTAAACCATGTTCCGAGGAATGGCTTTCTAAGAATATTCTCCACGCAGCAGGGTTTTGGTCAGGGGTGGGCAATCTATCCTGCTGTGGCTGCGATGTAGGTCTTTTGTTCACGGCCAGTGCTTCGGAACTCCAAGCCGTACTTCAACCAAGATGTCTCAACTCTCAACTCTCAACTCAACACGAAAGTCCTGAAGGTTCATTGTTCTGCTGGGCTTCTCACTTTGGGACCGGGTATGAGATTCTAAGAGGGTGCGTGAGGCTTGCGGTTGAGGCTGCACCGGATGTACTAGAAGATGCATGGTGTTGTATGGTATTCAAGCTTGTGCCGCAGGGGGCTGCACAAATAACCATGCCAGTTGTCCAAAGATCCTGACAGGTACTTGCTCTCCAGAAGTCCGTGGAAACAGCAGCAAGATGCTCCTCACAAACTCTCAACCCTGTGAGTCCTGAAGACTGCGCCCTGCTGGCCTCTTCTTCGCCCTCTTCTTCGCGGACGGTGCTCACGATGCGTTCTACGTTGCCGCCCTTCCAGGCGAAGGTCTTGATGGTCAGGGGCCCTGATGACAGCTGGGTTTCTGCGCTTTGGGAGGTGTTGCTACTGGGTGTTTCCTGGCAGGGTGCTTGAGGGGTTCTGTGGGCCTGCGCTCTTTAGAGTGCAAAGTGCCCGGTCGCCCATTATACAAGGCCTTCCAATGAACTAAACCTTGCAGCCTAACCAACCCTAAACCCTAAACCATCCCAAAGCCTACCATCACTCCCAGGACACAGTCCCACCGACACTAGGCTGGAAGAAGTTCTGGGGGCTTTGTGGTTTGGAGGAAGTGGGGCTTGTGAATCTCAGGATTCTACACTCGCGCTGCTAGGATTGACGTCATAGCAAGACAATGAATGCAAGTAGCGACACAGAGCTTGGGCTTTGTGATCTATGGTTAAAGAAGCAACTTGTAGCTTTCCAACGCAAGGTCAACACTCCACCACGCTCGCTCCCAAGCCCTGCCACTCTAAACTCCAAGGACCCACGTTAAAGTCGACCACCCCACGCGAGACGAAACCTTCACTTGTCGGGGAGTAAGTACGTCATCCAAGCGAGAGCAATGCTGCCACTGGCCTGTTGGTTCGTCCTGCATGCAGAATGTGGACAGCTTTCTGAAGCCTATGGCCTGTGTATGCCTTTGTATGCCTCTGTATGCCTGCGCTGTGCCCACCAGTCCGGCCAGTGTTTCGGGCCGGTTCGCGAAAAACTAAACATTCTTTGAACCAACCTGCAGAATGCACAAATCCCAGATTGTTTGGATGTCCAAGTCTAGGCGATGAGTTTTTCAAGTACTTTACACGGAGCACTGCGATCGACTCACAAGGTCCTAGCTGTCCTAGCGTGCCACAGCAACTTGGCAGGCGGTTCCCCCAAGCAAAGCGAGTTCTTGGAACACGCTGGGGTGTAAGGCGGAGGACCAGGAAAAGGACCCTATGCCACCATCTTTATGATCTTTACGCCCCTTAACCACCTCATCATGCAAGCAGCAACTCGTCTCAACCCAAATCCATATGAAAACCCACTCGAAGCCAACTTTGCCACCCGGGCCTCCTCGCCCCTCGCTGGGGCAAAGATGGCCAACAGCACCCACACCCACGCTGAAGGGGGTACCATGTTCCTGGTGCTGTTTCGGATGCACACTTTGGCACTGTGGCCGGGGGATATCAAGCGGAAGAGGTGTTCTCGAAGCATGTCAAGCCCCGACAGAAGCGCAGTAAGCCACTTCGTGCTCTTGAGATCAGGAGGGCTAGGCCGCTAGGCACAGCTGGGACACATGGTTGCGCTTGCTTGTGGCTTGAGGACCTGCTTGCATGGTCGGGTAAAGGCTTTAGGCTTTGGGCTCGGGGGATGGCGGTTTAGGGCTTCAGGTTCAAGGCTTTGAAGGCGAAGACTCAGGTCTGTAGGGGGCTTCAGGCTTTTGGGGCTTATATTGGCTTCTCTTCCCATTTGAGAACGCGCCCCGTTTGGGGTTGTGGGTTTTGCCAGATCGAACGTTCTCTAGCGGATTATAGGAGGTTCCTGCAGCGGTTGAAGCGCTGTTGGTCAGAGGCAGCTTCGCTGGCTTCGCAGGCGCCCGAGTACTTGAGTAATCATGGTCATACACACCCAAACCGTCTCAGGCTCAGACACAAGCGGGATGCAATGAACAGAAAGCAAAAACTAACGAAGCTCGCGTTTGGAGCTCCTGAGCCATGGAGCAACGTTCTTCATGACATCCCATGGGTCGGGCCTAATTCTGGGATCTCCCTCGAATCAGGAGAATGAACCTCTTGCAGGTGGAACTCGAGAACTGAACTGAACAGTGGTCATGCTAGGAGTTGATTGGACAGGACGCCGATCTACCTTGTTCCAGCGGAACACCCGGCTTGTTTGTGCACGACTTTGGGGTCTTGACCACTCGTTGCCGGCAGGCTGAGAAAAGCCTACTACTTCCCTCCAGCTGTCGTTGCGAACTCCGCCAAACGCACTTTTTGAATGCTGAGAGGGCTCAAATGGCCAGCTCTGCTCTTCAACCGCTTTCTTTGGCGGCCGGGCGCTTGTTTTCAGCGCACGGTGCAGAACCCCTGAAGTATCCAACAGCAAGCCTGTGCAACTCGTAAACCTCAACACTCCGACCCATCTAAGCGTCCGCGTAGTCCGAAGCTTTCAGTTGTCTTAATTTGTCTGGCGGGTGGAAAGAGGGGTCCGTTTGATAAAGGGTCCGAGTATCTTCTCAATCTTCTCACACCCTTAGACTATGAAGTCTCCGCGCAATCTCCGTCACTCCACTTGCAGTCGTTGGCTTTGCAACGGACTTCGTCCATGACGGAGCACCTGCGCCATCAGAAAATTGGAAACAGAAACCTAAGGCCGAGAGGATTCGGGAGAGCACGTCTGTCTTCGCGCTCCAGTCAGGGTGCCTCTAAGGGTACTCTGCAAGCCAGAGTATGGCTGCCAATTTCATTTGCCCAAAAGCTTCCGAAACAACACAGGACAGGTGAAGCACTCCGACTGGCCGAGAGAAGGAGAGGCTGGCAACTCCCTGACACTCCCAAGAGAACTCTTGAGGCCTGCGGGATTGCGACCCCTTGCGAACATAGGATTACGCAAGAAGATGCAGCCCCAAGAAAACCAAAGAAAACAAAGCCCGAAAACCTGGAGTCCTGGACCTGCCAGCCCATAACCCAAAAAACATGCAAGACTTCACACGTCGCATCCGAACTGCCGAAGCCCTTGAACTCGCCCCATCGCAGTCCCGTTTGCAACCGGCACCTCATCTTACATGCCTGGGGTCGGAACAGAGTCAGAGCATCTTCACATGAGCTGAGGGGTTCGACCCTACGTCTGTCCAGCTATGTTCCTAGCCAGTTCGAGAGTGCAAAGTGTCGGGTGGGGATTCGCTTGTGCTTGCAGGTTGAAAGCTTGGGTTTTTGGAAGCTTGGGCATAGATTCTGAGGCTTGTTGCTTCATTACTGAGCAATGGGGGGATGTAGACAAGCACATAAACTGTTCGGTCCTGGTCTAGAACAAAAGAAGGCACGCGACGGAAGAATCCCAAAGCCAATGTTCGGATTCCCAAGCCTACCTTCCCAGTTCCTTCTACCAAGACCTACCGCCTACGAGCGTGTTTGGTCTGGCTCCACAAGTGCATTGGTTTCAGCCACTACTCAAGCATGACGCCCATCTATGCTGACTGCATCAGTTGGGGTGGTGCAAGTAGGTGTATGGTTTTAAGTCATGTTGATGGATTCAGAAAAGCTACCCTTCATAAGGGCTGAGTTGAATTGAGCTCTGAGCCAAGCAGAATGAGAAAGCTGGAGCCCAGGAGCAAAACATCCCTCAGAGTATGCGTCCGGCAAGCAACAAGGTCCCGGTGACTATCAGTACCTTGCTCTTATCCACCTGTTTCTTGAGGGCCTTGCGCTTCGTGATGGATGGGCCTGTAGGGTTTGTGATTCTCGCAAGCCCCGCTGTGTCTATTCCCTGCCTTGCGGAGGAAAGCGCCACCTAACACGTTGACACGAGGGCAAGCCCCGTCTCAGGGACCCAAACCCCAAATCCTGAGCAAGAAATCGCCGAGGCCTCGTCCCCCGTGCTCCAGTGGCACTGCCGCAAGCGGCCGCAGGACGCTTTGGTCTTCGCATCGCTGCAAGACAAGCAGTAGGCCTCAAGGGCACTTGGGGTGTACGCGGGGTGTACCCAGGCCAGCTTCTAGTCCCTTTGGCAGCTGTCACCATGCGCTTCAGGGTGCACGGCTTCAAGCTTTCAGGCAAAGAATTTGACGTTGCAGGGTTACTTTCTCGAGGGTTGTGCTTCACGGTGCATCGCCGGATCCTGCCTGTAACCCTCCTTCGCGATTCAGGGATCCAAGGGCAAAACTCGCATCAGGTGTCGGCTACAGGGCTCTATAAGTTCCACGGCTTTCCAAACCTGTTGGGTAAGGACCCTTTGGCTGCTTTCGATGAAATATCGAACTTTATGGGAGGAGCTGAACTGGCGTGCGTGCCTCATGCGCCAATAGAGCTGAAGAAGCCAAACATCTGAGTTCCTCCCCCGGGTCTTCTGAGAATGCTGCGGTTGCACTCTGGAGAATTTTGCCGCGGAAGACCTTCCACAAATACAGCCCCGGAAAACCAAGCCGACTTGTCACAACACCTGATCCAGGACTGCACCGTGCACCGCAGCGGTAGCATTTGCCAACCATTAACAACATTAAGGACACTGATGCGATGTAAGTGGAGCTGAATTGCTAAACAGTGCCACGTTGCAAACTGGGGAAAACCCAAAGGTACAGACCTCGTTGTCAAATGCCCGACTCGCAGTTTGTGTGAACCCCGCTCACTGCTTCAAGTCCTTCAAGCCCTTCAATGGGGTCCAATGAGAATCCAACCCCCTTTTTGGATTCAACACAATCACAAGGCCAGCAAATGAGGCTGGGCTTGGCACAACCAAAGAATGACTTTGGTCAAGAGTTGGTGTGAATCCAGGGCCATTATCTTTGCTGCTTATTTCTCGAGTTCCTCCAGACTGTGGTGCCTCATCCCGCGGTGCAACTTCGCAAACTTGATCTTTGTCGCAGTCCTCGAAGTCGGATGGCAACAGAGGAAGAAGAAGCAGTAGGAGCAGAGCTGCGATGACGGAATCTTAAAGCCCACAGCCCACCACTCGAACAAACAACTGTCACGAATTCCAGCCTTGTCGTTGCAGGGATCGATGCCTGAAGATCGGAAACAGCTCGAAGGATAAAGGCAACAAGCAAAGCAGTTCGTCCAGTACCTGAACGACCGGTTCACGGGAAACCACAAGCACAAAGACAATCCTAAGCCTAAGAGCGCGGGAAGACCGTAGAGCGCAGAGAACAACTGTGCAAAAAAGAAAGCCCAAAACCCAGCAACCCCAAGTCCTGAAGCTACATCCAAGGCCTTCGTCTCAAGTTTCAAAGGTCCGGCGGGGCCGCGCGGCATCCATCCCGAGACGCACCCAACACAGGACATGTCAACACTCAAACCAGGACCCACATCCCAAGCGTCGCAAAGCCACTCAACCCTCTATCGAAACTCGAAGTTGAAACCCCCAAAACTCGAATCCGTTGCTCGAAGAACAGCACCTCAGGGCCTTCGGCCCGCAAACTCTGAGCTTCGTCGAAGATGTTCAGGCAGGGCACACGTCGGCTTGCCATGCTTCACCCTGCAATCTTCCTGAGATGCTCACGTGTGCGACAGCTCTGAGCCCTGAAAGCATCCTTCGCCCTTAATCTGGAACTGCCAGTGAAGATCCCATCTGCAAGGCCAGGATTTCCAGTTGCACAGTATACAGGTTCAATTCGGTTCGTACGACGGAGGAGTCGTTTGTGGACAGCGGTGATGTGTTGGGGCACACAAAGCTGCAAGGCATGCCGTCGGCACACCCGAGATCCAAGCCCTGGCCTCACTGGAAGCATTCCAAGGCTTTCAAACACGGCTCTGGAGGTACAGGTTCGGACTTTTGGGGCTGGGAGCTGCTTCTGCTTTTTCTTCTTTGCTGGACGATTCTGCTTTGTTTTCTTAGGGGGGGAGGGGGTATGGAACAAAGTGCTGTGATTTTGGAGTGTTGGGGTTTGAGGCTCCAAGGGGTGTTGTGTTCAGGATGGAGATAAGTTTGGGGTTTAGGAGTGGAAGTGCCACATCAAACCACGCCTTTCAGGACCCCACAATCGCAACACCAGGGCCTTGGATAAGCCCATAATATAATATAAAATAGTACAATATAATACAATATAGTATTGTTTCAAATAGTGTGATACAACCCAATGCAATACAGGATCATATCATGCCTAAAGCCCGCAGCTCTGAATTCTCTCTGGGAATCCTTCGGCTGACACTTGTCGAAGATGCGCCGGTCGCAGATCCCCACGCAGACAGGGTTCGTGGCCCCTGGAGACTTTGGGTTGACGTGGAGGCAAGAATCGAAGGTGTGGGGTGGAGCCATTAGCTCCCTCAGCGGGCTTAGACTACAGTCTTGTGGGCCGTTGAAGATGGGTACTGGTATGAAACTAGCTGTCAACAATCGCCAAAACCCGAAACCCCACCCGGACTGCCACAAGCTCCTCGTGAAACCCTGAACGTGCACGAAAGCCTGAACGCAAGACCCCTGATACGGTGGCACCTTCGAAATTCTTCTGTGTGCCATCGCGGCAGACAGTCCTGGAAAGAGTTAGAGTTACCGCATCTTCAGCCATTGGCTCCGGTCCAAGCTTATGCACTCTCAGGTTTGGGTACTGCAGGCCTCAAGTTATTTTCCGAAAAGAAGTTTTTCTGGGACCCTGAGACTGCATCCGGAGCTGTTTTCCTCTGCTGGTGCACGTTGGATGTTGAGCACATCAGATGTGGCAACTGTCTCGAGGATCGTGCTGGTTGATGGTGCATGTTGGTGGCGCAATCCACGAACAGCTTTCCATTGCTGATGCTTGCAACGTTCCTGAATCTCGAATGCGATACCTCTCTCGGGGGCCGAATCAAAGTATGCCGCCGAGGGGCAAATTGCCTTTGCAGCGAATGTCGTCCGCACAAGTCCTTGTGAAGCTCTGCTTCATGCAGGCTTCGGCACGAGGGCCGGTGGATAAAGGGATAAAGGCTTGTGGAAATCAAGCTCAACCCTGCCGATCAGCTCACAGCTTTTCAGCTTTCTCGTGGTGTTGGCCTGATCATTTTCAGGAGACTAGTGGGCCTTTCTTTGGGCTTCCCGACGGCTGAGTCGAGGGTATCAGCGGTTCAGGCAGTCATAGCTGTGTCCTGGATCTCTAGTGACCCAAGTCAGCTTACCTGCGCATACAGATTATGGATTCCTTAAACCTGATCAGGGACTTGGGGATGTGTGGGCCCGAGACTACTGCAACAGCCCGGCAAAACCCATGACCCTAAGCCTCTAAACCCCTCAACTCCACAACCCTCATCCCTAAACCCTAAAACTCCCAAAAGTCGCCAAGGAACCGCTCCGAATACCAGACGTCAGCGAAGGCCTCCTCGCCTTCGGAGATGCCACCAAGAACCTCTAAAAGGTGCTTTTTGGCTTCTGCTCAAGCACATTCTCAAAAAAGATTTGATGAGTTCTCCAAGTTATGGTCCGTTTTTGGGTACCCTAAATAATCGGGGCCGTCTAAGAATAAGGACCCCAGAAGGGACCATCATTTAAGTGACCATATGCTGCTTGCACAACCTTCGGTTAAATGCGCACGCGAAGCCGCTTTAGAGCTTGGGACGCGCTGGACTGAACTGCGACCAGGGCGCATACATGGTGTTGTTCTGATCCACCTGGCTGGACACGGGATCAGGGGCTGCAGGTCAAGGTTCTTAGGTTCCTGTTGGGCATGCAGATACTTCGCTTGGCTGTCAAGCAGGTTATCTGGAGACCCGACGCAACCCTAGTCGAACATCAACCCTGACAAGGCCATGTCTTTTGACCAAGCCATGTGCAGCGAGCCTTACGCGAAACTTTTTATGTCTGTCGCAATCTTCTTTCTGGGAAGCTTGTGCTATGGATTGATCAGACTTCTCTATGATTGGGAGTGAAACCCAAACAAACAACAAACATGCAATCACCTGAAGCTGAACCGCACAGTCGTTAGGATTTGTTGGATTTGTTGGATTTGGTTCATCTCTGTGACCTTGCAGATTCGGCCGTGCGGACACATGAGACGTGAAGGGTTCGTAGAGCGTCTTATACAGCCTATGGCTTGGGATCCACCAGGGCCCTGGCCAGCGCGGCGTGCTCGTAACGTGCAGGCCAGCTCGCTGTTGGGGTCACGAGGAGCCAGGATGCTCCTCTTCGGGAGAGTTTTGGGCCGTTTTGACATCGTCTGTGGAGTCGGGGAATTCAGGACTCAAGTCCTCCAGGGTTTAGGGAGTTGCGTAGAAAAGCTCAGGCGCTTCTGTAGGGGGACTTACGTACGGGAAGTATAAGCATATTCAGTCGTGCGTCAAAGTGCAGGGACTACGCTAGCCACTGACTCCTGACAACTAAGCTTGACGTAATTGCCCATGCTAGATGCGGATGCGTGCTGGCACCGGAACACTGGATGCAAATCCCGACAGCATTGAGAAAACTCTTTGGACGGTTCAATCAGCCAAATGTAACGATTATGTAGATCACAAAACGACATAGGAGCAGCACAAACGCGAGGGGCACTATTCCAAGAGGCAACATGTCTTCATAGTTGTTTTGCTTCTGCTGGTTAGGAGACCCTAAGCAGCAAAGCGTCTGAGTAGTATAGCAAGGGTTCCTGAAGCCTAAAGGCCGGCAGTGAACAAAGGTTTCAGGGTGCTCCGGCTTTTTCAGACCGCCAAACGTCGGCCAAGCGCTCCAAGTCGATGGACAGGCCCCCTGCCGAATCCATCCCGAGGGTGGTCAGTTGGGGTTAGGATTTCTGGCTCAAACTGTCTAGCGCTCGTGAGGTGGTGGTGGCACATGCGCTAACCCGAGGCCAACTGCTTGGACAGTAACTGACTGAGACTGCCACATCACCAGCTGATTGATCACAGGTTTCCAACTTCGACTCAAGACAACCAGGCCTATGACAAACATGCTGCCCTTGCTGGTGATGGCTGCCTCAGTTTTGCATGATTAAGGACCATGCGCAAAGCAAATTCCCTTCAGGAAAAGGAGCCGATAAGCTGATCCGCAAGCCTGATACCTGACAGCTCAGTCAACACCATGGATGTATTTAAGCTTGAATCGAATACGCAGCCCCAGACCAACGAAAACCTCCAAGGACGCCCAGTTGCGGCGTGCTGGTAGCGTCCAGACCATGCGGCATGCTCCGTGACCTTTGCTGTTGCGGTTCCTGTTTCGAATCCCAGCACTGGAATCCAAGATATCCTGCACTTTTCGCAGTGTCGCTGTGCTAGGCTGCATCCATCCCCCAAACTTTGTGCGCTCCAGCGCTTCGGGGTCATACGAACTGCAGCCTCACAGGAACCCCTTGCGAACCAAGGAGCAAGATGCCAGGTGCGGCCACGATCTGCGGATTTCCAGATCTGGGCGTTACGGCTCAGGGAAGCTCATGCTCTATATAAAAACTGATGAGAAGTCGCAATCATAACACTGCATGGTGACAAAAATAACAATGATACTCATCATAGTGAGAATACTCCTGTGTTGCATCACTCATGTCCCTGTCCCTGCATCCCATTAAAAACGCCCCGTGGGGAAAATGTGGAGCTCCGCTTGCACTACTCTTCTCAGGCCAGCAGCTCAGAAAAGCTTGAAAACTACAAAAAGCCTGACAAAAGCACTGGAAATCTGTGATTCCCAAATCACCCCTAGCCCCAAAGCACAATGTCAAGATGCGTCGTTGAAACACTGAACATGGCCCGTCTCCTGCACGTCAGGGAACGTTCCAGACTTTCTAACGACCTGAGTCTCTAGCTGGTCCCATGTCAAACCCCTATGCAGGCGTTCTGCAAGTAGCTTTACTTTCGGGTTGAGAGCTCAGGAGTCGGGGGTTTGGAGCTGGGCTGTACAGTCATGTACAGTCAGGGTCAACTTGGACCTGGATCAATATGAACATGCGGGGTTGGAGCAGGACCAGCCTGAGCCTGATATGCAACAGCAAAGAGTCTGACTTCTGAACTGCTCATCGGAAGTCATAGGGGATCCTATAGGTTTAGATTTGCTACCCTGCGATGTTCACAAAGAGAGAGAGCGAGAGAGAGAGAGAGAGAGAGACAGAGAGAGAGAGAGAGATGGAGACTAAGACAGAGCCAGAGAGAGAGAGAGAGAGAGAGAGAGAGAGAGAGAGAGGGACAGTTTCTTCTGCACTAAAAGACGCCGCTGCGCCTTCTCTGCAAAAAAACCGCCGAGCAGGTATATGGCATCCTGCAGCAAGTTCGCCGAAAAGAAAAAAACCATCAAGGTTGCAGCTTCTGAGCCCACGCTTGTTCAAACGTTGTGTTCCACTAGAATCACTAGAAATGCCAACAACTTTAGACCTGCCCAGTGAATGCAAGACTGCCTGCCAATTTTCTCACTCCCACTCTCTTCGACGATTCCTTCTTCCTTCTCCGCGGACGGTTCTCAAGCTCTTGGGATCCCGATCTCGAAGTCGAAGCTCTCCTGGTTCCCCCCGGGCCCCGCCTGCGCATCCACCAAGGCCGCGTGGCCATAGCGGGCAGTCCTTTGTGAGAAAAGGGCCAGGATGGAAAACTTACAGTGCTGCGCCCAGGATTTCGAGCATCGTTCCTGTGTCCTATGTTTGAAGTACTCCGAGCGTCCACGGCGCCTTCTTCATCACTGGAACCCACACAGCTCTCAAGTGGCTCGTCGTTCCAGGCTGCCTTGGTATCCATCCCACAATCCGGACGTTTCCAAACTTGTCAGCAAAACAAAACGCAGCCCAGTCTACCCGATACAAATCCTCGTGCCTCCCCTGGGTCGAGATCGGAATGTGCCTTGTTTGTTGAGAATCCGAGATGCGAGGCATGGTGAATGGTCCAGACGTCTGAGAGGTAACTCGAGCCATCGTGTCCACCAAGGAGTACGATCCAGCCTTATCGAGTGCTAGGTCTTTTGGGGCATTCGGGCTGCTTGCTGTAACAATCAACTCGCCCGAGCCACCCTAAACCCAACACCTAAGAATCCCATGTCGACGGGACCGCCGATGTGACAATGTGGGACAGGTGGCTCTGCGAAGTCATCACCTCGGTTTTCTTTGTGTGTCTTTCGGAGAGAAGCGATCCCCTGTGTCTGTCGGCCTTGAATGCTGTGTTGGCCCTTCGGAACCGAAAATAGGGTTGAGGGAGTTGAGGGGTGCCGGACTCGGGTTAAGGCTGTTGGGGACAATCTTAGCATTGTCCACCGCGGAAGCTTTCCCACGAAAGACGAAAAAGCACACCATCAACCCCCCATGCCAAGATGCTGCAGCATGTCCATGACGGCCGGTCCATGCAGCCTTACCTTTGGGATTGGGCCCTATTTGCCCAACCTAGCCCCTACATCCCCAAGCCATTTCCATGTCCCCACACCACCACCCCGAAACTCAGAAGCCAAATGTCTGGCCTTTCAAAACATCTGGGCCGCAGAACCAAAACCAGAGACTCACTGCCTACCAAGATCCCCAAGAATGCGAACCTACACCCGAATCTAAACCCCGACCCGAACCCCAAACTCCCGAAGGCAAACAAGGCCATGTGGGGTTTACGATATTCGGGGGTACCTTATCCTACTATTTGGGGGCTTCAAAATTGCGGGTTCCCGTGTTATCGTAAACCCCCATGTGTCAAGGCCTAAGCCCTAAGCCCTAAGCCCTAAGCCCTAAGCCCTAAACCCTAAACCCTAAACCCTAAACCCTAAACCCTAAACCCTATCTAAACCCAAAACTCTACAACCTAAACCCTAAACCCTAAACGCTGGGCTTCTGGCCCAGGGAATGCCACACTGAGCCATCCTCCGAGCTCCAGCCTCTGTAGAGGCCACGGTTGAGGGGAGGCTTCAACAACCCTTCGAATGGTAAACTTTGGGATGTTCCCCCTTATACAAACAGTCCTTAATAGGGATGATACTCGGGGGTACAAGAAGGGGGAACATCCCAAGGTGAACTTCTCAACGTTGGGGTTCCTTTCCCTGGGGTACCCCAAATAATCGGGGCCGCCTGATAGTACCTAATCTTGGCCGAATGTTGACCGGATGCTTACCTGGTTTGGGCGCTGGAGTCATTTTGCTTATCATGTCCGGACCAAGGCAGGGCCTAACAACAGACAAAGCAGATAAACCAGAATCGGGTGAGGCCAAGCTCTCACAACGCAATTATCTGCGTCTTGCTTCTGGCAGCACTTCCCTCGACAGCTTTTCTTGGTTTCATTTTGGGTCAGAAACGCCAGGCTCTAGTCGAGCTACCCAGCAAAGAAGCACATCCCTTGCAATCGAAGTTTAGAACATAGCGATGGAGAGAATTGTGGGGAGGTTTGGGTGAGGGCATTATAGGGCTGATTGACAGTTGCAGTGCTTTGGAGCGATTCGGAGCTGTAACGGGCATGACTTCCCTAGGATGGCAGTCTTTGTCCCAGATGAAGTGGTTGACTCTTGTTCTCCCCATCTCTCTCTTCATCGATCCTCAGACATGTCGCTAATTCAGCCACTTCGACGCTCGTGAGGCTTAGAAGTAAGTGTCGGTAACATCAACACGGTTGTGAGGAAGATAGCTATTGCAACCTTGGCAAACAGGCTCTGCTCACTGGCCTTTTGTCTTGACACCCGGTTGCTGCCAAGAAGCAATCATTTTCCAGCTGCGCGTGCCCCGCGAATCCTCCCAGCACCTTCTCACAACATGTGCGAATTGCCACCGCCGACCTGTGCAGAAATGTTTCCTGTATGCTGGCTTCCTGGACAATATTGAGACTGTCTCTGAATATCCCAAAGAAAGATAAAGGTCCAGCCGGGGTGCAAAGAAGATGACGCCCTGCGGATCCACGACTGTGGCGTGACCACGCCTGAATGGATCGACACTCTTCTGAAACGCTAAACACAGCTAAGCCAGACGCCTTGGTACAGCCTAGCATACCACGTCTGATCTCAAACATCTTTACTTTCATCTTGCCGTGATGTTATTGCGCAGTTAAGCCAACTCTGGTTGAACATGCTGTGCATGAAAACAATGATTTGGTCAGCCACCCACCTCCCACTTAAACCTACTTCCCACCCCCCGCGCCGTGGACTTTGGAGGAAGCTGAGTGGACCCCGAGACCCGCAACCAGAGAACATCAGCTGCCAGAAACCCGCCAGACGAGCATCATGAGCATCAGCTGCTAGGCCCTTCACCAAAGAGACGAGCATCATGAGCATCAGCTGCTAGGCCCTTCACCAAAGAAACCCGCCAGACGAGCATCATGAGCATCAGCTGCTAGGCTCTTCACCATATAAAACCGCCAGACGAGCATCATGAGCATCAGCTGCTCAGGCCCTCAACCACACAACGCATCAGAGCGAGACGCTCAACCAGAGAATCGCCACGCAGGCAGCACCTAGACGAGCATCATGAGCATCAGCTGCTAGGCCCTTCACCAAGAAAACCGCCAGACGAGCATCATGAGCATCAGCTGCTCAGAACGAGCGAGACCCTCAACCAGAGAATCGCCACGCAGGCAGCACCACTAGACGAGCATCATGAGCATCAGCTGCTAGGCCCTTCACCAAAGAAACCCGCCGGACGAGCATCATGAGCATCAGCTGCTAGGCCCTTCACCAAAGAAAACCGCCAGACGAGCATCATGAGCATCAGCTGCTCAGGCCCTCAACCACAGAACGCACCAGAGCGAGACCCTCAACCAGAAAATCGCCACGCAGGCAGCACCACTAGACACCAAAGAAAACCGCCAGACGAGCATCATGAGCATCAGCTGCTCTGGCCCTCAACCACAGAACGCACCAGAGCGAGACCCTCAACCAGAGAATCGCCACGCAGGCAGCACCACTAGACGAGCATCATGAGCATCAGCTGCTAGGCCCTTCACCAAAGAAAACCGCCAGACGAGCATCATGAGCATCAGCTGCTCAGGCCCTCAACCACAGAACGCACCAGAGCGAGACCCTCAACCAGAGAATCGCCACGCAGGCACCACCACTAGACGAGCATCATGAGCATCAGCTGCTAGGCCCTTCACCAAAGAAAACCGCCAGACGAGCATCATGAGCATCAGCTGCTCAGACCCTCAACCACAGAACGCACTAGAGCGAGAGCCTCAACCAGAGAATCGCCACGCAGGCAGCACCGCTAGACGAGCATCATGAGCATCAGCTGCTAGGCCCTCAACCCCCGCCAGACGAGCATCATGAGCATCAGCTGCTCAGGCCCTCAACCACAGAACGCACCAGAGCGAGACCCTCAACCAGAGAATCGCCACGCAGGCAGCACCACTAGACGAGCATCATGAGCATCAGCTGCTAGGCCCTTCACCAAAGAAAACCGCCAGACGAGCATCATGAGCATCAGCTGCTCAGGCCCTCAACCACAGAACGCACCAGAGCGAGACCCTCAACCAGAGAATCGCCACGCAAGCAACACCACTAGACGAGCATCATGAGCATCAGCTGCTAGGCCCTTCACCAAAGAACCCGCCAGACGAGCATCATGAGCATCAGCTGCTCAGGTCCTCAACCACAGAACGCACCAGAGCGAGACCCTCAACCAGAGAATCGCCACGCAGGCAGCACCACTAGACGAGCATCATGAGCATCAGCTGCTAGGCCCTTCACCAAAGAAAACCGCCAGACGAGCATCATGAGCATCAGCTGCTCAGACCCTCAACCACAGAACGCACTAGAGCGAGAGCCTCAACCAGAGAATCGCCACGCAGGCAGCACCGCTAGACGAGCATCATGAGCATCAGCTGCTAGGCCCTTCACCAAACCAAAGAAACCCGCCAGACGAGCATCATGAACATCAGCTGCTAGGCCCTTCACCAAAGAAAACCGCCAGACGAGCATCATGAGCATCAGCTGCTCAGGCCCTCAACCACAGAACGCACCAGAGCGAGACCCTCAACCACGGAATCGCCACACAGGCAGCACCACTAGACGAGCATCATGAGCATCAGCTGCTAGGCCCTTCACTAAAGAAAACCGCCAGACGAGCATCATGAGCATCAGCTTCTCAGACCCTCAACCACAGAACGCACTAGAGCGAGACCCTCAGCCAGAGAATCGCCACGCAGGCAGCACCACTAGACGAGCATCATGAGCATCAGCTGCTAGGCCCTTCACCAAAGAAACCCGCCAGACGAGCATCATGAGCATCAGCTGCTAGGCCCTTCACCAAAGAAAACCGCCAGACGAGCATCATGAGCATCAGCTGCTCAGGCCCTCAACCACAGAACGCACCAGAGCGAGACCCTCAACCAGAGAATCGCCACGCAGGCAGCACCACTAGACGAGCATCATAAGCATCAGCTGCTAGGCCCTTCACCAAAGAAAACCGCCAGACGAGCATCTCATGAGCATCAGCTGCTCAGGCCCTCAACCACAAAACGCACCAGAGCGAGACCCTCAACCAGAGAATCGCCACGCTGGCAGCACCACTAGACGAGCATCATGAGCATCAGCTGCTAGGCCCTTCACCAAAGAAACCGCCAGACGAGCATCATGAGCATCAGCTGCTCAGGCCCTCAACCACAGAACGCACCAGAGCGAGACCCTCAACCAGAGAATCGCCACACAGGCAGCACCACCAGACGAGCATCATGAGCATCAGCTGCTAGGCCCTTCACCAGCTGCTCAGGCCCTCAACCACAGAACGCACCAGAGCGAGACCCTCAACCAGAGAATCGCCACGCAGGCAGCACCACTAGACGAGCATCATGAGCATCAGCTGCTGGGCGCTTCACCAAAGAAAACCGCCAGACGAGCATCATGAGCATCAGCGGCTCAGGCCCTCAACCACAGAACGCACCAGAGCGAGACCCTCAACCAGAGAATCGCCACGCAGGCAGCACTGCTAGTCGAGCATCATGAGCATCAGCTGCTAGGCCCTTCACCAAAGAAAACCGCCAGACGAGCATCATGAGCATCAGCTGCTCAGGCCCTCACCCACCACAGAACGCACCAGAGCGAGACCCTCAACCAGAGAATCGCCACGCAGGCACCACTAGACGAGCATCAGAAGCATCAGCTGCTAGGCCCTTCACCAAAGAAAACCGCCAGACGAGCATCATGAGCATCAGCTGCTCAGGCCCTCAACCACAGAACGCACCAGAGCGAGACCCTCAACCAGAGAATCGCCACGCAGGCAGCACCGCTAGACGAGCATCATGAGCATCAGCTGCTAGGCTCTTCACCAAAGAAACCCGCCAGACGAGCATCATTAGCATCAGCTGCTAGCCCCTTCACCAAAGAAACCCGCCAGACGAGCATCATGAGCATCAGCTGCTAAGCCCTTCACCAAAGAAACCAGCCAGACTAGCATCATGAGCATCAGCTGCTAGGCCCTTCACCAAAGAAAACCGCCAGACGAGCATCATGAGCATCAGCTGCTCAGGCCCTCAACCACAGAACGACCCTCAACCAGAGAATCGCCACGCAGGCAGCACCGCTAGACGAGCATCATGAGCATCAGCTGCTAGGCCCTTCACCAAAGAAAACCGCCAGATGAGCATCATGAGCATCAGCTGCTCAGGCCCTCAACCACAGAACGCCCTCAACCAGAGAATCGCCACGCAGGCAGCACCACTAGACGAGCATCATGAGCATCAGCTGCTAGGCCCTTCACCAAAGAAACCCGCCAGACGAGCATCATGAGCATCAGCTGCTAGGCTCTTCACCAAAGAAAACCGCCAGACGAGCATCATGAGCATCAGCTGCTCAGGCCCTCAACCACAGAACGCACCAGAGCGAGACCCTCAACCAGAAAATCGCCACGCAGGCAGCACCACTAGACACCAAAGAAAACCGCCAGACGAGCATCATGAGCATCAGCTGCTCAGGCCCTCAACCACAGAACGCACCAGAGCGAGACCCTCAACCAGAGAATCGCCACGCAGGCAGCACCACTAGACGAGCATCATGAGCATCAGCTGCTAGGCCCTTCACCAAAGAAACCGCCAGACGAGCATCATGAGCATCAGCTGCTCAGGCCCTCAACCACAGAATGCACCAGAGCGAGACCCTAGACGAGCATCATGAGCATCATCTCCTGAAGCCCTCATCCTAAAAAATACCGCCAGACAAGCATCATGAGCATCAGCTGCTGAGGCCCTCAACCAAAAAAGCCACCAGACGAGCATCATGAGCATCTTCTGCTAAGGACCTTCACCAGTGAGCACCACCAGACGAGCATCATGAGCATCAGCTGCTAGGCCCTTCACCAAACAAACCGCCAGACGAGCAACATGAGCATCAGCCGCCCAGGCCCTCCACCAGAGAACGCCACCGAGGCAGCACCATAAGACGAGCATCATGAGCATCAGCTGCTAAGGCCCTTAACCAGAGAGAGAGCACCACCAGACGAGCATCATGAGCATCAGCTGCTAGGCCCTTCACCAAAGAAACCCGCCAGACGAGCATCATGAGCATCAGCAGCATCATGAGCATCAGCTGCTGAGGCCCTCAACCAAAAAACACAACCGGACGAGCATCACGAGCATCAGCTGCTAAGGCCCTTAACCAGCACTAGACGAGCATCATGAGCATCAGCTGCTAGGCCCTTCACCAACGAAACCCGCCAGACGAGCATCATGAGCATCAGCTGCTCAGGCCCTCAACCAGAGAACGCCACCAGAGCATCATGAGCATCAGGAGCATCAGCCGCCCGAGGTCCTCAACTAGAGAACGCCACCCACGCAGCACCACAAGACGAGCATCATGAGCTCAGCTGCTGAGGCCCTCAACCAAACAACACCCCCGGACGAGCGAGCATCCTGAGCATCAGCTGCTAAGGTCCTTAACCAGAGAGAGAGCACCACCACCAGACGAGCATCATGAGCATCAGCTGCTAGGCCCTTCACCAAAGAACCCGCCCGACAAGCACCATGAGCATCAGCTGCTCAGGCCCTCAACCAGGGAACCCCACCAGAGCATCATGAGCATCAGCCGCCCGAGGCCCTCAACTAGAGAACACCACCCACGCAGCACCACAAGACGAGCATCATGAGCATCAGCTGCTGAGGCCCTCAACCTAAAAAACACCACCGGACGAGCATCAGCTGCTACGGCCCTTAACCAGAAAGAGCACCAGACCAGCTGACTTCAAACCTCAACCACCAGGTAGACATCAAAGCTCAAGTGCCAGATCCGTGAAAACTTGGCGCATTGGGGACTTGAGGAGTATTTCAATTGAAAGCTGAACATATCTACGTTTTTGGCTAAGGTCAAGGTCTTTTCCCCCCCACACACACGCATACATATACGTATACATACGCATTCTCACAAAGGCCTCAAACCCATAAGCTCTCACTGCCGGTCAGATGGCCTGAAACCTCGAGCCCGCCAAGCCCAAACCGTGAACGTGAAGTCCCGAAAACCGATCACCCCAAACAACTCCCAAAGCGCCTGGCGCTGAAGCGCTTCGACCGTTGATGCAGTCGAGTCCAAGTCTTCCCCTGGCCATGGAAGCTCCATCCCAGAAAAGAGTAGCTAAGGCAGCTGGATAGTTCAAAGGCAATGTCGTACAACGACTGTGGTGAGTTCGATGGCGGGAGCCTATGTGCGCAAAATCGCAGGTCTCTTCAAGAATTTCAGGGGGCGCGGCGCGGTCGTGGAGGGCAGGCGAATTTCTCCGTACTGCATTGAAAACCCCGAGCGGCGGGGCGGGCGACGCGCAGCATCAGTGCACTCACTTGCCAAGTCGTTTTCCAGACTCTGGTTGCATTTGGCACTTCATTCTGGCACATCAAGGAAGCTCGAGAATCACCAATTCCGCAGTGCTTCCTCGCAGCCATGCCAGCAGCAACAACTGTCTCACCATGACGCGTGTTGGGGCCGTGGTCCTCGAAACTGTCGTCGTAAAGTCCTTTTCGTAGGTCTCACCCGCGTCCCACGCCATGTTTCCAGTGCTTCGTTCGAAGAAGCACAGCAAGTGTCCATGAGCAAAATCACGGCTTTCCCAACTCCAAATCGACGGTTCAGGACTTCGGTACTGGTACGTCTGGGCCTTGTCGTCACTCTTCCACACCTCGTTGGAAAACGATCCTGCGAAGCATTCGGGCAAGGGGTCTTGTTGGAAGAAGTGATTCTGTTGCTGATGAGCTGCCAATCCCAAACCTTCCGGGCACTCGCGCGAATTACCTGGTTAAAGCCTACCAGGCATGCTGCGTGACTAGATGAGCCCCTTGAAAGCCCCCTTCAATACCCTGAAAACCCCCAAGCCGCTCCACTTAAGCCCTCCTGAAGCCCTTGAACCGATCTGCATGTTTTCAGTTGAAGACATCGAAACCTTAATGAAGCATCTCCGCGTAAAGCCACCCCCTGGCAACGTTACGGAGCCAGAATTAAGGGGCCCCTGGTTTATGGAGTTCTTCCATGTAACACTGCATCTTACTGGATCCCATCCGACCTGAACATGAAGACTGGCAGCCTCCCCCCATGGCACTCCTGAAATTGCGCCGCCGGCCTCGCCGCCGATAACAAACATCCTTAGGAGGCCAGCTTCAAGTCAAAATGGCATTCATGCGAACCAGCCCAAGTTGCACATAAACGGTCTGTGCGAAAGAAGCGCAACTCCGTCCACCGAATCGATATATGGGTGGTTGTCAAAATCATGATCCCTTTTGGGGTACCCTTAAATATTAGGTGCCGTATTATAATAGGAATCCAAAAGGGACCAGAATTTTGACAACCACCCATATGATATAACATTCGACTGCTCGGTGTTGACCTGCTGAAGATCAAGCCCTTCTAGCAGAAAACACGAAATGTGAGGCTAAGTTGCGACACCTCCCGAACTAAGGCGATTCGGCATCCTTCAACATGCAGTACACTCCAGGACCATCTTTATGAAAAACTTTCAGCGGCGATCGACAGCTGTCTAGCAAAGGCTCTGCTCTTCGAAGTTCATGACAGCACCATGGGCGTAGAGAGCGCCGAATGCTGCCTGGAGGAAGAGCTGATTGAAATTTAGTGCCGTCACCACTGGTGATAGTGACCTTACAACGATCCTGTAAGTAGTGTGCTACTGCATCAGCATCCAAGCTTGGTGTTCCAGCCTTCAACTCTTCAATACTTACACGTAGGGCCTCGACCTTTTGCAACCTTCATCCAACTTTCAGCCTTTCCAGAATCGTCAGGCCTGGTTCGTCTGTGCCATCCAGGTGTAGGGGGCCTTCACTTCGCCGGTGGCGCCCAAGACCTCGGAGAATCGTGGCAACAGCAGTAGATGGGGAAGGGTGTGAAGTGGAGAAAACTATGGCAGACGCAGTGAATTCTCATGTGTTGACCAAACCCTGAGGTCGAAGCAAAGAAGCGAAAATTGGTCACAAAAGCGTGGGGTCCACTAGTTGGCTTCGCATGTAGCATCATCACTATCAGTATCAGAAGAATCAGGATCATTAGCATCGTTGATATTACTACCATTATCACCATTATCACCATTACTATTCTCATCATCACCACTGTTACCACTGCTATCGGTCGATATTGCCATTTTTGCTGTGCGTGTGCAAACTGGCGCCGCTAGCTGATTTCTGCCACTTGGCCCACTTGCCCCACTTGCCCACCAGTTTGCCCACCCTGCTCCAGGCGCACCACTAGCCGATTTCTCCCACTTGCCCCGCTCCCAGTGCCCCAACCACAATCGCAGACAGCGAAGAGAGGCAGGCTCTGCAGGCTTGCCACATGCCCACCCCAGCCACAAGTCTGCCTCAAGCCGCGCCGTCTTTGAAGCAAACTTGTGGCCAGGGCTGCACTACTGAACCGCCGGAAGAGTTAATCGATTTTTGCCACACTTGGCCCACTTGCCTCACGGCCAGGCATCTCAGGGTTGGAGTGTGTAGGGGTTGGCGTTTGCAGTGTGCGGGAGGTGCACTGTCATGTCAAATGATCATGAAATTATGACATGAAAGAGTCAAAGAGAATCGGACCTGTAAGGCAAGCGGGGCAAGTCGGGCAAAATAAATGAGCTCTTCCGGGCCAGCTAGCGGGGCAAGCGTGGCAAGCGAAGCGGGTCGGGCAAAATCAGTTCAATTAGCTCGTCCGGGTGGGTCAGCAAGCGGGGCAAGTGAGGCAAGTGCGGCAGCATCAATTTACAGTAGCTCTTCCGGCAAAGCGACTGGGAAGTGTGACAATATCAAGTTGCGGTTGCCGTGGGCGCTCGCAATGCGCCGTTATTCTCGTCGATATCACTTCTACCTAGATAAACAATTGGATCATTGCTGTGCTGCGAGGGTGGGTTTCATTGCAGGACGTCTGCCAAGATTTACGCTGTGGATGTTCCCCCCCCCCTGACAAATGTCCCCAACCAAGCTCTGAAGGGTTCTGGGGGGCCTGTTGTGGCAACCCTAATAACCCTAAACTCAGGGCCTAGGCCGACCCAGGTCGCTCGCCCGCCTCCCACAGCATGGGGGTCGGTAGCGCCCACGATGGGCCCGGTACCGGAACACGTTCTCCTCGAGACCAGTACTGGTCCCTTCTTAAAGTGAGTACCCTAAACCTTCGAATCATGATCCTTGTTCGGGGGGGGTACCGCCAGGCCCCCAGCGGGGGTCCTGGACCCCTCACCGCAACATCCCAAGGACCAGAGGGGGCCTCAGGCCGCCCAAAAAGTTTGGTTTTGGGCCCGCCCCCGCGCCCTTGGGCCCCTCACCTCCCCCCCCTACCCGCCTGGCCCTGAAACTGCCTCCCGACTCCAATTCCTTTGACTCTCGGATGCAACGAACGTCATGAAACTGAATAAGTTTTTAGAAGTAGGCTGTTGTCTGAGTTTAGGCCTAAACCCTAAAAGGAATAGGTTTGGGTGGCTTTGCCGCCTTGGACGGCATGGGGTGGGAGAAAGGTGTTAGATGGCCCTCCACAATCGGGCCAAAGTTGCTCTTCGCACCTCACGAAGCTTTCGAGCTTGTTCCGAAACCTAACCTTCACAGCATCTACGCCCTCTCACAGCAAACCCTAAACCCTAAACCCTAAATCCTAAACCCTAAACCCCCATGATTCCCAGGATGGCCTGCACGAGGAGGCCGACGCATCGCCAGCAACCCATGCTGTGACATGCGCGCCCGCTGGCAGCGGCCCGGGTGCCGCTTCTGTGTTGGGGTTTTTAGCTTGGGGCGGTTAAGGTTGAGGGTTTAGGGCTTAGGGCTTAGGGCTTAGGGTTTAAGAGCTTGGGAGATCTCAAGGCAGAGCATGGCCGAACTTCTTTGCAGGGGCGTCTGTTAGGGGCCCTTGTTTTGAAGGCTTGCTGCCAGATGATCCGGTATGATCCGGTCGGATGGGGAGGGCTCCAAACCCTAATCCCTCCCACTTTGGACGTGCATGTTATCGCCATAACAGATGCGTGTCCTAGCTTATATGCGAAAATAATCGACCTTGCCCAGAAGTATCGTTACGTAGGTCTTGCCCATGAAAGGGAGTGCGTGCTGAATGCGGCCGCATTCAATACAACACAAGCGTGAGATTGCATCGAACCCCCTGCAAAATCACATCCAGAACACCTCACTTGCGAAAGAACATCCGACCCGATTCGCGTTTACAGTAGGGATCTCTTGTTGAATCCAGCTGAATATTTGACAGACCTGGCAGTGACGTCTATTGCTATGGCGCCCGGGAACGAGTTCAGGATGTAGGAAGCAGAACTTTAAACTTGAAGCCCTCACTGCCTTGATTGTTCGCAAAACTGATTCTTCGCTCCGTCCAAGTGCAACCTGAAACCTGAATCTGATAGGCCTGATTCCGAACCAGGCTCCTTCCTCAAGCCTAGCAGTGGTTTTTCTTCCTGACAAGCTCTGCAGGGCTTCGGAATAAGATTCTCCAGCAACGGAGCAGTCTCGTTTTCAGGCTCTGGCGATTTCGCAACTCCGCAGCTGGAGCCACGGTGTGCAGGCGGGTCTATGACTCTTTGGGGATGACGTCGATTGGCTTTTGGATTTCAGGAGCACATCATAGTTCCACAAATTGTGCAATTTGTGGGTCTTCAGGGTCTCCCTGTTTACTTCATGCTCATGCATTGTGCCATCGTCAGCGCAGGCAGCGTTGCGTTCAATGGCCTGGCCAGGCTTAGGGAAGGTGGTGTCTAAAGCAAGTGCCAGCAACTGACAGTAACTCTAATGGTCTAAACTGTAAAACCCAAACCCCAACCCTAAACCCAGAAGCCCAAGAAAGACCCGAACAAACCTCAATCGCTTGGCCCGATGGTTCAAAGGCTTGAGGCTCCTTCATAAGATGCTTCCCGGCGACTCCGGGAAGCCATAACATCCGGTTGAGCCCCGCCCCACGAGCTTCTTGTCACAAAGTTTAGGGTTTAGGGTTTCGGGTTTAGTGTTTAGGGTCTGAAATGCCCTGAATCCCAGCTGTCTGCCTCAGTGCGTCACTGCCAAGCAGGGCGAACCGCCTTAGGAACAGGCATGGTGTTTTGGGGGTACTCACCCTTCCGGAAGCTTCGTGCGCTTCACGCAGGCATCACTGGCCTTGGGGAGGCCTCTTCACTTTCAGGGCCACACGCACACACTAAAAGTATGTAATATCTCAAACAGATCGAAAGAAGGATGCCTTAGGCAAACTCATGTAGTGCATATGCTGCCAACGCAACATGCCGAATGATCCTTAACCTTGTTTAAATCTACCTCTCGCTTTCTTTCGGCAGCAGGCCCGCAACGCAACTGAACCAAACCAAAGCACGAAACAATCACCCTTCTCTACCTCAAACTTAACTCTCTTCCCTCGATCTTAAAATCTTAAATCATTGACCAGAAACCCTGACCGCTCACACAGCTTGGGATGTCGCCTTGGATCGGTTTTCCTTCTCACCTTAGATATCGAATTGGAGTCAAAACGTAGGGCTCAGGGGTCGCAGGAGCCGAGTGTGAGGCGTTCAGGATGTAGAGTTTATCTCATGCACAATCTCATCAGACAACAGAATGAATATCGCCAACATCTCACGGCCTGCAAGCTGTTTATGAGGCTTTGCGAGCTGAAAGCACGAAAACAAATCATGACTTGTCACCACAGTTCAAGCAGCACTTTACTGCGACTTGCCAAAGGGACGTGGTCGGACATTCGCATGGAGTACTTTGGGGGGCGAGGGGGGGGGGGGGCTGAACAGTACAACAATGACAGCTGGGATCCAGTGTCGGGGAAGGCATGCTGATCGCGCCTTCCTGCCTGTGTACAGTTCTATCAAAAGCTCTCCAGACTCGCATGTTCTGAGCCCCGAACTCCCTCAAATTGACAGCACCTTCAGCCCAAACCCCTTGGCCAAGCCACGCAAAAGCCGGAGAGCTCGATGTGACCTTTCAGATTTTGGAAGGTCCGGAAGTCTGCGGGTTGAGTCTTCAGTGTGGGTTCTTGGTTTCATCACCTACGCTTTGGTCCTTGGTGTTGGAAATCAAATTCCTGCAGGGTTCGTACTGGAGGATTCGGGGCTTGCTTTGTCTGAGGGCTTCGTTCTTGGAAAACTTGGGTTTGGGAGGCTTGGAAATTCGCAGGCCCTTCCTTGGCAGTTTTTTGTGCTTGACGAAGTCGCAGATAGGAGAAGCCCCTGCATGTTGAGCATCCTCCGGCATCCCCGAACCCAAACTTTTGTTAAGAGGTGACCTGCGAACTGTATGATGAATTGAAGCAGCCAAGGGAACGGACTATGGCGATCTTGCTTTGAAACTGGTTTGACACATGCTTCTGGCGCAGTGTGCTTCATATTGCCAAGCGAGTTGCGCAGAAGCTTTCAACGCCAGGGTCTCAGACAAACGCCGCTTGATGGACCCAAGCTCAAAATACTGACCTTCCCGAAGCCCGAAAACAAACCATAAGAAAACCGTCACCGGCACTGCAAGCTCAAGTGCCGAGCACCCCACTCGGCCATCCGACGCGTCAGGGCAGGGGCAGGGCGCACTCCCTCCAAATGGCCAGGTTTCTGAGGGCAATTAGGGGTTGGGGAGGAGGAGTTTTCAAAGCACAACGGCTGCAATGGAAACCGTTTTTTTGTCATGTGGGTTCGGACATTTGCAGCGGCCGCCCCGGGAGTTTTGAACTTTCAACTTGGCTGAATTGAAGGCTTGGGAGTTTCATCTTCTTTTGTGTTTCGATTTTCGGGCCGGACCTCCTTCACTAAAAGCATGACGCCTGTGGCCTGTGTGCAGCTTGAAATCACCGAAGGTCACGACGTCTTACCGCACTGAGGTGTCGTTACATTCATCGATGATTTTTCGTTTTTCATGGACCCTCCCAACATCCGAGGAACAAACTGAAATCCTCAACTGCCCTAAACCCTAAACCCTAAACCCTGGCCTCTGGGTGAAAGGGATACACCTCCTCCTTGCGCCGGCTCCTAAAGCAAGCAGAACCGGCTTAACAACAGACTCAGGCTGGGTGCATAGTGCTGCATTGCATTTAGGGTTTAGGGTTTAGGGTTTAGGGTTCAGGGTTCAGGGTTTCGGGTTTAGAGTTTCCAGTGCTGCATAGTGCTGCCCTACCAAGCGAAAAAAAAGATTGCTGAGATAGTTCCGCCCCTTCGTTCTTGTCCGATGCCCCTATGAACAAACATTTGAGATGCAAAACATGGGATGGGTCGGACAACAATACAATCCAGTAGATGTGGATCGCGCACAAACAAAACGATCGTGGCCCCTAGCCCTGCACCATAGCAACGTTTGATTGCGGGAAAGATCGTGCTGCTTTCTGAGCCGGACGCGATTCCGACTTGCACCACAACCGGAACTCTCAAAGCTTGGGCCCTGAACCCCGGGAGATGAAAAAAAGTGGAACGGAACACTATCTTGGTCTGTTCCCAGCGCTTCTGCTTTTCTGGGGCTTATATGGCCTGTGGCAGGCATGCTGCCAGCCACCTCGATTCGGCTTTCTTGGCATTCTTGGATGTCTTGAACGCATGCGTAACACGCTGACGACCTTTTTTGTTGCCTGTTCCTCAAACGCATCTTGCTTTCTTGGCAGTCGGGGCCTGTGGGTCTCATGTTGCTGGGGTGAGGCGCCCCAAGTACGAGCCCTTGTTATAACAAAATAGGCCCATGAACCTCCAAAGATACTGGTGCCCGAGTCGCTGACACACAGGACTGTGCTCAAGCCCGTGCTCAAAGAATTCGAACCCTGGCTCTTGAATTTAGGGTTTAGGGTTAGGGTTCAGGGTCCCTCGTTTGCCCAGAAAAAAAAGCCCAGCACTCGGTGCAATCTTTGCATGTCCCTCGCCTTTGAGCCTTCTGCAATGCTGCTTCGCGAGTGCGCCTTTGCAGAACGCGTGGCTTTATCAGCTTGGGGCCTTTTCAGGGTTTGAGGGCAGGGAAAGGCGGTTGAGGCATCTCTGCACATGAGAAAATCGGGCCCGATGCCCCACTGAGGCTGCAACTTCACCCGCTCAATCAGCGTGTCTGGCTCCTGGCACACTCTCCCAGCTCCCACTTCTAAAGCTCCAGGATTTTGGGCTCGAGCTTTGGCTTCAAGCTTATGTTATCCGAAGCCGAGCATGCAAGCACATTTAACATGTGCCGGCCTTTTCCGGACCAAGGAGTGTCTACAATCTACAAACGACGACGCGTTGCGGTACCGATTTGTTCAGGCGATTTCATTAAACTTGCCTTTCCGGCAACAGTCTTTTCGTAGGATGATATCTTCTCCGACCGCTAACGCAAGTCGTATTGGTTACTGTTCTTTACCAATCTTATCTACGTGTCCTGTCATGCTGGGCGTTTTCTTGTCACAATGACCCCTAAACAAGACCATGCAGTGAACAATCTTGGGCAACCAATCAAACATGAACTGGAGTGATTTCCTGAACCCCAACTTGACCCCAACTGTTGGCCAAACCCTTCAGGCCTCTAACACCCGCAGTCGGCTGCCCACATCTTGGTAGCCTCAGCAAGAGTGATTCAAGTCACGAGTAGGTCCTCAGTAGGTGCGAAAAGTAGGATTTCAAATCTGCTCTTGGGGTACCTGCCCCGCACAGCGGGAGCAAAGGGCAGCATCTTCTTCTCTTTCCGCACGGACTCCTGCAAGGTTTCAACACAAACCGCAGCATGCGCTGCGATGCGAGACAATGGTATCGAGGTCTTGCGAAGAAGCCGTTCAACCCACTGCTAAAGCGAAAAGTTTGCCCATCATGGTAGTGTGCACTAGTGTGTGGTGTGAACATGTGGGTGTTGTAAGTGTTAATGTAGCTTAATTAAACCCCAGCTTCACTCCCGATGCACAGACTTTTTGCTCACAGCAAAACTTGGAGGTACACCCGTAGTTGCTCGTGGGTTATGAGCCCTCAGGCTCGCTTAGGTAGGGCGCTGTGTTGGCGGGGGGGGGGGGAAGTTTTGGCCCTGGAGGCGGCCAACTTGGGCCAACACCTGAGGTGTGTGGGGTTCGCAAGCTCGCATTCCTACAAGCAAGGCCGCTTTGGGCTTTAGAGTCGAGAGCCGACCCAAATAGGAGGGGGGGAGGCGGGAATAATCTGTTTATATATACATATATATGTATATAGATATATTTATTTATTGATTTACTTATTCACCACCCTCGATGTGGGGTTGTTAGATTTTAAACTCAACTCTTCTCCTCGCCCGGTCTACTCCTCGCTCATCCCTGGAGTGCCTAACCCCAGAGTGTCCCTGGAGTGCCCAACCCCAGAGTATCTCTACCCAGAGAGGGTGGGGATGCTCGAAGTTAAATCATTGTTTATTTATATGTATTTATAGTTGTACGTATTCAGATTTATATGCACTGATTTATATTTTATTTCAATTTATATCTATATCTATATTGCTTTATATATTTGTATGTATGAGAACATATATGTGTACACATATATGTATGCAGACATGTCTTTGAGAGCTTGGTGCGGCTTCGCGACCCAAACCCTGTGCAACAATCCACCTCGCAACGGCGAAGCTGCCGTGCTGCACGCCTTGCTTGGTCCTTGACAAGAACGCTCTGGGCTAGAGGCGGCACTGTCCATCTGGGCATGTCCCAAAATAGCGGTACCCCTTAGCCTTTTATACCCCAAATAGAATAGAATCCCCCAACAGGATTGCCCCTATTGTCGGAAACCCCCCCATCTAACCCACCTGAGGCCGGAACACCTGGGCCTAGGTCGGAGCAGCCGCGGGGTTCGCGCTGTCTGCACGCAGCGGCAAAGAAGGACGAGTCAGGTTTCGGGGTTCGGGATTTGCGGGCAGGCTTGGGCTTGGGGCGAGATCTCACAAAGAGGAGTTGCGTCGGTTGAAGGAGTTAGGATTCTCCACATTGGACCGAACAGAAGTTTTTGTCGGGGACCTTGGGGGTAGCAGAGGAAATCCACCACAGCCAGCTGAGCTTGTGCAAATCTTCACCTCAATTGTTGGTGAGGACTTCATCCCTCTGGGGCCTCGCCAGCTTTGTGATCTTCGGAGTGAAGGACCACTCCTGCATCTGGGGCTGGTTGGGTGCAGCCCGGTCCTACTGGCAAGCAAGACGCTGACGCCAATCCCCAAAGCCTCGCACCCTGAATGCTAAAGACCTCTCTCCGGGGCCGAGCCCACATCTTCTAGTCAGGCAGGCAAGGTAACCGTATGTGCACACGCCTTAAGCCCCAAGCCCCTCCAACACCAACACACAAGACGCTCACCCCTCTGCCTGTGCAGAAGCGGCTTTGGGCGAGGCCGATTTTGACCTCCACGCCCATTTCGCAATGCTGTTTCACAAACAACTTCAGTGCCCCAAGGCCTGCGAGCATCCAACGGCTTCAGGTTCGCAGCTTGGGATGAGGAATCGCGTTATACTGCGTCGTAGCTAGCGGACGCGTGTCATTGCATTCTGACCTACCTTTTCTAAAGACGGCCTTTGAGGCTTACCCGGCCCACCAAGCTTACCCGGAGGCTACAGATGCTAACTCCAAAGGATCCCGTGCCTTGACAGATCACTCCGGCGGCCTCTCCAAAGTTGTGTCTTAGGTGTGGAGGCTTGTACGGGTGTTAGGATTAGGCTCCGCATTCTGAGCCTCAGTCTTTAGGTGTCCGGTGCATCTGGTGCTTTCCATGATCTGCTGCAACGTCAGAAGCCTCAATTGTTAAGAGCTCGAGGGCTCTGTATGCCCAAAAAGCCCAGGGTGTGTTCACGCAAGCTCAGCCAGTTGCAACCTTGGAAAGCTTCGACCGCTCCTCGTGAGGCTAGCTGTAGGGAGCGCTCACAGAGAACTGGCCTCGCCGGCTTTCACACGGGCCGTGGGGCGGGGGAAGGGGGTTCACAGCTTTCATTTTCGCTTCCAACGGTCTGGGTGCAACATCGGCGCTTTGCCTGCCAGATTGCAGGCCTCAGCCGCCCCCCAACTAACTAGGGTTTGGCGCTCAGACCTTGCTGCAACCAATCAAGCTTTCAATAGTTTTATTAGAATTTTTTCGGGCCTCCAGCCTTGTTCCGACATGAAAGCAGCCGCATAGTTGAGAACAAAGGACATTCCGGGGGCCGAGAAAAAGACCGGCTCATTATCCAGAACAGAAAACATTTGGTCATCGAAGTTATTCTTTGCAACATTTTGCAACCATAGCCCCACCAGATCAGACCCTGCCACCAAGCTCTCAGTGTCAAGTCAACGGCTACGGCCAAGCCCCGAAACTCCAAACTCGTCAAAGCCTAGGGCTCGGATTTTGCACGTCACTTGAGGGCTGGACCGCAATGGCGGATCGTTTGTGACCTTTGCGAGGGCTCTGGGCATACAAAGGTCCAGGATAGTCCAGGATGTTCAAGTTTAGAAACTTCAGATGCCTTTAGGGGCCTTGCTGCCGCGGGTTCAGGAGTATCGGTGCCTCAAGTGCCCTTGCCGAGCCCTCAATTCTCAGCTCTGCGGCGTGCAGTCGCTCGAGCCGGTCGCGACGGGCCTTCCCAGTGGCTGTGGCTGCAAAAACAGAAGCCCCGTAAGACGCAGTTTGAGTCTCTTAAGCCATATAAGTCCTGGAGCCCCAAACCTCCGCCGCGGAACTTATGTCGCTTGTGGCCCGAGGTCCGTTGGTTGAGGGGCGGGCTCCGGGGGTCTTGGGCTTGAGGTTTGATCGAACTTACAACATCAATTCCATGTTGAATGTTGGGGTTTTTGCTCTGTGGAATCTTCCTTCGGAGCCCTTCCTTCATGCTCTCGTTACAGACTCTTGGTGGCCTGGCAGCCTCAAACTCTGATCCCTCAACCCGGCAGACAAGAGCACGGCCTCCTCACAGAGGTTTTGCCGCTGCAAGAACTGGAAGATTGACGAATCCAAGCTGACCTGCGTAGACAACTTCGCGGAAACTGGGCGAGAGCATGCAGATAGGGAATGCTGGACGAACCCTCGATGATGGAGCTGTGGGATCATGACGCATGCTCGTGTGGAAACCCGGCGGTGCCTGTTTGAAGGTGCGCAGCATACATCGAGAAGAAGGCGCAAGGAACTCTGGAGATCGCCGAGAGCAAAGGTCGCGGTCGAGGTCATTGACGAATGTTGCGATCGAGGTCGGAGCTTTGCTTGCCATGAGCAGGGCAGCCAAAGGCGAGAGCGAGAGAGAGCGAGAGAGAGAGCGAGAGAGAGAGCGAGAGAGAGAGAGGGCCGAGCTTCGTCTTCACGTCCGGTTGCTTTTTGTTAGGTTGCCCTGTGAATTTCAGGAAAGGGGACGGGCCACGCGCACCCAGAGGGCCCTTGCAGCGGGCAGGGTGAGGGGTAGCGAATTGTTGTGCCAAAAAACAAGAGAAAGAAGATTTAGGTGCAGCCATAGGACCTGGGCTTCAAACAGGAGACAGAGTGGAACCCAGAGAGAGAATCAAATCGCAGAAGTCTTCAAAGATAAGTTGAGGGCCGTGGGTTCCTCGGCAACCTGCTAGGGAGCCCCTGAAAACAACTAAGACCAGCACAAGCCGCAATCAGGTGCTTCAGATCTTCTGGGCACTTCCTTTGGCAAGTGTAACCTAAGCCCACAAGCCGCAAACTCTCAGACAAGCCTTCGCCCCTCCTCAGCCCTAAATCCCAGACCAAAGCACACGGTATCCGGCCAGCTATCAGAAGATTTCGCAAACCTTAAACCCTAAACCCTACACCCGAAACCCGAAACCCTCAACCCGCAAACTCTGAGGCACCTCAAGAGACCGAGGCCCTTCGAAGGATGCCGTGAGGTTCGGCCGCTCGGGGGTGGAGGGCCTTTGGAAAGCCCCTTTGTCGGTCGAAGATTCAGGCTCTTAAGGCTCGAGACCTAAGGGCTACCCCTAAACCCTAAACCCTAAACCCTAAACCCTAAACCCTAAACCCTTAACCCCAAACAGCTTCCGGTTCGGAGTTCGGATGCTGTCAGGAAGCTCCCCGGACGCTGTAATGTCGGAGCTCCTTTGCTGTCAGAGTTGTGGCCGTTCGCGTCCGTCTCTGATCACTGGACGGCTGTGCAAGCTGATGCGCAAAGACCCGCTTCTGGCTTATGCTAAACTCCCGAACTTTCTGCTTCTTGGGATTTCAAAAGTAAGGCTGCAAGACTTGAGCCCTGAAGTTTACATAAGGCTCCAAAATCTTGCCAGTTCCAAAGCTTCAACAGCCCCAAACCGACCCAAAACGAACCAACATGGGCACTCAAAAGGCATGTATGGGAACATCTTTTGATCATCTTGGGCCCCTCCCATAGTTCCCATAGTGCCGAGTGCTGGGCTGAGACAGGCGTCCTCACAACGGGGACAGGACTGGAGATGGTTTGGGCGGAAGCCCTGCACCCTGTCCGTACTTCATCAGGGCTAAGGGGTGTCCTGAACCGGGCCCCAATGCTTGCAGATGTGGTTGCATGTCTTTCTCCCGATACTGCCAGGTGCGCCCTGAATTGCTGCGTACTTGCTATAGTGTACGGGCCCGCTTTTCTGGGTGTCTAACACGAAAGGTCCTTGATGAATAGCCCTAGACCCCAAACCAAGATGGATGGGTGCTACAAACCTCCGTGCCCAAAACAATGCCAGCATGGCAAACACTTGACCAATCGCATTCGATGCAGCCGAAAATGCAAGACCACAGTCTCTGAGTACTTCTTCGTCTAATTGGTAACAGCTCCATCTCCCCCGAGGACGCAGCGGAAAACGCTTTGCTGGAGGTAAGCATGCGCGCCTCTGCAGGCGTGTTTCCTACAATTGTGGTTTAGAGAGCCTGATTATCCGACCTTGAGCCCTACACCAGGGCTACTTAGTGAAGGAAGCTCGTGGACTTGGTGGCTCCAGTGCGTGCTGCTGAACAGTAATACAGCTGCTCAGCAGTCTCTTCATGAAGGGGAGAAACAAACTCACCAAGGGTTGGAGCCCGCTGGACGACACAAAAGAATTGCTATGCCCGGTGCTTCGCATGCTCCGATGGACGGGGTTCCTTGGCTGTCAAAAAGCCTCAAACATCTGGCTTCCATGTTCCTCTTTGACAGGACAAGTGACTGCTCCCAAGGGCAGCCAAGGAACGTCTGCGGCTGGAAGGTGGGTTCCTGAGCAGCAGGGCTGAGAGTTCAGCCTGCGGAGCTGTAGAGCACCGTAGGGGCTTCGTGGACCTGTAGACCCTGAAGGATAAGAAGTACGGAATCTCCATACTCGTCTAGTGCTAGGCCCCTTGGTTGAGAAGTTGAGGGTGTTAGGTAGGAAGTGTTGGGAAGATAGGTACCTCGTGAAGCTGGGAACAAAACAACTGCGAATCCTCATTGCCGGACAGGAACCACATGAGCCTGCGTACTGTAGCATGCCAAGAAAGAAACAACTACGACATCCAGCATCCCAAGTGTGTGGCAACTTAGAGCGTGAAAGGAAGGCCTGTGTTCGCCGTTGGGTGTACACTTGTTTCGGGTCGAACGGGTTCATCTATCGGTTGGTTGCAGAAAGGGCCTGACACCAGCATGATAGTTCCAAAACTCGGTCTTGCCGACAACTGAGGTTCGCGCCGAAGAGGCCACGCTTGAGGTAGCCTCAGATCCAACCAGCTTTGGTGTGAGCGAACCAGCTGAGGTGTGGGCTGAAGGAAATGGGTGAGATGGCTTGGGGCCAGGCAGGAATGTTAGACTGGAGGGAGCCAGGACTTCTGGTTTCATGTCCTCTGAGTAGGGTTGGAAGTTGGAAATGCATTGAAGAACTGGGGACTTGCAGTCAAACTCTGCATCCCATTGAACCAGCTGTGAAGGATGGGGTATTCAAACGCTAAAAGGCAATGGTCAGCAACCTGGGCTTGGGATCGCAATCCAGGCAGCCCCGACTAAACCAACCGAGTCCCCCCCAAAACCCGACACCCCCAATCCCCAATAGGGCCCCCCGCCTGGGGGCGCCTTTCCGGCGTCCGGGCCGAAAACCCCGCATGGGTTTGGACGAAGCTTCCTCGGGTCTTTCGAACGGTTTCGGGTGTTTTCAGACCTTTCAGGGGCTCTAAGATGTGGAAGATGAAGCCATTAAGCTGAAGCCCACATTCTTGGCATTGCCATAAACCAATGCATTAGATGTCATTCACCTTCATTCGTGAGAATGCTCAAAACGAGTCGCCACTTGCCAAGAGGGTTTCAGGAGAATCTCGGGCTTCGAAAGAGGGCGCTGCAAAGAAGCTGCGAAGCTGCGTGCCCCTGAGGCGGTCGCTTCCGCTTCGCGTCAGGTCTGGACGGAAGGTGCACTCTCCTCGGCGCTTCGAACATGATCGAGGCTCAAATCTGCCCAAAAAATGAGGCAAGCTGCGACGAGGCTTCCCTGTCTCCTTCAACAAGCCCTTAGCCCATGAAATCCCCTCCTCTCCACACCTCAAGGCGCCGGCTCTCTGCAGCACTTTGCCGTTCGGCCGACCACGCTGCCAGCCGCTCGCAGACACGCCGCCTGAGACTCCAGAGAGCCTAAGAGCCTGGAGGTTTGAGGCCTCGGGACTCGGTGAGGCTCCAGGATCTTTGTGCTGGTTTCGATCAGCGGTTCCTGAGGGCTGGCAGCAATTCACGTTTTGGAAGTTCCGCTGTCCCGCGCAAGGGCTTGACATGCCAATCGGAAAGTCAAAATCACATTTCGAAACTTTCCCGGCCGGGCCTAGACTCTCGAAATCTCGCTGAATCGTGCTGGGAGCGGCTTATCCCTGTGTCCAACTTTCGTTGCATCCAACAGGCGAGGGCTCTGGCTGGGGATAAAGTATTTGGAGGCTTCCAGGTAGAGGGCCTTTAAGAGCAAAACATGTGAGGTAGACTTCTCCACCACTTGGGTTCGTGTCCAAAGGAACTTACTGCACCCTCTCGCTCTCTGCCGGCTCCGAAGAAACATCCATCTTGTCCATAAGTCCATATTTGCACTCAACATCCAGGGCAAAGGAAGTCAAGCTTAGGATGGAGGGTGCTTCACAGTTTCACAGGCTATGTCGCGCCGCCGGCAACACAGAGGTAACAAGCATCTATAAGTCGAGGATGGTGACATACGGCAGCAAGACAAGGTCTACAGACTGGTCAATAGAAGGTACCAAATGATTGATGGGTGAATGAGGCGAAGATTACAGCCTCGCAGCTCGCAGCTGCAGAATGCCGCCATTAGAACTCAAGCGATGTAGGAAGCCACGAGATTCTCACGGGAGACGCATGTTATCACTAGTGGCGATCTGCGGGTGAACAGCGCCAGCAGCAGCTTCCAATTCTTTGTCAGGTTGCGCATGCGGCACCCGCATGACGCCTCTTTAGGAAAACGCCGAGGAAAGAATTAATGCGTCAAATCGAAGAAGCCGAAGAAAGGCCTGACCCACCGACCTGCTACCCAAATCCTTTGATGTGCGTGCAGTGCACGTCTCCAGTGTGTTTCTCCTTGACACGCTGCTAAAAAAACTGGGGAATTTGCCGAGAGTCGGCCTGCCGCGTGGCCACGAAATTCAAGAGTCTGAGCCAATTCCCATGTTGCAACACAAATCGGAAGCAAAACCGAAACGGTCTGTAATTCTCTTTGGGACTTTCCGGTGCTTGTTTTTTGTTTTTTCCCCGTTTGCACTTGCGCCTACTTTCACCAACGTAAAACGAATGGCTCATTCCGAATTACAAACGTGAACTTGCCTCATTCCTGGACACACTACACAAACAGACCGGTCCAGGTTAAATCATCTTGCAACTTCACACCTGCTTTGTGCTGAGGACCGAGGGCTGAAGCAGCTTAGGGTACAGGCACCGGCACGCCACCCTTTTATTGTGGAGCCACAAAGCGCATGCTCTGCCCAAGAGCTCAACTCCATTCTCAAGGCCCCGAAGCCCTCCGAAATTCAGCTCAGAAGTCAACCTTGAACCCTAAACTGCCCTAAACCCCGAATCCCCAAACTCAGAATTCCCAAATGCCTCCAAAACCCGCTGGGCTCCCCAGGCCCGGGAGAACAAGGCCGAGCGAGTCGCTCTACGAGGGCCTTTGCGGTGCTTTTGAGACTTTCTCAGGGTTCGGATCAGGGCCCAAAGAATTCAGGGATCGGGCTTGGGGTTTAGGGCTTCTGAGCCGCTTCTGTCGGAGTTTCATGTTGCGTTGCGCAGACTTCTGGGATGCTGTGGGGATCTTGGGGGCTGCTCTGCACTGAGGACCGTAGGCTTCACCTTCCTGGGTTCTGCAGAGGCGCCGCCAGCAGAGGGCGAAACACTTGCCGACACACGACTGGAACACACGATCAGATGCCTCGCTGCGCAAGACTCGATGGGACTGCTAGTATGGGATAGAGCCAGAAGAAGCAGCTTAGAACGCAGCTGAGGCCCCTAGTTAGATGCAAAACTCGCAAGACCTCGACATCGAGCCATGTCCTCAAGGGCGGCACTTCCTGTGCCCGGGGAGGAAGGCCTGAGAAACGCCAAAAAATCAAGATGAAGGATGCGAGGCTTTCAGGCGTCTGTGGGAAAGACAGTGCCTAAGTAAGTCAAGGCTTAGGGCTTAGAGCAGACAGCAACGCTCCGGAGCCTGTCGCGCCACTGTGATGCCAAAGTTGTATGAAACTACTGGTGCCACCTCTATACGACAGCTCGAGCGAACCTCAGGAAACCGCAGCAGCTCCCATCGGACGGACTCTTCTTTGTTGGCAACCCTTCAGGCAGTCAAGGCAAAAGCTGCAAGCGCAGTTCGCTTGCGGCCATGCCGACACTTCTTTTCCAAGCATGACAGGGGTCCCCGGCTTTTGGAGGGCCTAGGGATTCGGGGTATTCGGGGGGGCACCTAAGGGGGGACCCTCAAGTCAAACGGTTCAGGGGCTGCAGACTGGTGGTTTAGCCGTAGGGACCGAAGCATTGGGGTCACACTGGGTTTCATGTGCGTACAGAAGCTCCGTTGCCTTTGACAGAGCCATAAAGAAATACATGAACTACACGCACAGAAGGCTCAGAGTTTCAAGCCTTCAAGCCCAATGCTTTGGCACAGTCTGCCCAAATGTCCTCCGTCTTACGCGTGGGTCCCAGATTGGAATCCACCTGCGCAACCCGGCACCCTGAGCGGGACTTGTAATGCCCAAGCACAGGCACTGTCTCAGCATGGTAGGCAGCAAGCCTCTTGGGAAGAGCGTCCTTGTTGTCGTCTGGACGTTGGGTCAAAGCTTCTCCCGTCTGATCGTCCCGCATATTCTCTGGCGTTGGCTCGCTCTTGCCATCGAAGGACTTCGGGGGATTGTACTTTGTGTGGTATGACCGGCCAGATGCCTTGTGAATCCACCGCCCTCCGATCCTCTCAATCAACACTTCATCTGGGACACTAAGCTCCAAGACGGTCTTCACTTCCTCACCGGTGGCTGCCAGCATCTCGTCCAAGGCAAGCGCTTGGGCGGTGGTGCGGGGAAAACCATCCAAGATGAAACCCTTGAGGCAGTCCGCGGCCTTCACCCTCTCCCTGATGATGCCGATCACGATGTCGTCGCTCACAAGCTGCCTTGGCACATCTGCGGAAAGCTACGTCTTATGCATCTTGTTCCGGAGCTTTTTTGCAAGGGTCAGCATTCGATTTAGCCATGTAGCCTCCGTGCGGTCTGTGGCAAAGCGGGTGGATGACATGTTTGGGTTTTTTATTGTGTGGGGGGGGGGTCCGGGAGAGGCATATTTTTGCATTTTAGAGTTTTCGGTTCTTGGGTGTTTACAGGATACCTCCAATTTTTCTCTACATGTTCATGGGAAAGCCAGTATTCTTCCGTCTTTGAATAGGAAAGACTGTCTTTCTTGACGTTGAACCTTGTTTTCTGAAAAACAGCCTCCATGTCTCGATAGGTGCTCTTTCTTTTGCAGCGAAGAGCCTCTATATCGTAATCGGAAAGCTTCAAGAAACACGCCTGTTTGGTCTTCCGCTGTTTTGGGGTGCCACCTCCCCCGCAGCCAGGGTTAAAGCCGCAACCTACCGTGTTTTTGCTTTTCTGGCTTCTTTGTTTTTTGTGTTTCGGGATCAGTTGGGACGAGCTGTGGCCTTTGCAGCTTGAGAGAACACGAGACAAATCAGGCTGCCAGGCTGCCCCTGTGCCATCACCGACTTGGCCCTCAAGCCAATCTCCGAACCGGAGTCCACCGCTTCGCGCAGCATGTCTCCGGTTGAGAGCTGCGGAATTCCGAGTGCTGCCGTTATGCGGCCCCCATGCGTGCCCTTCCCTGCTGCCGGCGGGCCAAACATCAGGATGATCTGCTCACGCTTCAAGCCCAATGCTTTGGCACAGTCTGCCCAGATGTCCTCCGTCTTACGCATGGGGCCCAGATTGGAATCCACCTGCGCAACCCGGCACCCTGGGCGGGACTTGTAATGCCCAAGCACAGGCACTGTCTCAGCATGGTAGGCAGCAAGCCTCTTGGGAAGAGCGTCCTTGTTGTCGTCTGGGCGTTGGGTCAAAGCTTCTCCGGTCTGATCGTCCCGCATATTCTCTGGCGTTGGCTCGCTCTTGCCATCGAAGGACTTCGGGGGATTGTACTTTGTGTGGTATGACCGGCCAGATGCCTTGTGAATCCACCGCCCTCCGATCCTCTCAATCAACACTTCATCTGGGACACTAAGCTCCAAGACGGTCTTCACTTCCTCACCGGTGGCTGTCAGCATCTCGTCCAAGGCAAGCGCTTGGGCGGTGGTGCGGGGAAAACCATCCAAGATGAAACCCTTGAGGCAGTCCGCGGCCTTCACCCTCTCCCTGATGATGCCAATCACGATGTCGTCGCTCACAAGCTGCCTTGGCAACCGCTAGCACAAGAGTTCAACTGCCCACCCCCCAAAGCAGGTGGATAACACGTTTTGGATTTTCTGGGTTTTTGGGAGGAGGGGGGGAGGGAGAGGCTCTTTTTTGTAGTTTCTATTTTCTATTTTTTGTGGCTTTATTGATGGATTTTACAGGCAACCTCGAATATTCTCTACATGTTCATGGGAAAGCCTCTATTTCCTCTGTCGTTGAATAGGAAAGGCTGTCTTTCTCTGCGTTGAACTTTGCTTTGTGAAGAACAACCTCCATGTCTCAATAGGTGCTCTTCTTTTCGCTGGGTGCCTCCTCCCGAGCCAGCGTCAAAGCCTCAACCCGGGACCCTCGCTTCTCTCTCTCTCTCTCTCTCTCTTTTGTGTTTCGGGCTCAGTTGGGACGAGCTGTGGCCTTTTCAGCTTGCCAAATCTCATGAACTTCTCAACTGGGCTCAGCTGGACTGAACATGTACAATGTACAAGATGCCAGCGACTTGTTAAGACGGAGGGAGCGAAAGGGAGAGAGAACACAAGACAAATCAGGCTGCCAGGCTGCCCCTGTGCCATCACCGACTTGGCCCTCAAGCCAATCTCCGAACCGGAGTCCACCGCTTCGCGCAGCATGTCTCCGGTTGAGAGCTGCGGAATTCCGAGTGCTGCCGTTATGCGGCCCCCATGCGTGCCCTTCCCTGCCGCCGGCGGGCCAAACATCAGGATGATCTGCTCACGCTTCAAGCCCAATGCTTTAGCACAGTCTGCCCAAATGTCCTCCGTCTTACGCGTGGGGCCCAGATTGGAATCCACCTGCGCAACGCGGCACCCTGAGCGGGACTTGTAATGCCCAAGCACAGGCACTGTCTCAGCATGGTAGGCAGCAAGCCTCTTGGGAAGAGCGTCCTTGTTGTCGTCTGGACGTTGGGTCAAAGCTTCGCCGGTCTGATCGTCCCGCATATTCTCTGGCGTTGGCTCGCTCTTGCCATCGAAGGACTTCGGGGGATTGTACTTTGTGTGGTATGACCGGCCAGATGCCTTGTGAATCCACCGCCCTCCGATCCTCTCAATCAACACTTCATCTGGCACACTAAGCTCCAAGACGGTCTTCACTTCCTCACCGGTGGCTGCAAGCATCTCGTCCAAGGCAAGCGCTTGGGCAGTGGTGCGGGGAAAACCATCCAAGATGAAACCCTTGAGGCAGTCCGCGGCCTTCACCCTCTCCCTGATGATGCCGATCACGATGTCGTCGCTCACAAGCTGCCTTGGCAGGATTTCAACACGTTCAGAGTAGGAGAGCCGAGCTAACTTAACTTGACCATGCGCTGCTTCCAAGCCGCCCCTGTGCCATCACCGACTTGGCCCTCAAGCCAATCTCCGAACCAGAGTCCACAGCTTCGCGCAGCATGTCCCCAGTTGAGAGCTGCGGAATTCCGAGTGCTGTGGTTATGCGGCCCCCATGTGTGCCCTTCCCTGCCGCCGGCGGGCCAAACATCAGGATGACATTTCTCGCCTTGCAGCCTTACAATGCGCAGCCGGACAACTACCTAGACAGCAGAACAAGGTGGATGGCACAGGCTAAGGCAGCACGCATCGGAAATACACCAGAAAATAGCCGGCTCGTGACTCTACGACCTTCTGGGGCTGGGGTTAGGACATTTTCATCCCCGAGTTGCGCTCTCGCCGCTCCCTCGCAGAGGCCCCCGGTGCACACTCCGTACTCAAATCGTGCTTTGGCCTGGGTCCCGTGCATTCAGGCTCGGAATGTTCCGTGTCGCGAAGCCGCACGCTTGCTTGCATTTTGGGGCTCCACGCTAAGGGAGACGAGGGCACTTGAAGGGCGCGGCCCTGCTCAGAGGTTTTCCAACACTTCCCTCTGAGCACTCTTTCCAGAGCCCTTCGGGAGAACTTCAGGACACCATTTGCAGCACATGCGGATCCACTTAGAACGGACGCATGAAGCCAACACAGGCCAACCTGTCCGAATTGGCGTCCTTCGTGAGGTCGGACCCCGTCTTTGGGTTTAGCGGTTGCCGCTGGATTTTTTGCGCGGAAGAGACAAGTAAAACAAACAAAGACAAAGCACAAGCTAAATCGCAATCACAGGCACAAAGCCAAAAACAACAATGAAGAGCAAACAACGAAAAGTGAGAAGCCGAAGACAACATCAAAAAACAAAAGGAACACACACACACACACACAAAAACACAAAAAGCAAGAGACAAGTCAAATGCCAACGCAAACAAAAGCAACAGACGAAAATCGCAGATCGGAAGCAACATGCAAAGCAGAAACAGGGAAAAGCAAACAACATAAAGTCTGAAGTCCAACGACTATGAAGAGCAGTGCAAGAAACAGGCACATATACAAAATAAGGCAGGAAGCAGCAACAAGCAAGAGCAGAAGATCAGAGCAAACACAGCAAACCGAACCTCAGGCCCTTTACGGGAGTTGTAGACTCTCAAGTCCCATCTGTGACTTCGTGGGCCAAGAGGCCGAATGTCCAGCGCAGGAAGTTGGCGTGGTGCACTGTGCCTGCATGTAGGCAAAGTGGGGTAAGAATGCCGGAGTTCAGCTGGGCCCAATTTAGGGATGATGTCTGTGCCAGAACCAAACATTCGAGGGGTATTGAACTTGCAGGGGCGCTCAAGTTGCGGACAGGCGGCCAGGGCCGAACTTTCCAAGTACCGCAGCCCTGTCCTCCGCTCTTGTGCCGTGACTTGAAGGGTGTCTAGTGTACCCTGAAAGTCTGAAACCCTAAAGCCAAAAGCCTAGAAAGCTGAGAGCAAACGAACATCAATGCAGCTGCAAAAGTAGGAGTTGCCTAGGGCCTAAGGCCTGAAGCCCTAGAAGCTCAAGCCCGAAAACTGAGGCCCTGAAGCCTCAACCCTAAATCCAAAATCACAAACACACACGAAAAGCGGAATGTTAAGCCCCCAAACACCATGAGCCTTATGACCTTAAGCCGCAAGTCGAGCGCTTGTTTTCCGACGAGGACAACGGTATTGCGGGGCGGGAGGGGGAGGGCAAAGCCTTCCTGGTTCAGTGTCGATGGCAGGCATGGACCCGCGCCACCACGTGTACCCTATGTCAGTGTTCCAACCAAGTTTCTGCCTCCCGATGGCCCTCATTCATTAGCCCTCATTGGAGAAGATCCGGCTTTTCAAAAAAGAGCCAGGGGAAACAGCCAAAAGGTCACCTCCTTCTTCCGTTTTCAACATGTCAACAAGTTTTCTTTCGTCTCCTCGTCCCTCAACATCTATTAACTTCCAGAAAGCCCTGTGCATGGTCCTCCGGTGGCATGCCCAGGTGCCCAAGCAGGGCGCCAAGAGCCTCCTGCAGTTTAGGGTTTTAGGGTTTAGGGCGTTAAGATGGGTTTAAGTCTCAAGTTCGCTGTCATGGGTTTGGGCTTAGGCCTTGGGTGTTTAATTTAGGTGTTGCGAAGGGCTGAATTCCACGGGCTGCCTTGCTGATGCTTGATGACACGTGATAGCTTATAACGCTTCTGTGGCTCCATTCCTCTCATTTAAGCAGTCTTAACGCGTTTTGTATGGGGCCTCGACAACATGCCACTTTGGGTCAAAGACTATGTGCGGCTCTCCGCAGTGGCAGCCCGTTCGGTGTGCATGGCGTGCCGTCGTCGCCATCCTCGAGCTGTTGTCCTTTGTGGATCCTCAAAAGGCTAACCCTCTCGGTGGACGTCCGTGTCATCGTCGCCAGGCTTGACAGTGTCGTCGTTTTCGTTTCTAGATCGCATGTCAAACAACAGCCCTCTACGCTTCTTCTCCGCGTGCCAGAAAGCGCCAATGGTCCGAGGGATTGGCGAGGGTTGGTGTCGCCATGTTCGTAACTGTCGTCGTTGTGGAGATCTGCTTCATGCTCGCATTTTTAACAGGTCAACACGCACAGGGGTCGGGAATCTCGAAATCGACTTTTGTAGCATGAAGGTCGCAGCGTGCGGAGGACGTCCGGAGGCTGTGTCTTTCTTAAAATAAGGACGAGAGATAGGCAGAGGTTCACGAGGTCGGCGCCCGGATCTTACATCCTGGCGTGGCTGACCATGAGGATGAGGAGGATGTGGTGCTGATGATGATGATGATGATGTACTGCTGACGACGGACTTCCGCTGCTTAAAACTCATGCAGTCGCACGCTCGAAGGACACATGCAGCAGGGTGCACCAGTGAGCTTGGGTTTCGAAACAGCTTTGGCAGCCGCAACTCCATGTCCCCGTTCCTTTTTCGCAAGCCAGAAACTCTACAACTCATACCATCCTCAACGCCCGAAAGTCCCTTCGTGCCGGAGGGCCTGAGGCATCGAACGGTTGCCAACATGGCGCTCGAAGAGCTCCTGAGGCTTAGGCATTGGTTCTCACAACATTGGCACATACGTTTTGGACGTAAGTGCAGCATTCCATGGGGTGAAGGAGCTTTGGGATCCTGATTCGCAGTATCAAGCTTAAAGATTTAGCCAGGATCAAGGGGTTATGGCTGAAGTACCGGGGCTTACTTGTCAAGGAGAGCTACGGCTGGGCCGCAAAGGCTGGAGGGCTCAGCGTGCGACGAAGGGGTGTATTCATGGGTGCATAGGCAGCCGTTCGTGGGATGATGCCGGTAGCTTTCGGGTAGCCAAACTCCACCCCCTCCCCAAACAGCGAACATCAAACCATAGGTTGAAATCGGTTAAACCCTGATGCTCCACAAAAAACGCCCACTCCCCAAACTTTGAAGCCAAGGCCAAGGTGCCAGTAAGGTTTGCAGGGCTGGATGGTCCATGGCGTCAGCAGCAAGAGCTAAGAATGTTCTCTACACTGTCTGGTCCAGAAACATTCTGATCAGAAACCCTTGGATACTCTTCGTGTGTATACGGCCGTGCTTGTTCTTCTGCTTTCGGCATCAGGGGTGATTTTGAGCCCACACCTCAAGCCGGGGAGCATAGCATGATACGACGGGTGCTGCAAACTGCAGCTTCGGATTCAGGTTGGCTATCCAGCTGCAAGCACCACTAAGGAGCAAACTTTTGCCGGGCAGGCGTTGAATTGATATGGAGATGCACTTTGCTTTGTGGGTGTGAGGGGAGGGGCTGCTGGTCACAAGCTCGGGTTTAAGCACAGAAGTATGATGAACTTTCAAGGTACCCTGCAGTCCAAAGTCTGCTGTTGATTCGGGGTCGAAAAGTTTAAGAGCATCCCTGCGCACTTGTTCCTGATGGGTCCTTGCACTGTTGAGCCGGGCTTCGGTGGCGGTCCCGAATATCCTGGCAGTCCGACATCACCTTCCTCTGCGGCCGAATGCTGGACGACGGTACGCACAGGCCCGCGCAGACCCTTGTGCCAGGCGGCGCATGACCTGCCTGGTTTGCGTTCGGGTCGGTCTCGCCTCGCCGCCTCGCCAAATGCTGAACCCTACTGACTACTGCCCCGAGTAAGCCCCAAGAACCTTCTGCGTACCAGATACTGAAGCACGGAATCTCGCATCGTAGAAGGAGGGTTCATGGCAGAAGTGTTTGCCAATAGTATCAGATCGAAGCCCCAGCTTGTTTTTTTACTAGGTTTTCCAAGCGTTTCGTTTTCACAGTTCTGACTTCTCATGTTGGCTAGCACTTGCGTTGCAAACGCTTTTGTTCAGAAACCATGGCAAGCCTTCCCCGGAACATGGAGCCCCTGCCGCCGTCACGGCCGATGCAATCAGGGGTTCAGTTCAGGCAGGCGAAATCTACCATCACGTAGGCCAACAACGATTGGACCACTTGCTCTCGGATCTCCCCCCTTCGCGCGTTGACATTCTTAACATGTCATGTGCATCAGTTCATCTTTGTTATGTAGCTTCATTTTTCCTGTGAATCCCACAGCAATGAGGTTGCAGGTCGGTGCAGACGGTCGTACTACCACGGTCTACGCCAAGAAAAAGGTAGTCATGGCGACGGTCGTGGTAGCAGTCGATGGGCTTCAAGGTTTCTAGCGTGCACGTGTTGCCTGAGGAACGAGGACGATGATGGCCTGGAGAGTCTCCGCCTCCCACTTCAGCTGAACAAAGGAGGACAAACACCCAAAGCTCCAAGCAACATCAACCTACAAATCCCAGAGCACCAATCAGATAAGCCGACCAGCCTCGTGAGCCTCTGCCGGGAGTGGCGTGGCATCTTGTGTCGTGCCTTCACGGCAGTCGCTGCACAAAAACGCTGCACAAATGCTGCACCCCTGGACTCTTTCCCAAGCCTATTGAAGTAACTGAAGGCGTAGGGATATGCAGGGGTGCCATTGGGCTTATAGCCCTTTCCTTTTCGAGGTCCAGGTCCCGTGTAACAATGGTGGACGCCAACAAAAACTTCTAAATTTAAAGCGGTGGAGAAGGAAGCCTGTTCTTGCACAACCCAAAATGCGAAATCGCAAGGAAATGTGCAGCAGACCACAGGACCAGAGCACCAGCAGACCATGGGACCACCAGACCAAAAACTCATCTGGGCCTTGGGAGAATCGGCTTGAGGCCGAAGTCCTCCCCTCCGCTCGTGCAGCGTTCACCTGCCATGATTGAGGAACCCTGTGACCCCCAACAGCAACTCAACCCGAGGCCCTCCCCCCAAAAGCTGTGTCTGGCAGCGATGTTTAGCCCCCCACCCCCCTTAAAAACCCAATAATTGCCCCACCTTGTGTCCAAGCCTCTGGCCACTTCCAGAGCTGCCAAGGCAGCGGTAGGCTCCTGGTTCCAAGGTCCGGTTGAAGTGCTTGGGGGAATTAACATCAGCACACCTGCTTCGTGAAATTCTCCCACCTCTTAAGTTACCAGCCCTTTCGCCCCAAACCATTTGAATAAGGAGCGCAGTTCGGGCTTCTTTCGTGCACTTCGATCTTTTGGAACACTCCCCCCCAATCCGAGCCTTGGCCAAGTTCACGAAGAGGGCGTCGAAGCATCGCTCCTTTCGGAGGCAGGGCCGTGAGAGAGCATGTGCAAAACCCTCAACCCTAAACCCTAAACCCTAAACCCTACACCCTAAACCCTAATGCCCAAGTCCCTACAAGAAAACACCTCTAAACGTCCAAGAAACCCTGAGTTCCGTACTCAAGGGGGATGGCCTCTGAAAGGCCTCTGAAGCCCCCCCAAAACTCTCAAAAGCCCGAAAGCTGGGCATGGCTCAGAGCAGCCTAACCATGAGGACCAAATGAACCCTAAAAGGGTTTATGGTTCATATACCCTAGTAAGGATTATAGTAGTATGGGGTATAGGATGGTTCATATACCCTAATAAGGATTATAGTAGTATGGGTATAATGGTGCCAAATTTTAGGGTGCATTTTTGGTTCCCCGGGAAAGGGGCCAGGTTGTTGAACATGTCAGTGTTTGAAGAAGACGTCTTAACATAGGGGTCGGAAGAATTACGAAAGTGTTCCCTCATGGTTCCTTTGTAATTAGCTATCCTACAACAGCCCCCAAAATCCTATTCTATTCATTAAGGCCCCAAAAGTAGGGGGGTTTTCCTCATAGCTTGCTGCAGCTCCTGGGGGTTGAGAAGGGAGTCTGGCAGGGCGTCCGTCGCCAGCAGCGCGAAGCCCCGCTGCCCGAGCAGCACCCGGAGGTCGTCGAAGAGCGCGGTACCCTACAAGGGATGAAGTAATATAACATATACAATATACAATATACAATATACAATATACAATGTATTATATATATAATATATAATATATAATATATAATATATAATATATAATATATAATATATAATATATAATATATAATATATAATATATAATATATAATATATAATATATAATATATAATATATAATATATAATATATATATATATATAATATATAATATAATATATATATATAATATAATATATATATATATATATATATATATAGCTTGGAAGTGTTGCGGTGGTTGTTGCATTGTTGCTAGGGGGCTTTCGCAGGTTTAGGGAGGGTTTGGGCTATTGGCGGCGCGCAAAGCCAAACGAAGCACAACAAGGTTCAAAAGGCTGCTTCTCAGGGAATCTGCTTTTCAGGTTTGGACTTCGCAGCGGGCAGAATTGGGGGAAGTTTAGGGTTGACCCACTTGCTAAGTGGCTCCCCTGGACATTGTGAGGTGCCCTACCCCAACAATCCTGAATCCTCATTCCCGAACCCCTGAAACCCCTAAAAAAACCCCCGTATCAAGCCCCGCCTTGCACATGCCTGGGGGCAGGCAAGCCTCGATCTGCATGATGGTGATGGTGGGCAAGATCTGCAGCCAAGGTCGCTGCGGGGGGGGGGGGGGGGAGGGATTTTTTCCTGGGGTTCGGAAGCAGGATTCAAGCTTCTAAGATGTGCAGTCTAGGGTCCAGGTTGCTTAGGAACGATGATGGTAAGTCTCGGCATGTTCGGGCCAAAGTGGTGCTGTCAATGCACTTGGGGTCAACCCTGGTTGGCTTGAAAAAAACACTGTACGGTTTAGGTTGAAGGTTCCACTGCCACTTTGTACAAAGATCAAAAGAGAGCAGCTCTCAGTTGGGCTTGGAGCTTCGAAGCCCATGCCTTTTCAACCCAGAACTAGACGACAGAGTCTTCGGAAGCATGGCGAGAACTCCAGCTCTCTCGAAGCCGAGGTACGAGTAGCAAGGACAGGCGTCCCCTGTTGCACCCTGTATAAAACAAGCAAGCCGGAGCTTCATCATACAAAACCCACCCGAAATCACACACCTCCAGTCGTTTCCGAAGGCAGGACTTACTTGAGGGCAGCATTGCAAGTAGAAGCACGATGCAAGCTAAATGCCAAGACTTGAGAGGAATGTGTGTTGGGGCAAAAACGATAACAGGCACCTCGACAGATGGCTGCAGAACGCTGTATTCATGGCACCTTTGGCTCGGGCTCTTCATGCTTATAGGGTTCAGGGCTTAGGGCTTAGGGCTGAGGGAGCTGGCTTTGGCTGCTTTGAGGGCGTCATCACGGCTCCAGTCGACATTCAGCCATACCCCCAAGTGTCCGCTGCATACCTCCTCCCTGCGGTCGTGGGCATCACATTCTGCTTTTGGGGTTCCAGGCTTAGAACTCATCCTCACTCCTTGTAGGGTTTAGGCGGTCGAGGGCATCTTGGCCCCATGGTGACACCATACTGCGCAAGAATGTCTAACTTTTCTGCGACAAGACACGTTTGTCACAAGCGCTCCCTGTAGTGATTTATTCACTAATAATTATTCATAATTAGATAATTAACTCATAATTAGTTCGAAAGTAATTGGTAATTACTTAATAAACTTAATAATTTATGCAAAAAAAGCTGGTATTTACGGCGTTCTTGCCTCTCTGCACAACATGCTGCACCCGGATGCTTGAGCCTTTGGAACTACAATCACAAGCGGTTCGTGCCTTTGGTGAACATGCCCAAACACTGGTAGCACTCAAAAAGATAGTTGTAGAAGTGCCTGAAAGTACTCCGCATGGGAACAAATGCGAGGATGCAACCGTGCGAAACGACCAGGCAAGATAAAGCGCTGCGACCGGGTAGTTATTCCGCCTTCTCTTTGCCTTCGCAAGCCTCACAACAGAGCCGTTTGTTTAGGGCAAATAACCAAACAAACGCAAACAAACCCCAAGCCCAAGGCCCGGGGAAACGAGAAGACCGTCCTGAAATGCTAAAACATCGAAAGGAATTTGATGCAAGGGGGAATTGAATCTGGATCCCTCCGAGTGGCTGCACATCTAGCTCCAGGAAGTCCACTGCATGCACGTCATAGAAAGCCAAGGAGTCCTTGTATCCAAAGAGCAGTCGCCGTACCCTCCCCTATAAGGCTTAAGGACACATTGAAAGACTGTAGTAGGTGACCACGGAAGACCTCCGACCCTCGGTCCCCATATTCAGTTCAAGACCCATGTGCCGTTTCAGAAACTGGGGGCAGGGTTACCTTCCAGAAGGGCCCGTCCAAAACGTCCAGAAGGGCCCTTGTCTAGGGGGGCGCTTCCCAGCGTAATCTGTTTGGCCAAGACTCTAGGGGGATCGTTTGGACCTTTATGCTGTCCGCTTGCCAGCTGATCTCCGGAAAGTGCTCGTTGAACCAATCCTGCTGGAGGGTTTGGAGTTTAAAGCCTTCGGCTTCAGGGCTTGGGCTAAGGATTGAAGGTACGGTCGATCTGCTGAAGTCGCCCAGAGCATGACCACGGGATTTCCGATACAGAACCCCACAAATCCCCTGAACATTACAATGTTCGCTGGCATTCGCCTGAGTTCACATTTGGATGTGACCCCCAGCTCCCCTTCTGGCACCGAACCCCCCTAAATTCAGGGGGGGCTTTCCCCAGTCCGAGGGCTGGTGGAGCATGTTCACGGCGCTGGTCGAGAAGTTGCCGGCGCGGAGGAAAAAATCCATCCTGGGGCTCCGGGATGGAGGGGATGGAGGGGTTTTGCGGTGATGTGGCACCGAGGCTCAAGGTTAGGATGGAGACTAGTTTGGAATGCTTTGAACTTTGCACGCGTGAAGTGCAAACATGGCCTGACGTTTAGGCCACAAACTCTTAGAGTGCATGGCATTTCCTGACCTCTTGGAATCTAGAGTGTTAGGGAGGGGCGGAGGAACATGAGGAAAGGGGCTGCGGCACGCTGCAATAACGCTTTCCAGGGGGGCATGATCTCCACGACCAGCACTGGTCGTGAGGAGAACAGGCTTGGGTGTTGGGCAAACACGGGTGCTACAGACCTTTTGAGGGACGGGTTGAGGGTTTCTGGGGCTGCCCAAACTTCAGAACACAAACTCAATTTTCACGATTTGGGCCAAGTAGGCTTGGAATTGACTGTTCGGAAAAGATGCGGAGACTTTTGGAAGGCAGGTGCCTTTCCAGGCAAGCCCTACAACTTTAAAGTACCACGACACACCCTGCAGACCACGAAATCACGAGACACCCGGCAGCCCAAGTGCACCAAAGCTCCAAACCACCAAGGCCCCACAGCCGAGAATCTGTCCATGCCGGTCTGAGAGTGCCATGTTCAGAATCTTGGACTTCCGGTTGGCCCGCCCCATTGTTTTGGCTACGTTCCTGGAGCGGAGAATGCGGAGCCGTGTGGAGCGGGACAGGGCGAAACTCTTCGTCCCCCGTTTTTTTCAATATTGGAGGCCAAGGCGGCAACCCAAGTGCTGAGCACCGTAGCGTTTAGGGTTTGGGGTTCAAGGCAGTTATTTATTTGATTCCGCACAGTGTGGGGTTCGGGGCACGCAGTGGGGCTGGTCGACTTTAAGGCAGCCCTCCGCCGCCCGATCTCTTGGCCCACCCTCAGAGAGAAGCCTACAGAGTCTCACCGAGTATCCCTGAGTGCCACCTACTACTACTGACGACTACTACTACGACTACGACTACGACTACGACTACGACTACGACTACGACTACTACTACTACTACTACTACTACTACTACTACTACTTCTACTACTACTACGACTACTACTACTACTACTACTACTACTACTACTACTACTACTACTACTACTACTACTACTACTACTACTACTTCTACTTCTACTTCTACTTCTACTTCTACTTCTACTTCTACTACACTACTGCAACACTACTACACTACCACGCTACTAATCCTATTCCTTTCTTCTCTCTCTCTCTCTCTCTCTCGCTGTCTCCCCCTCTCCCTCTTTGTTCGGACAGCTGCCCTCAAAGCGGCTCCTCCCCAAGTGAGCGAAACATGTGGGATCTGGCTCGAACGCCATGATCTGCGCTGTCGGCCACTCCTGACATCATATTCGACACCCGCTTTAGGGGTTCAGGTGTTGGGGTTAGGAGTTTAGGATGCAGGGTTCATGGTTCCAGGCTATCTTGTGATTGGGCACAAAAAGCCAAGGCCTGTAGCCCAAATACTAGACCTCTACCCAACTCACTCACATTGCCAACCCGCCCTGGTCACCCAACCACTGACTTTGCTTTAGGACGGAGCTTTCGGCAGCAAATGGCCCGTAGAAGCCCAAAACCACATCTCGGAGAAATCGGGTCGTCGGTCGGTCAGGGTTCCGAGCCTTTTGAGATGTGCAACCAAAACAATGGTGCATATGAAGGGCCGCGAAGGTCCCACAGCTCCTCCAGCCAGATGGCCTCGTGGATACCATCGTTTGCACCAGCCTCACAGACAATGCATCCAGAGCCCTCCCACGTCCCGAGCTTGGTCTAAAGTACGTAGACTTTTGATCTTATAACGTATAATCGCTCTCCCGCGACGGCAAGAACGCACCAACTGCACGAATTTACGCATTCAAGCATTAGGAATCCAAGCATACCCAATACACAAAATTCACACACCGAGCAGAAGGCTTCATAACCACAATTTGCGACATGCATCATGCCCAGTATTGCTTTGACACCTCGGCGCCAACAATTGTCTCAAGCAAAGCTTCCAAGAGGTTGAAAGCTTTAGAACCATTCATACCTAAAGCCGGCTCGAAGACTGGTTCCCTCAAAGCATGACAGATCACTTGCGAGCTACGAAAGCAACCAAGTCGCCTCAACGATGACAGGCTGCGCAGGCAGGATCTCCTGTGTGAAGCTCCAGCCCTAGAACAAAAGATAGCCGAAAGGCCTGTGCCAGTCTATGTAAGCCATGTGCGCTGGCTTGCAAACAACTTGAACTCATCGTTAACCTGCCGTTCAACCTCGGAAACCCGGAATCATCGGAATCATGAACCCCTGATTGAGGGGAGCGTTATAGCAGCAAACGTCGAACGGATTTTGTGGGGGGTATCGAAATTCAAACCCCGAAAATGCTAAATGCATAACTTTAACAAGTGGAACCTCCAGATGACAAGCCTGCAAACCGGGAATTTTAGTGGGTGTTTCGGTCTCGTCCGAAAACCTCCCAAAGCCCTGAAAGCCCTTAACCGTCTAATGCCGAAGATGCCAACAAGACCCCCCAAAAATCACTGATTCCGAACAAGGTGAAAACCCCTCAAGAAAAAACGAGATGAACCGAGGAAACCAGGACCGAAGATCGCACATCCATCCATGGCTGTCCTACACCCTTGCCATGCTTCAAGCGCGAACTGCTGTGGGAACATTTCGGACTTTTCGGACTCATAACGCTAAACCCTAAACCCGAAACCCTAAACGATTCCCAGCCTTGAAAAGCGCCCAAGAGCGGAACAAGTGAAGGACCTCCTGCAGCAGCACTCAGGATTTTGGGACTCAGCTTCTCAGAGCCATAGGCTCTGGTTCTGGGGTGCTCTTTTCAGATTTTTGTTCGAGGCTTTCCTGGCTTCGGAGAGCCGCCAAGAACCTGCTGAAGACAAACACCCTGGAGAGGCCCGGGCTGTTTAATGGAGCGGCGCCATTTTTTCAAGAGGACTTCCCAGGATAAACCCACATCTTCGTGTTCCACCCAGATGGACCCATGCCCAACCCAGCTCACGTCTCGAGGGTGTGTGCCTTCAGGCCCCACAGGCACAGAGCAGGACACGCAGCACCCCCCCGACAACCTTGGTTCTCCCGTACACGCACACACAATGCAGCCAAAGAGCCGCAAAACCCACTCTTCAGAGCCACTGGGCCCCCAAACCTTCCTGAAGCCCCCCGCAACCCAAAAATCTCCAGCTATCCCCAAACAGCTCCGAAATCCCAGCCTGGAGACCCTGCACCCCCCAAAGGTCCCAAAGATCGGAGACCTCAACCCACCCCATCCCCTCAGCCCCGGATGCCTTGGGATGGGACATTTACGGGTTTTCTTTGCCCTTTTCTGGCACTTCTTGCACATCAGGGGGCCAGCGAGCTCAGGAGCTGCCAGGGATCCCAGCGGCTCTGAAGCCTGCAAAGTTCGATGCTCTTGGGAAGTCTGGGTGTGGGGGGGGCCGATTTCAGGGTGTGGGATGGTGTAGCAGTTTCTAGGGGTTGAAAGGCCTTGTAGGTCGTAGGTGTTTGGGTCATGCGGACCGAGCAAACGCTCAAGTGACATGCTGGAGAGGGCACATCATCGAAGTCCCTAAGCTCAGTGCGTCATCTGAGCCATCTTGCTTGAGGAGCTCAGGTTGGCGTTGATACCAAAGATTGTTTGGTTGGTGTAGAGCATTTGGGCAGTTGGTGCTTGTTGTACATGGAACTCACCACGACCAGTACAGCAGTTATCTCCAACGGTCGATTTCAACAACAACTTGACTACAACTATCACCCTGACACCTTTTCAACAACCAAAACGCCCCCACCCTCAAGGCTCAACAGGCGCCCAGGCACAGGCGCGCGGTTGTTTCCACGGAGCCCCTCTGCCTCTCTCAGAGAAAGCCAACATGTTTAGGTGTGGATTCAACTGCACACACATTGTAAACATATGTTCCGCAGGGCCAAAATTCCAGCCTCAAACCCATCCGAAGGCCTCAAGCTCCATGCTCTTCGGGCCGAGTTGCCCTTGCGCGATCTCGTCAACAAGACCCATCAAGCTCTGAAGCGAGGCTCGGTAAAGCACACCATCCTTTGGCGGGACTTGGGGCTTCGACCCTCCGACCCTCCGACCCGCTGACCCAGCCCGAAGGAATCTACCAGAAAGAATGAAATTGAAGCTGAGCAATTTTTCAACTTCGGACTACAGAAGAGGCCAGGGACCCAGTCGGATGGCCTTGTAGTGGAAAAAGATCGCACACGCTAGGCTTTCGGTGGAGTCACTTTGTGCAAAGGCCTGACCCAACCTCGCATCCTGTAGAGTTGATCCTATCACCCTGGCACTGCAACTTAACCTTCACATGGATCCTCGCCCCAAAGTTACGCACACGCACCCAGACATGGTCTACTGACTTTTGTGTTTGGGGACTGGGGTCCTACAAGCTGCACGCACATTGAATTACCTGTCTTGAAGTGAGTGCCCCTGCCAGGCGCTGTCTGCGAAAAGAACTCAGAGCCAGGGATCAACCCGGAACATGCCCGCAACCCACATCCTTGACCCTGCACAGCCCTCTCGAGATCTCCAAACCGCGGCCAAAGGATCGTAGAAGGGCAGGTCTTTCAGAGGCTTGTAGGTGTCAGTGTGAGCGTCGTACATGTGGTACCTGGGTCCCACTTTGTTCTGCCTCTGTTGTGCTTCAAAGAAACTTGGGACGCCAACCGGAAGAGCAAAGCCGGTGCCCAAGCTTAAAGTAGGCAATGCCACACCGGCAGCAACGTTTTAAGCTTTAAGCACTTGGCATGCCCGAGACCTTAGTTGACACAAGACCCAATACACTTCGCGGAAAGAAGTACATATTGAGATGTTCCCCCTGGCCCCTTATACTAGCAGTCGGGGTATTATATGGACTGTTAGTATAAGGGGGAACATCCCAAGTATATATGTCGCACACATCTTAGGCTCTGAATTGCTGAATCCTCAGGGCTCCGGTCTTAGTGTCAACGGCTTCTTTGGCATTGAACAGAGAACTGCGGAAATAGAGGGCTGTCAAGGCCACTTGTCACTTCGCCACTTAAGACACTGCGGGGGTGCCCGCAAGGCCATCGGTAGCAATGCGAGGCATGAAAAGGGCTTTTCCATGGGGAGTTTACATCTTAAGTGGTGGTCCCTTCGTCTTTGGCCAAAGCTGCCCAACGCCAATTTGCAGAGCTACCAAGATCCTGTCGGGTTGGAGTTATTCTGGATTATTGGCCGACCGAGCACCGAAAGGAATTCGTGTTGTAGATATACCAGGCAGTCATGAGCAGGTTCACCAGCACTTCCTGCCGCTCGGGAATGGGAGTTTTGTCTTTGGAGGCTTGGCTGGTTGAGGGGGGGAGCTCTTGAACCAGGATTTGCAGCTACGCGTTCAGGAATCGCAGGGTCAGGTGCACACCCGGGGTTCAAGGCTGACCGTTTTCGGGAAGCCATGACGGCTTGGGGCTCAACGTGTGCCCAGCCTGCAGACTCCCCATCCCCCATCCCATCCCAGGATCTACTGTAGAAAACCATGTCGGGTGCAAGAAACTGACTGAAGCCTTCAAGCCTGCCTTCTAAGCACTGTAAAGCCCAAGCCAGTAAACAACTCCAGTGGTCAGGATCTGGCCACTGCAAGGCCAAACTCTCGAAGCTCAGAGGCTGTGAACCCTGAACCCGGAACCCCACCTGCCAGCCGCACTCCATCGGATCATTCACGTCGGGGACCTTAAGCTCTGCGGACTCTGTGGCTTCCTCTCCCAGCTTCACCAGAAAAGCCCGTACAAAACCTCAGACCCCAAATGCAGCCCTTAGCCGAAGTTGCTGAGGGATGCAGTGAAGGTGTCATGCTCAAGGCTTTACAGGGGTTGAGACAAGAGTTGCCCAAGGTCCAGGGCTATGTGTTTAGGGCTCACGGCTACGGTAAGTGAGGGGGGAAAGGACTCAGATGTTGCTTTTTCAATGTTAAGGCCCTATGAAATCATCGGAAACTTCTAAATCACCACAAGTCCCTAGCTCTTCACTGCCAATCGGGTCGCCCGAAAAATTAGATCCTCCACCAGGGCACTCGGATCCCATCGCCATCGACGTGGGAGCCCAATGCCTTCGGCCGTTGGGGGGGGCTTGAGGGCCTTGGAGATTGCGTAAGGATGCAAGCGTCAAGGTGTTCCGGGAACAGCGAGCGAGAGCAAAGTCAGGGGGGCATGGTAGAGGAGTGGGCGCCCTGTTCCCATTGTTCGCACCGCAATCGCACGTAAGGCACTAAAGCTCTTCCCCATGGTGGTGCAGATTTGGGTAGGGACACGGGGGAGTTTACTTCCTCATTGGGGAATCAGCCGGAACGACGGCCTCGCAAAGCAGACCGAAGCAGAGAATGGTACAGAAAATGGAAGGCCATCCACTACAGTGACCAGCAAACCATGCAACCGTAGCATCCTGCGAAACCTTTGGAGATGGCCAGGCGAACCCTAAACCTCTCAGGTCCTTTGAAAACCTTGTGGGGGCTGAGAGGGCTGAGAGGGCTTAGGTCTAGGCAGTTCAGGCCACTGGCCACTCCCCAAGACTCTCTAACACCTTTGCTGCCCTCCGAAGCCGACGACTCATGACGCCAATGCTCAATGCCTCCAGGGCTGAGAGGAGGTGTGATGAAGGGCCTGCCAAGACCACGGCAGCGATTCAAGACTTTGAGAGTCCTTTGCTGCAGTCTTTTTACCATCTCGGGTTTCAAAACGGCTGCACGGTTGACTGAAAAGAAGGCCACAACCGGAAAGGCCCCATGAGCAGCGGACCCCGGGCCCATGTCCTACGAGTATGAGTACAAGGGGTAGGAAGGCAGGGGTGGGTGGAGGAAGAGGAGGGAAAGGGTAGAGGAAGGGGGAAGGAAGGGAGGAAGGGAGGGGGGCAGGGGGGGGAAGGGTGGGGGTGAGGACACAGCCTTGGCAGGTCGACGAGGTCGCGTTGCCACGATGTGTACGGCGCACCTGGGGAAAGCTCTGACTGCTACTCCCAGGTAAACTCACCTAAACTTTCGAGAAGTGTGGAACTGTACAAGCAGCTGCTCCATCTCGATGCGCAATACACCGGATCCTGTAGAAAATTGTAGGAGCATGGCCGAATGGCTTGAACTGTGAGGTGCTACGCCAAGCATGTTTCCCTAAAGACAGGAAAGCAAGGCCCTCGTTTACGTCAAGGACCCCACTCGTCAAGGGCAAGGTGCAGTTGCCGCAGGGGAACACTTAATCTTCAGGTCTGTGGGGGTTTCATGTTTTAGTGGGGATTTTGGAGTTCAGAGCTCAACCCTCAGAAACGCCTCCAACATGCCAAGATACCGCATCGCCTTCAGCTCCGGACGTCGGCCAGCTCAGCACCGTGAGGCGGAAGAGGCCAAACACGGGCCAGCCGGACTCCTGCCCGAAAGGACAGAGGGTTCTGTTTTTTGTTTCGAGCGCATAGGTTGTTGAGCTTCTTGCGGGGCTTGGGTGAGAGTTTAGGGTCGAGTGTTTAATGTCGTTTAGGCCTTAAAGATGTTGCAGCGTTTCTGCCGGTCTTCGGTGAAGCCTTGTGCCATCATGTGAGTCGAATGAGCCGAAGGGGCACAGCAAGAGGAGCAGGAACCGCGCAGCAACACCAGAGCAAACCATGCTCGTAGGAGGAAGGTGGAGTATAAGACCTGGGGCACGTGCGCCTCAAACTGAGCCTCAACTCCTGAACCCAAACCCTGCGTGGAGATGCTTTGGGGGTCCAGCAAGCGCTGCCAGTCCAAGAAGTGGCTCATCTCCCAAAGAAACGCAAAGTCTTCCAAGATCTTCTTGGGCAGGTGTCTGCCGAACCTGGGACGTTTTGGCCCGTGGAAACAAAAGATCACTTTCTTGGCCTTGCTTTGCTTTGCAAGAAACAAGCGGTTGAACTGGTTCGGAATGGCGGGGAGAAATCCCAGGCATTTTGGGGGAATGAACAAATCCTGAACCCAAGAGACTTATCTGCTGACTTCTGCATGGTGTAGTGGAGGTGGAGCAGCCGGTAGCACAGGGTAGCTGCAGCCACCTGATGCGTCTGAACATTTATTTGAAGTTTTGTGGGTGGGTGCATCTGAGGATATCTGAGGACCAAGATTGCAAGGGCTCCTGATGTCGGGAATGGGTAGACAGCAATATTTCCCGCCTCTTCTCCGAAAGTCAGGCGGCCAGGGTTGTCCTCGCTGCGGGCGAGCTCGCCGACCTGCAAGACCTCCTCCAGATCCTTGATCAGAACCCTACGACAAGACCGGCTCAAACTCGATTCTACGATTGTTAACACTCAGACCTGAATCCTGACCAGCTTTGTCAAGAACGTTCCTTCATTGCCACACAGCTGACTTCGGGTTTTCTGCCAGGAGGACTGAAAATCTGGAAGACACTGACTCTGACCCCAGGCGAGCCCACCACCAGCCCGTGCTCTGCCGGAGCTCCGTGGAGAGCAGCGCCAGGCAGCGGGCGCCGCAGAGTGGCGGCCGAGACGACGTGACGCGCCCGTGGGCGCAGGCGACCAGGCGAAGCTTCAAGCGCAGGAGCACGCTTGGGACCTCCGGAGAGCTAGTGCACCGTACGGCCTTTGAGGTTCTTCAGGAGGCTTTTGCAGGTTGGCGTTGCGGCCTGGGCTGTGTTCCATGTTGTATCGAACAAGCTGACTCTCAACTCGCAAATGCTCACTGAAATCTTGGAAGCTGTCGGCTATGGAGCCTCAGGATCCACATGATTCAAAGTACTTTAGGACAATTATCAAGATGGACGCGTGTCAGAGCCTGGGGAGTAAGGTCTGGATGGCCTTTCCCTAGCCTTGCTGAAAGGCAAAGTGATGGGTGCGCTGATACAACCTAAACAGAGCCTCTCGAACCCAACAAGAGAAGACATTAGAATGCCACACTTAGTTAGGTGCCACGAATAGCGAATACAGCATGAAGAGCCGCATTCTGCGCAGCTGAATGTACCTGAAAAAAGACCCTCGACACTCCCAAAAACCCCTAAGGCCTCAACTCCTTTCCGGACCCATCACCCTGGCACCACACCTTGTCTGCGCCAGGGCGATGTGCCTGGGGTGCGCGGGACTGCGCTCGGAGCTTGCAGCAGGGCCCATCCGGCAAAACGCCGGAACACCTTGGATTGGAGGAAGCACCTCCACTCACTATGCACAGCTTCACTGTGCACAGCCAGGACATGTTCCACAATAACTGCGTAAAGGCATACTCACGCCCTTCAAGAGCACTTAGGGTCTAGCAGAGGGATATAAAACCAGGAAGGCTGTTTCGGCGATGAGCTCCCATGATTGAGGGCTGCACTGGGGCGTAGGTTTGAGGATCATTGTAGCATTGTCAGGAATGCTGTGGTCAGGTTTGGTGGGGGTCCAGAGAAACGGCATTTTATTTGGGCAGCTTCTATGATGCACCAGCGATGTTGCTGAGTTCTCGACTTGCTTTGAAGTTTACTCCGCCACTTCGGGGCAGCTTCGCAAGAAAAGGCTCTCGCGTCATTCCAGAGCTGACGTTGCGTGCTTAATCTCTTTTGACCAGGTGCCAAGATCGAATATGCACCTTGCAGCAATGGAGTGGATTGCGTCCGCCATGAAAGCAGCCGTCCTCATCAAACTTCGGCGAGTTCATAACGACGAGGTTTGTACATTCCCATGCCTACAAAATCAACAGCCCTGATCAGGTTTCCAATGAGAAGGCCGGAGGATACCCAATTCAACCATACATGTATACAATGCATGTGCTGGATGGGTTTGCAATGCACCTGAACTTTATGATCTTGTTTGTTTGCAGCTCGAAACACAAAGCTGATGTGATCCTGTAGCATGGCGGACCCAGATTTGCCATTTCACGGAGTCACGGAGATCCCTGTTAATGGACGGAATCAACCGAAGTTGAGCAATCTCCGCAGACTCTGATACTCGCAGAGCTGATGCGCAGTGGTCAAGCCAAGCATTAAGCAAACGTAAGAGAAGCAGAATGAGAAAGACATGTTTATGACTTCTTTTCCACCTCTCTCGTTTAGCTCACTTTGGGCGCACAAGGTACAAGAAGAATAATGAATGCGGTGCTTCCCACCCCAAAGCTCACCAATGTGGCAAGCATCCTGTCGAGGTTGCCTCCACTTGGACACTACAGGAAATTCTGTGCGACTCTGGAATCAACGCGCAAAGCATGCGGGGTTTCTATGGGGGTGGAGGGAGATAGGGAGATGGAGGGAAACTCTGCGGGAAGCTCTGCTGTTCGAGGAGTCCTGCAGATCCCTGGTGTGCCCACCCGGAGAATTCCTTAGGGAGTCCCACGAGCAATCCATGTAACGCGCCCACCCCCAAACCCCCAAAAGAGCCCCTCCGATGCCAGGCATTCCCAGAGCGCAGAAGCTTGTAGCGAAAGAGAAGAATCTGTAGCGGTCTGAAAACGGGAGGTGCATAATTCAAGGGTTCCTTTTGACCTTGTCTCTTGAGAGCTCGTCTCGAATCTTTTTGACCACACCTGCCGAAATTAATATTTCTTTGCCTTGAACCGCTTGCAAGTCTGGTGCGTATTTAGGCCCAGCACCTTCCTGTCTTCTGACACTTTCTCGAGCACAACGACGGATTGCGAGATTCTTGTGCGCCCTAAGTCGCAGCTCTGCCGGTCCTGTCCCACCTGGAGCTGCGGCACCGGGGTCGCAGCGACGGTCAGGGCAATGAAGGCCGAAAGCCGCCACATATTCCCACATGGGCTGAGGCTGAGGGTGAGGACAGCTGGGGGGTTTGGAGACTTGCCAGAGTGTAGTTCTTTGCTGCAAGAGGGTGCTGTGAAAAGGGTTTCTGATTGCTGATGCCGCGGTCAATCAGAATCGAGGAGGGGATTGGAACGCAGGTGACTTAGGATTTGTGTGCGATTCTCATGTTTTTTGGCAGCCGTTGCAGCTCTTGAGCAGGCTAGCTGCCAGTAATATCAAGCCGGGGTCTGAGTGCAATAGACCGGGTCTCGTGGCCAAGAGTCCGCCAACAACCTGATCCCCAAACCTTGAAAACCCCAAAGCTTTCGCCCTGAGCCGCCAACTGCGATTTGGGCCCTGGTGATCCCGCATAGGTGGGAGAAGCGGCTTTGGGGGCTATAGAGCTTCATAACTCAATTGTCCTCAAACCGCTTCACTCAGGGCCGAGCTGTCCAGGCTCCGACGTCCTTCGCGTTTTAGGCTCCGATTTCTGGGCTCCGGGCTTGGAGTTTGGTGTTTTCGTAGCTGAAGAAGTCTGGGTTTGGGCACGGGCTTAGATGAGACTCATGCGCTTGCATGTTGGGGTGCACCTGTCGCTTTGAGCTCGGCGTCTTCGGGCCGTGTGGAGTGGAGGCTGGCTAGGATTCATGCGGCTGCTATCGCTTTGTGCCGGTATTGCCTCCAACTTCAAAGTGCTGGCTCCGAATGATGTTTGCTTACGTTTGCTCACCAAGTTGGGGTTGGACTGAGCCGGAACCTTGTACCCGCTCTCTCACAGCATCTGTCGTCGATTTGCCTTCCCGCGGAGGGTTCGGCCTAGACTTTTGGAGGTGTTCGGAGCTCAACCAGGGTCCTGCCCGCCGTGGCTGGAAAGGACATTCTGACTGCTCCTGCAGCAACACAGAAGCATCATGTCCGAAAGTTCTGGGATCTGAGCCCACGAAACATTCTTGCATGCAAGTCTTGGCACTCAAGACCTTATAACCAGTGTTTCACTGTGCCTTCCATGCCGCTAAGTGAAGATTCTACCGTGGCCCCGAGGTCGACGAAGAGCCGTGAACCTGTACAGCTCGCCTAAAGAGCCTTTAACATTGGAACGGCCTCAACCCTAAAATGATTCGTGCGACGAATCCTTTGAGTCAGGCCAGAAGTTAGGATACCCCTCCCGACCTAGAAGGGATGATGGAGCCTGCAGTGAGAGACGGTGGGCGTTCTGGTTGGGTTATTACTATTATTACGGCAGACACCAAGCTCCCCTCCCCTCCCCGGGCCTACCACATTCTGAGAAACCCCAAACGGTTCTCTTTGGTCCAGGGCTTCTAGGATTTCTTGAGAACACCTCACAAGTTCGGGCCTGAACCTCCAGCTGCCTTCGGCGCTCCTCTCGGCGCCTGCCATGGCGCAGACCACTTGAGCAACAAAGGTAGGCGTGCACGGGGGACTGATATATCTGATCTTGCCTCACATCCCTCACTTGGCCGGCTACTTGCTTACCCCTCTGCCAGAAACAAATGTCTGGATCATGACGCCTTAAATGTGAGGGAAACCTGGAATCGATGGGGGAGGACTCTCGTCAATAGGGGGGGTGGGGGGGGGGGGGGCGGCGAGCACGGACTTGTATATGCGGGATCGCAAAAGTGCCAATCCAGAGCCCTGGGTAGCCTGGAGCGCTGCAGATCCCAAAGCTCATTGCCTCGGTCGAACCGAAGCGGAACTTCCACACCCCAGAGCCTGAAACCTAAACCCTCAGATGCGGCAGTCGTGGGTCTGAAGGATACAAGCATGTCTGCAGTGGCCAGTTTCAGAACTGCCCGCAGGAGAGGAGTGAACCGCTTGAGGAAAGAGGAAAGACTGAACTCAGCTGGCAGCATGAGCCCAAGTGCAATATCAAGCCTTTATAGCGTCGTTTGCCAAGAAATTGCAAGATATAAGGCTATGGGTGTACCCCCCCACCCCTCTCCCCAAAAACCTCCGCGGCCTTTCCTAAGCAGCCTCTGCTGGGCATCCCCGCGCAATGCGAAAGCGTTGGGTGCAGGCTCCGAGCTCCACGACCTCCCGCTCTGGGCTTTGGGGCTTAGGAACACTCACAGGCTTACAGGCTTAGGTTGTAAGGCTTCTTGGTGTTCAGGTTGGCAGCTTCTGTTGTCTTGCATGGTCGACCTGAATTCTGAAGCAGCAGAGTATTTATTCACCCCGGCCATCGAAGAAAGATGAAGAAGGCGTAAAGATCCAACTGCCAGGGTGCCAGGGTCATGAGCGACCCTCAGTGAGCCCAACGCAGGGCTGTGCTGAACGCTGAGATCGACACTGCATGGGGCATCCGCTGTCATGCAAGTTGGGGTCAGATCTTTTCAGGAAGGGTGCTGTCCTTGTTTGGTGGTGGATGCCAAGTCCATCGCAGCAGTCTTCACCAATGGAAGTTTGAGTCATTGTCCTACCCATGCCGTGCGTACAGCGGCAGAGGACGCTGAGAGGTCTGATGCTCCCGGTTAAGCTTGCCTTGCCGGGTCAGGAGAGCTCCTTCTGACATGAAAAGGCCCGAAACCTGATGGGTTCTGGCCCTAACAGCCCAAACATCCCGATGCCCCGTAGCCCAAACCACCGTAGGTCCCCAAACCAGCGGCTGAAAATCCTGCGCACCTGGACCCAGGTGAGGACGCCGGACGCTGCCGACCTGGCCCCAAAGCCAAAGAAACCAGAAGGTTACGTCGATCATCCCCCACCCCACAGCCAATGTGGGAGCCTACAGATGGTGACGGGCACTTCGCCGGCTTCTTTCGGGTGGGCAATCCAGAAACACTCGGCCAGACTCTCTGCAGGACTGTGCGGGCTTCTAAGCTACAGGGTTACGGTTAAGACGGTTAAGCCTTGAAAGCCCATAGAACTACGGGGGACAATCTCTTCCGCCAAGGTCCATGCATGGCAGTACGAGCAGGAACTCCTCAAAACTGGTCAAAGCAACGCTAAAGAGAATACAAGCCACCCAAAACCATGAACCTTCAGCCCGAAACCCCAATACCTGCAGGACAAAGGCACAAACTCTAACACTCTAACCAGGTCATACCAGGACGCTGCACCTCCCCGACTCCGCCTGGCCAGTTAAACGTCTACGCAAGCACCGAGCACTTTGAACTCTGAATCTGTAGGTCTACTAAGGAAAGCTACGCAGCACGGTGAACATGTAGGATATGGCTGTGGGGATTTCTGATTCTTGGGCAAACAACCCCCTAAAAAACCTAAGTCCTGAACTGCATCGCCTGAACCCAGACACCGAGTCTGGCTTCCCTTTAAGGGCCAAAAGTGAGGACGCGAACTAAAAGTGCTCAGGCAGCGGCGCTGGCGAAACCGGCGATGCCTGCGGACTTTTGCTTTCAGCGCAGCGCAATCTACGCTTCAGGTCTAGGCGCCAGTGTTTGCAGACAAGGCGAAAACGGCATTGTTGGATTTAGAAAATTTAGGGTTCAGCTGGGGTGCCGAAATGAGGACAGGCGCCCTCACTTGTAACAACATATAACCCTCGTAACACAAATATTTGTGGCGGGTATTTCATAACCTTGATTCCCCAACAGGAATTGCTTTTCGAAGCCAAACCCACCCAAATCGTCTGGGTGTAGGGCCTCACTCTGCAGACGGGGAAAGGAAGCCCGAAACCCCATAGGCCCATAGGGACATGGCCTCCGTTTGGAAAGAGGACGCTGGAATCTATCCGCTTTCCGATCGGGGCCTTGGAGATCTCGGATGTAACGCGTGGGCTCAAAACAAACATGGCTAGCATGTTTTCCCACCGATGCTTGTGTGTTTCTGAATTGGTCTGCTGGCTTTCCGGTTGGAGAAGGGCCGTTTTCGGACTGGGTGGGTCCTGTGCATTTCCTGATGCGGCCTTCGCGATTTCTGACTCGGCCCCACCGTTTTATTGGATATGTTTTGTCGACTCCGCGGTTCCTTCTGACTGATGCTGCGCCCTGCTTTGAGTGCATGAACCTTGAAAGCTCCACTGCAAAGAGCATTAAATACATATTGCTATGTCCATACATACTGTTTGGGGTCCTCGCCGGCATCGAGTACGGTGAAAGGTTATCAACATCCAATATGTAAGTCGCCTTTGCTGACTTTACCTTGAAGTTCAAGATCTCGACGTGCGATTGATTTGCAACAGGTTTTTTGATATATGAACTTGTTCGCCTCCTTAAACGGCATTCGAACGACAAAAAACTACCAAGCTCCGGTTTGTTTACCTGTTGCCGACTGTCTTTGCTCCTTAGTTGTCAACCAGTTGTTCGAGAGAAGCCCTGGGGGTACCTTTGCGTGTCGGCCGCCATTGTGGACAAAACATGACATGAGCGGGTAGGACAAGAGGCCCCCCTCTCTGGCACAACTGAGTGTGGCTATTATCCCCCTCTCGTCTCCTCTTACTCTTATCTTGTTGTGTTGCGTTTCTGTCTTCCTTGCGTCACAAACAGAACAAGTACAGTACAGAAGCAAGGGAGAATAAGGACGTGAAAGAGAAAGAGAAAGAACGAGAGAGAGACAGAGAGCGCGAGATAGACAGAGAGAGGGAGGGAGGGAGGGAGGGAGGAAGGGAGGAAGGGAGGAAGGGAGGAAGGGAGGAAGGGAGGAAGGGAGGAAGGGAGGAAGGGAGGAAGGGAGGAAGGGAGGAAGGGAGGAAGGGAGGAAGGGAGGAAGGGAGGAAGGGAGGAAGGGAGGAAGGGAGGAAGGGAGGAAGGGCGGAAGGGAGGAAGGGAGGAAGGGAGGAAGGGAGGAAGGGAGGAAGGGAGGAAGGGAGGAAGGGAGGAAGGGAGGAAGGGAGGAAGGGAGGAAGGGAGGAAGGGAGGAAGGGAGGAAGGGAGGAAGGGAGGAAGGGAGGAAGGGAGGAAGGGAGGAAGGGAGGGAGGGAGGGAGGGAGGGAGGGAGGGAGGGAGGGAGAGAGGAGGAGAAAGAGGGAGCACAAGAGAGAGAGAGAGAGAGAGAGAGAGAGAGGGCGAAAGAAAGAAAAGAGCAGGCAGCACATGTCAATCTTTGGATTTGTCTTCTCGAGGCTCGTCTTCATGTTGGTTCCTCTATGCTGAGGACAAGAAAAAAGGCACACAAAAGACGAAAGAGCAAACAGAGAAACCCACAAACACTTCCGCAAGCCGCTCCGAAACATGGGACAACCCCTGGCCCAAGCGGATCCCAGGCCTGGCTTTCGGCTCTGCCTCCTTTGAGTTGAGGGTTTAGGGTTCAGGGTTTAGGGTTTAGGGTTTAGGGTTTAGGGCCTAGGGTTTAGAGATTAGGGTGTGTCAGTAGGTTTTGGTAGGGCTGGCGATGTTGTTCTTTGCTTCGGGGATCACCAGGGGTTGCCTGACTGAGGTAAAGGCCATCAAGCTCTCAGCCAACGCAAGAAGTCATGAACATGACATGGCCGCCTTCCCGCAGAGGTGGGGGGGGGTTTGGGTTAGCTGGCTCTCGAAATGCAATTGTAAGTTCGACTCCGGTCAGGTAAAGTGCACGAAGCCCACATCCGGCATCCCATTTCTGAGCAAACGTTGAATTCTTAAACCTTCAACACCCTGCGCCTGTGATTCTACAGACTCCCTACACCTAACCAAACCCCAAATTTCCACCAACCCTGCTGAACGATCTGAAGCTCTCCAACTTCCCCCCTGGCCCCGAACGCCTCCCTGTTGCAGTTCAGCGAGACCTCCGTGCACGAGTAGGCAGTGAAGAGCAAAGGTGTCTGCGTTCGAAAAACTTAGGGTTTAGGGTCTAGGGTTCAGGGTTTCCAGGTAGCATGCGTGTGCCAGGATTCGGACTTTCATGCTTTCAACTTCAGAAGAGTCGGCTGAGCATGTGAAGGTCGATGCCTTGAAATACGCCCCCACCGCTTCATTGCTGTGCTGTGAAAAGCGACGTTCTGTCACTCGGTCGCTACCGAACCCCTGCACAGTGTGCGCTGTCCAGTCCGGAGTTCACACAAAAACGGGAGAAGTGTCCTCAGGCACTAGCACCAGCACTCTGGAAGCTCTACGAGTCTCACGTGCAACTTGACTTTCGTAGTGAGCATGACCATCTGTCTCATGTCTAAAGACCGCGCGTAGGCTTAGTCACTGAGTCCATGCCGTTTCAAGATGCGGTCTTAAACCCTGTTGGAGGCTGTAATTCGCTCCCCGAAGCCCTACAAGTCTCCTGAATCGAAACTTACAGAGTCATTGGGTCCAGGTCTTTGTGAAGGCATAGCAGGAGCTTGCTCTTTTCAATGGACTGCCCGACTCAGCATGCGACGATGAAAGAACTCTTCGCGGGAAAGTTCTCCATTGCCTGGGCAAAATCAGCCCTAAGCCCATGAGGCACTACAGCAAAACGAATGTGACAGATTGCTAGGGACATGAGTATCAGAAGCTGCGAACTGACAAGCCCAGCTCCGCATTCCCACTCTCAGGTTTCCCGGTGCTATTGGCTAGTGTTCCGGAATGTCGGGTTTTATGTGGACTGGATGGATTCTTCTTCTCTATGGAGCCTCTGCAGACCACAAGAAGCAGAAGAGCCAATCGCTCGCGCACCCAATGATTATGTGAGAAGCAACTTCCGCACTTGGGCTAGACAAGGGCTTCCCGCCATGACCCATCGACTAGCACGACGGCTCGAAACCTCAAACCTCAAACCTCAACCTCAACTTCCCCGAACGCCTCAAAAACCCAGAGCCCACCTCGTCGTCGCACCAAGCTGGCAATGCTGGGTGGCTCAGCGGGCATGGGGGCTGCAACAAAAGACGCCAACAAAGGCTATTGAAATTGGGGCGGAGAGGGTTCAGGGCTTGTAGGGCGTTCCGCACAAACCGCCTGAGTTCAAGACCCGCACCTAAACCCTCAAGCAAACCAGGCTCTAACGTAGACACTCCGCTTCCTAAAAGCTGGAGGCCCAGAGCTCAAACTCAAGCTCTCAACCTCTAGGGCTTCAGGGATCGCAACTGCAGAATGCGCAAGGTTTGCGAATCAACCCCTGTTTTCAGGGTATGCAGTATGCAGGGTAAAATCAACAAAGAGGCAGCTGGACTGGTGGATGGGCAATTGGGCGGCTTAGACTCAAACTGACTCAAAGATCATGCATCTCAGCTGGGCTCTGACGATGGCTATGTTTCGCTGAATTCTGAGCCAGTCAGGGACAACATCAGGTGCGCAGTCGCTCCGTGCTCTGCAAACTTTGCGTCTCACTTCGCACTGACAGGCCTGCACAGATTCGTACCTTGAGGGAGCCTCTAGTTACCATTGCAGCAGTCCTGCGCTTAACGAATAAACAGACTTCACGCTCGTGCTATCTCCGACAAGGGACAGCAGTTGACTAGGGAAGCAGCCTACCAACTTGCATCACTGCCTTCTATAAAGGAAGCTAGATCATGATCGAAACACTGCAGGAGTATAACGGCCAGGTCACACAAATTTTGTCGCCTTGGCGGCAACGTGCGGAATCGTTAGCACAGAGTGGAATCCACCTGCGGCAATCAGGCGCTGCCGGGCCTGATCAGCTTTCTGATCACGGGCCTGGAAGCGCAACATATACGGAGAGCAGAGCCTTCTCACAGCTGCCTCGAATAGCACGTTGTGCTGATGGCAGCTGCCGTTTCCAAACCGAGAGCGACGCAACACGTCGGCTGCTCACACTTCTCACACTTCTGCCTGGGTCTCGGCGGCCCGGAACCTGCGGCGATCAAAGCACCGAGCCTGATGCTGCTCGAGCTGCTCGGGCCTAGTGCACCACGCGGAACGTGGGGCCAAGCCTGGGCATCTCTCCTTTCACGCTTTATGGCATCCAAGGCATCCGTGGGTGTCAAGCGGCTTTTACTCTGAGGGCTCGTTTCGTCACCCCTCCCTCAGGCTTTCAAGCGTGGCAAGGGAGCTGGGCAGCAGAGCTCCTCATGACGAAGCTTCAGATGCTTGGAAAGCTGCGGTTCACTCGGACACATGGAACCGGCTTGGCAGAAAGGGACGTCATCGCCAGATTTCTCTTGAGCGACTATGCAACTGGATATCCAAAGGGCATCAATGGGTGCCTTGGGTTCCAGACCCGATGACACAGGCCTTCTTCAGCCTACGCCTGAGCCGTGTTGCGGCACCGGAAGGGGCACCAGCCACACGCAGCGCCTGAGCGCTTGCTCTTGCGGGCCAAGAGGCACCAGAGGGCGCGCGCCGCCCAAAGGAGCCCTGAATGCGCAGCCGAGGAGCGGTAGACACCTTTTTCCCATCGCCCTCTCGCTACAGAGTACATGACATGAAAGTGCAAATGCAGCTACTGGCAGCTTCCAACGACAACCATCACAACTTGCATTGAACTTCACCCTCCCAACGTCATGAACCCGTGAATGTGAAAAACATCGTCACTGAGCTGGTGCTGGCGGCCCATGGGCAGCCCTCACATCTTCTGCACGGCTGAGAACCAGCTTGGCATCGTCGGGCGTTGGAGATCTCATTGAGATGCCCGCCCCAGATGAAGCTTCGTGCATGGTCATGAATGTCGTGAGAGAGAGTGCCCAGGGCGAGAGGCGACCGGCCAGATCGGAGCCATTGCAGGCACGGCCACGAATCTGAAACAAAGCAAACCTCGCACCCCAAGTCGCAGGGCAGACAGGGGTTTACATTCAGATGGAAAGTGTAACTGTTTCAACTTCTGTGCAGGAGTTAAGAGCTGACTATCATCCGGAGTCCATGGTTTCGGTGGATGCAGAGCTCATCACCGGGCCCTCAGCTGTCCGTGCTTGAGCAGCTAGGACTACAGGGGTCGCCGGAGTCCTGACAGTTTCGGTCCTGCTGGCCCTCTGGATCTTCCTTTCATAGATCAACTGGTAATGAGGGCTCCTGTTCTCGCTGTCTTCAATCGGGGCGCGCGCGAGGCGCCGCGAGGCGGTTTTGGAGCCCCCGCAAAGTGTGATGAGCCCAAGGGCTTGCTTGGTGACCTTGGCGGTAGATGCGGCGGCCGGGGAATGAGTTGCGAGTGCCCAGGAGGGTGCCCGTGAGGCCATGAGGGTGGCATCGAGGAGGTGCACGAGGCAGTGCATGCCGTGGCCGTCCTCGACCCCGAGGCGGGCCGGAGTCGGGCGTCCTCGGAGCGCGAGGGAAGAAAGACATGATGGAGGCCCTGCGCAGCTCAGGGCAACCGCGTTTGCATGATGCAGCTCTATAGTAATAGTGCACGAGCGGCGCATCTGAGAAAGCAGTGCTCGGGGCATGCTTGGAAATCGGAGCATCAACGAGCCTTCCGCTTGCCTAAAGACCTTGGGCGGTGTGTCATGCTCAAAAACTCAATGAAAGGATGGAAATGAGGCGTACAGCCAGATCGAGAATGTGTGATTGGAGCATCCACTAGAACTATAACTATCACTGTGACTGAGCCGGGCCTGAGAGTTTCCGGGGCTCTCGTCGGGACTCTTGTTGCGCTGGTGAATTTTGCGACGTTGGCTCAAGGGCAGCCCGAAGGCGAGGGGCGGCCTTCACGGGGACATACACCGCCGAGCCATGGAAAGGACCAGTGGCGCCTGCATTTAATGGGGAGAAAGGGTCAGAAGAGCTGAGGTGACAGGGCTCGATGCAAAAGTGGTGGGTGCTGCGTAAACGGCCGGCAGACCCGAGCTAGGGAAACCCCACAGTCACAACAATGCTTTGCTCTCAGTTCCTCAACTGCTTCCTTTCAGTGCAAGACGATGAGACCGAGGTCGGCTGTCACATTGAACTCCAGGTGCAGTGCTAAGTTACTTGGGACCAGGGGCCTCACGAGCGGTTGGAGCTGTCTTGCGCTGGCAACAGCTTGGCAAGGGACGTCGCGACATGGTGCGAATGTTTGAATTCCCCCTGTCGAGATGCACAGCAGCTCCGCAGGCTGTTCTGTGGGCGCCTCGCTCACATCTGAGCTTCAAGAGCAAACTGTTGGGATCGCGCGCGGCAGGTGGCAAGACCTTTGACGGAGTGGTGGCTTGCCACACTTCACTCGCTTCGCTCGATACATGGCCGCAGACTCCACTCGCATCCTGCTCTGAATGCTCTGCTGGCCCAGTGTTCGTGCAATCCCCATCATGCCGGCCTTAGGGCGGCGCGCGGACGGACAGCATAGTCCGGTAACAACGACCCCTAGACCGCCAAGCTCGCTGCCACCGTGGGAACGGTTCTGTTCCCTCAGCCCTGTGCCGGGACGGATATGAAAGTGGTAAGTGCAAGCAGCTCTCAAAGAAACCAGCGCCGTCCGGCCTCGGCACCTTCGGAACATTTGAGTGGTGAGGACTGGCAGGCATGCGGGATGAACGAGGTGGGAAGGCTCAAGAGCCCACGTGCATGCGCACTTGTTGGTCCTACATCCGGACCTGCGCTCCTGCAAGCGACTGCAGCATCGGAAAGAAGAATGCTTTGGAACACACCATCAGATGCATTGTGTCCCAGGCGCTTTTGGCAACGTGCTCGTCCGAACATTGGAAGTGCGACTCGGTGTCGGAATGGACTGCAAACTGGACGGGCTACGATTCTATGGAAACTCTGATAGATTGCTGTGTGCAGAAAGCAGCTAGTAGCGTGGACTCAAATCAGTGTCGTCGTGGCGTGCGGGTGCAGCACATGGGACCTGCACGCAAGAGTCAAGGACGGCCTGTGCATTTCTGCATCACCTCAGAGTACCTTGCCATTGCCAGCCATTGAGTCGGGGCGCATTTGAAGCTTGGGGAAGACCGGTTGTCACCGAGCGGTGCATCTGTCAAAATCAGCAATTCAAGGGGTGGTGTGGCAGCATCAGTGTGCTTCCAGCCCCTCAAGGAGGAAGGACAAGCGGCAACTTGAATCTGGGTCTCCCTCAGAGCACGGGCCGTGGACACGACCGCATGACACAGAAGTCGAGTCACACTTTCGAGGTCCCCCTTGCAGCATGACCGTTGATCGGAGTCGGTTGATCTCGCGGACCTGAAATTGGGTGGTCGACGTGTGAGGGTCCAAGTCCCGGCTCCGGGGGTTGTCAGTTCGTCACTAAACTGCCTGTCTTCTGGGTGGGCATTTCAGTAGCCCAAGGCGGGAGAGTAGAAGCAAAGTGACAAGCCCTTGGCTCAGAAATTGGAAGATCTGCAAGCAAAGTTGCTGCGCAATGTGCCACCTTGTCCCTCGAAACGTCAGGTCGTCGCAACGTCAGTGCCAAAGACCCATCCGAAGGTGTAGACAAAGCCGAGGGACACACAGCCCTTGCTAGCAAGCCTGGCAGGGTGCCGTTTCGGACGAAGGGAACAGGGACAGCAGTGCTGGGACCTTGGATTGGGGAGGCAGGACGGGGCTTGAAAGCTGCCAAACAAGACGATGCAACTCGGATGCATGGGACCTGCCGGCCTCACGCCAAGGGGCAGGGCAGTGGCACCTTGGTCTCGGTGCAGCTGGTGCGGAGGCAAGGACGTTAAGGATGGGTGGGTGCATTGTCAGCAGGGCCATGAAGGGGTGAGGGTCAAATCGGGTCGGTGTACAGACAGAAGTTTGTTTCAGGAGCACAGTCGCTGTTTGGAGGCTACTGTGGCAGCTTGCGTTCGTCCAACAGAACCTTTGACAGATGCATGAGTGCCTGTGGCCGAAGCCTTGGAAGGCTTGTCCCGGCTGTGCGTTGCGAGGTGCTGCGGCCAGGGAGAAAAATCGCCAACAATCACAGCTCTGCCGTACTTTGGGCGTTTGGTGCGCTTGATGCGCAGATGCAGCTCCGTGCACTCATCAACACCCCAGCGTAGATGCGCGAATGTCCAGGTGGCGTCCTCCTGCAATCCTTCCCACACCTCGAAAGCTGCTGAAGGCTTTGCGTATGTGCTGCGGACTATACGAGTGCGGCTTCGGTGGGACAACGTTTCACTCACGCATTTTACACGACAGGAGGCGATGTCTAGAAGTCTAGGCCGATGGCTGGGCATGTGCTGACCTAGCTGAATCAAGGAAATCGCAACTCTCCGTCCGAGAGGCATGAGAGGTGCTGGGATCTGGCTGCACCCATTCGGTGTTCTGCAAAGCTCTCCAGCTGTTGCTTTGCGAACCACTGTGCCTGGGCAAACGCGAGACGGCAGGGGCGCGACATGGAGAACGCATTCAGACACGAGAGCCGCCAACTCTGTGCGCACGGAGAATTTGTCATAGATCCACGCAAAGAACTCGCCAGGGCTGGCATGAGTTTGCAGCACCACTCTGTCAAGAGGGCCTTTGAGCCACATGTGTGGGCTAAGTCCTGACCGACGCGCCTGCTTCCCCAGTGGCGAGCCCCTAGGAGGCCAGATCATCCTGCTGGACGTCTTGGGCTCCTTGCAAACCGAAACAGCCTTAACAATTTTCAGACCTGAAAGGGGCGATGAAAGGAGCGATTGCAAGCCAGTCGACAGAGCAAGGGACGACGCAACATGCTCACCACTTGTCGCAAGAGCACCATCCGAACTGTCTGCAGTTGCGCAGCTCGGAGTTAGGGCAAAGGCGGCAAAGGATGGCCCATGGCAGCACAGGATGTCAACGAAAGCCTTGTCCCGCAGCCGCGCAACGCCTGACTAGTGGCCCTAAGTTTAGGCAGCTGCCCTTTGAGAGCGACTTTGCGAGGGGCAGGAAGGCTCAAAGCCCTCACCATGGCATTCGCGGCATTCACCCTGCTCACCCTGTGCTTTCCTCTGTCCTTCTGTCTCTCCGAAACGAACTGGACAGCTCTAGGAGCAGGCTCTGGATCGACTTTCTCAGAGCTGAAGTGGTCACTCCCTCATCCACCTTACTTGATAGCGGCGTCACCGGTGCTAGCGCGTTCTGAATGCCCGGCCGTGCCATTGATACGGTGGCCTTTGCCAAGCCCAAAGGCAAGCACAAGCGAGCGCCCGCACTGATCAAGCAGAAATGGGTGCACGGGAATTGGCCGGATCCATGGAGTGCGACAGAACTGGCCACCTGGTCCTGGCCCACCGGCCCCCCGCAGGAAAGGTACAAATCAATCAAGGAAGCTTCAAAGGCTCTCGTCTGCTGGCTGGCAAGTAAAAAACATGGAAGCAAGAATGGGGTCTACCACGCATGCTCTGAAGAGTCTGGTGCTAGATTCTGTGGGTGACCTCACAAACTGAACTGGCTCCGCAGCTCCAGCCGCTGAACAGAAAAACCCTGAGAACTTTTCACGATGCGTGTGGAGCTCTTATCCGTAGCCCTTTGGGCATCTGTGGCTTGGCAGGGTGTTGGAACGATTGCCCTGCGGGATTCAGGATTGGCACCTGCAACTGTGCTGCCAAGATGCTGAAAAGCCCGCCTTCGCAGTAGAGTACAACAGATTGGAATCGGAAGATGTGCAACAATGGCAACACGCTTTGCGGGGAGAAGCTTGAAGTTGCAGAGACTCCCTAGACAACAAGCAGCGAGCCCTGTCTGAAGATCGTGACGGCCCCACCCACAGCGAACCTCTCGTCGCCTGGGTTGATGCACTGTCAGTGACGGTCAAAGCAGGCTAGGGAACAAGCACACCGCAGGCATTGAACGGACGTACAGGGAAGTGCTCACAGGTCCTTGGTCTCTCTACTGAATGGATGCAATCCTGCAATCGAACTAGTTGGACCTTCGATCCGGGAAGAGTTCTTGCAAACGGTGTCCGTAAGCCTGGAGTCCGTATCTGTGCGCTGTGGGGCAGCGGCAGAACGCGGTCCAGTTTCTGCCCTTGGCCTGGGAATGTGTCCTCGACACTTGAGGAGCATGCACGTGTGCCCATGCGCAGGAGCCAGCATCTTCACACAATCATCGGGCTGCGAACTGCAGCGGCAAACAGTGGGCAGAGCAGCGAAAGCACCCAAGCACAATTTGTGCCACTTGGGTTCTGGCGGTTCTGGGTGCTGACAAATGACTTGAGGAGTTGCCCGAAGCAACAAGCTTGTCTCACCTCTCACACATTCAAGCCTTGCAGGATGGACGTGCAAAGGCAAGGGATGGAGAGTGAGAGGGCAGCATCTGCTAAGCTGAAACGTGCTCCTTCGAGCTCATGCTTTCCGGACTCATGCCTTTTTCTTGTGAGACCACCTTCAACACCGCACGTCGGCAGAGCTTGTGCCCAGCTTCTTGGAGGGCAGGGGGCACCATGTGTGACACGCGCTGCTGACATGTTGGAGAAGGGCCGGTGTGTGGACGTCCTGGGCCACAGGCCCTGCATCAGGCTTGTCCTGTGCGGGGGCAGGCGGATCTTGGAAACAAACCAAGGATGCGCTGGGCAGATCTGCTCAGGCAGATCTGCTCGGGCAGATCTTCTCAGGTTCCGTGACCGGTGCGACATGACACTCTTGACTGTGTCTGTGTTGACGCCTGCACGCAGCTAAGGACATGTCCATCATGTCAATCACTCCACCGGCAACCCGAGCTCCCAAACTCTCTGATCCACGGTGAACTGCACCCTGGGTGGTGGGTGTGTGGGGCCTCATCCGGACCATGGCTGGGCCGTGATCAGGGAGAAGCTCAAATTGGGGGAAAGCTGGCGGAAAGGCCCCACGTGCCCCATCAAACGAGTTCAGTAACATCTGCCGCCAGTTGGCCCGTTCCCCGACCCTCGGAAAATTCTGTAGGGCAGCTCCGCTTCGCTCAAGAGCTGCTTTTTCAGGCACCACTTTTTGCCTCACAACCAGGCAGAATGGAACCCACCCAGCCGCAACCACTTCACAGCTCGAGTGGCGCGAGTGGCTGGTATCGGCTGAACCCTTCTTTGCTGGGGGAAAGGTGCAGCTTTCGCCACAGGCTCTGGGCGGACCAACCCGCAAGACGGAGCAATTGCTAGGGCCCCGTCGACGAGGTTGCAACGGTCCTGGTACAGCTGGACGCAGTGGCCGTGCAGAGCTGGCACAATGGAGGCAGAGGAGGTTGGGTGAATGCTGAAAAATGCATGTCTTGAGCCGCTTAAGTTACTTAAGGCCTGCCCTGACACGGATTGGACTCTGGAAGCTCGAGCTCGAGGAAGGAGTTGGAAGGCCAAATCCAAAGCAGCATACCTGCACAGATAAACTTTGAGAGTTGCGGCACGGGGGCAACTTAACTTGGCTGCTACTTGAGTAAGCATACCTTCTGCGATCTTGGGTCAGGAGATGGGATGCTCAATCGGCTCGGGTGTTGCTCACGCAGTGTCAGTTAGCTGGCTTGCTTTCTCCAAGCTGCCTCTCGCATGCCCGAGGCCTTGAGTGGGACAAAGTTTTTGAGAATTTGTTCGACATGTCATAGTGGGAAGCTGCATCTTTTCAGGACACAGGCAGTGCTTCAGGGGGGCCATCCACGCAAAAGGGCAAATTTCACTGACCGCGCGCTGGAAGTGTACTGCACCGGTAGAAACGCCGTTCAACTTTAGCGGTGCGACATGCAAGTAAGCAGCCAGAGCCTCGTTGGAGCAGACCACAAAGGCAAGGCCTGGCAAACCTTTGGGGGCCACGTCAGCCAGGTGCTGGTCAGAGAAGCCCAGGGTCCAGCCAACCTCGCACAGTTCTGGTGCCTCTGCGGACGCTCGGAAAGCAGGAACGAAGCAGAAGGCCGTTTTGGGCACCCTCGGCTTCCTTCTACCCCCTAGTGGAGAGCCTGAAAAGCCCTGAACCATGCCACTCCGAACATCCTGATGGCTACAGGTGGTCCGCACTGCCCTTAGTGGTTTCATGACTGGGTCTTTACTTGGGTCATGGATGGGGGCTCGGCCCCCAGCTGTGCCTCGAAGACAGCTTGGTCAAGGTCTTCGCCCTTGGCAAAGTAGGACTTTCCGTCATTTGCCACGACAGAAGGCAGGGAGATTGGGGAGCGGCGGTCATGGAGAAACATAACCGAGACGGCACAGCCGGGCTTCCGTTCGTGCGCTGAGCTGCAACACGACATGGTAGTCAGACTGAAAGCATGTGAAAGCATGTGAAAGTGTCGTAGAGGTGTAGCAAGACTGGCTGGACTGGCTGGCAAAGGTGCGGTGCCCGAATCAGCACACGTCAGAGCTCGCCGGGGCCGGTGGTCACTGGCCAAAGGCCTACAAAACAAGCCTAACTCAATCAACTGGCTGATAGTGAGATGACAACCACAGTGCAGTGCGCAGCAGCAAAGAAAAACTAGTAGGAGTGCTCATGTCCTTGACATCTTGCCCACCAAGGCGAAGACAGTGCTTCAGGGGGCCATCGGCGCAACAAGGCAAGATAAAGATTTACTGACCGCGCGCTGGAAGTGTAGAGCACCCGTAGAAAAGCCGTTCAACTTTAACGGTGCGACATGCAAGTAAGCAGCCAGAGCCTCGTTCGAGCAGACCGCAACGACAAGGCCTTGCAAACTTTTTGGGGCCACGTCAGCCAGGTGCTGGTCAGAAAAGCCCAGCGTCCAGCCAACTTCACACAGTTCGTCTGCCTCTTCGGACGCTCGGAAGGCAGGAACGAAGCAGAAAGCGATTCCAACAGTGGCTCCAGGCACCGGCAAAGCATTGCGGGTGGGCTGGGAGCTTGGTGAGCTCGCGCTGCTTTCCAAGGCGAGGGGCTGATGGGCTGCCCTGAAAGATGCCCTGAAGCCCTGAACCGGCCTTTCACGGTGCAGGAGCATACAAATGGCTTTCTGTCTATTCGGCTTGTTGTGAACTCTACGGCCTTGTGGGAGGGCTGAGTAGATGAGGAGCAAAGCCTGAATCAATCTGGAGTGCCTGGAATGCCACCTGGCTCTAAGTCTTTGGAATCGGGGGGGCATGCCGGAAAGCAAACGCCTGTTCTGGCCAGGAAGGGCTCATAGAGACGCCGTGGCCTGGGTCTTCGCCTCAAGAGCGAGACAGTGCAAGCGCAATTCTTCCTGGGCGTGCTATCTATAGAACGACTTAAATTGAAGTGGGAATAGCTACCGACGCCCAACCTCCACCTGAATCTTGAACACAGGACTGACTGCCACTAAGCATGCTCAAGCAGCCATGCACCAGCAGCAAGCTGTCTCGAGGTTTTGTGGACATGTTTGGTGAGCCATGGGGGCAGTGAACTTTAAGGGAAGGTCCAGGCCCCTTCACTCTGGCCTGCGGAGATTTATACTTGTACATCATGCTAGCTGTTATGTTCGGCGGCCCCCTACAGGTTACGGTGTCGAGTCTGACTTGCTTGTCTCTCTTGCGTTGCAGCAAAGGTCGCGGGACAAGCCTGGGCAGGTCCGATGTGAAGACTGCAACTGCAAAGCCAGCAGCATCATGACGTACCAAATGGGCCCCGCCACATCAGCCGCGCAACGCTTGAGCGGTAATGGGTCAGTGCCTGTTTGAGCCACTGCTTTCGTTTTGGCTTGGACTGGACTTGCGTGCACTTTTCGGTCGCACGCGGTGTGCAGCTGGGTGCAGACTGCAACACGGGCCCATGCCGCCCACGAAGCCGGGCTTGCTCGAGATCTCTCTCTGCCTCGAGGTCCCAGGCTCAACCCAGGACTATTGAAGCATGTTGCGCGTGTGGCCAAGTTGTCCAGACTCGGTTCCAACTTAGTGGCTACGTACAGCCGAACTGCAAGGCGGATTGTACTTAGCACTTCAACAACCCTCAAAGGACTCGGCCTCAGACGGCCATGGCATTGCGAGGAAGCGGAACCGTCCTTCACGGGTACTGTCTGTCGAGTCCGGCTAGCTTCGGCTAGCTTCGGTACTCTTTGGCAGTGGAGGGTCTTGCACTTCCGGGAGATCGGGGCGACCTTGACAGTTGCAGCGGCTGTGCATGGCAAGGGAGTGCTGAGAGCCGCATTTTGCTTCAGGGCCAGGAGGCTGCTTGACAATGCCAGAGTCTAAACACGGGGCACGGGCAGTGCTCTGAACCAAGCGAGGTGACACACGCCCTTGGAAAAGCTGAGAGGCGAGCAGCAAACTATTGCAGCATGTCAGCCGCGAAGGCGCAAGACTGGTACTGCCCACAGCATCTTCGTGCCCGTGGCACATCGGCTTTTCACTCGCTTGTGTGAACAAGTGAGGAAGGTGCCCCGCATGCGATGAAGCGTCCAAAGGATGTCGGACTGACGAAGTCCGTTGCAAGAGAGAACCCTTGAGCTTGTTCAGGTGTCCCATTCTAAACCCAAAACGGTAGAGTCATGCTGGAAGAATTGCTGAAAGATTGCTGCAAGACTGTGTCCTGGAATTCGTGAGTCCACAGCTTGGCAGGAGGCATGGCCACTCACATGGCAGTTGAATAGCTGAAAAGCAGGCTTGGAAGGAGCGTAAGGAGCGTATGGTTCCTCGGCAGGTGACTTTACCAAAGAATCCAAGACCGGACGAGTGCCACGTCGCTTGCAAAGGGTAGATGGGGCACGGGTCAAGGGTCTATGAGTCTATGATGCGTCGGCCGCGGCATTTCAGAGCCTGTGTATCACATGGCGGTCAGTGGTGTGGCTGTGGGCGGTGGGGACTAGCCAGCGCGCACGGCTGCTGCAGATACTAGCCTCCTCCAGACAAGCCATCTGCAGCCGGATTGTGTTCGGGAAAACATGGCGGCCGCACGTGCCACAGCGGGATGCAGGTGTGCAATTCACCTCCGCTTCAAGCCAGGTACATTTCGCCTTTGCCAAAGGCATCCTATTGACTAAACGGATTGTTGGGTGCGGGCGCGGGCTGACAGTGCCAGCATTGACGGTGAAGCAAAGGTGGGGTCTCTCTTCCTGGATGCAGGCCTCCTTACTTTCGCAGGCATCGTGCCTTTGACAGGGGCGAAAACTTGGAAGAGCCCGGTTCTATCGGTGAGCGAGAAATCCCCTATCCAACCTAAGCCACCCATGGGAAGCGGGAGGTGGGCAATGGTCGCACACTGCAGCACAAGCAGGGAGCCGCACAGCGTGGAGCACAAGCAGGCATCAGCTGCGCGTACCTACCCTAGCAGAAACCTTAAAGGCGGCATATCTGGCATAACGCTTGCATCTCAAGATCTCCACTCTCAGCTTCAACATGGCTTCTCGGCGACTTGGGAGCAAGACATGTCCAGCAGTCACTGCCTGGGCTTGTCGGAAGGGCTTTGTGATCACTGTCAACTCTTTGGGAAAGGGCAGCGTCAACCTAAGCTGAGCATTCAAGCAGAGTCCAAGCTGTGGGTATCAAGCTTGCCTACACTCGGTCCACAGAGGAATTGCCAATGCGGCGAGCTCAGCTTGGTGTAGGGCTTGGTGTACCTGCTCGTCATAGGCAACCATCGCATGCTTCCAAGCGGCCACGGCGAGGCCGGACAAGCAAGTGAACATGAGCTCCCAGGGCTACCTGTGACTCTTGCCCCAACCCGGCCCCTCCACTGGGGTAGCCGTGCGTAGTCAGACAGCTTCAGCTTCAGGGCTCTGCGAGCCTTGTGCCTGCAAATAATCGCGGGTTTGATATCTGGCCATGCCTGTTGCGCAGCTAATGGGGGCCGGCTGGATGCCCTGACCGAAATCATGCCGCGTCACGCAGCATCAGCTCGCAAGGCTCGGAAGACTTGCAGAATGCCGCGCCTTGCTTCATTGATTCGTCATGCTGTGCAGGGGCGCGCTGAAGCGGAGCGGTCATGGACCGAAGAAGTGCCCACTTGGCCATCGAGGCCAAGACTGGAAAGCCAGTCATGCAGCTTGCTTGGGATGGTGCGTTTCTCATGCCAAGGCCGCCGAAGCATCTATCCCATGTAGGGTTCTGGTGACGGGCTTGTGCGCTCTAACCGTCTCCAAGATGCAGATGCAGGACCTCTGCCCACAGAGGTCAGAGTGTTGATCCCGCAAGCCATGCAACTTGTGTGAGGGTTCCAGCACCTCGAGGTTGGAAATCAAACGCCAATATCTGAATCCCGCACATTGGCAGCTCTGGAGCTGCCGCAACTGGGCTTCATCGCTGACTTCAAGCGAAGCCGATAGACCATGGATGGATACCTGGAGACCTTTGGGCACAGAATCACCCCTCGGCAGCTGTGCTCAGAGCTAAAGTGCCCAAGCTTAGCCAGTTTCAGGAGGGGGCTACCAGGCTGTGAGGAGACAACTGGCCACGGTCCTGGGAGGTGCTGAAGCTAAGATCGCAGTCGCATTTGGCCTCGAGAGACCAGGACTCAAAGTGCCCTGACTCGCAGATCAAGTAATGCAGCAGTGGCCCGAGCTCAGCCACAGTCTTAAGGAACAAGCTGACCATGTTAGAGGCGGGAGATGGGAAGTTCTGATGCATGCCAGCCGGGTGGCTGCTGGTGGGGCAACGTTCGATGGCACTTTGCTTGACATACCTCTGCAGCCTCTCCTGAAGCCTCTCCCCGACAATTTCAGTGGCCGCGGGCTTCCCATCCCGCTAAGCGGTGTGTCTGTGGCAGGAACTTTTTGTAGAGCACTACCGAGGCCACTCAACTCTGTCGGCTCAACATGGGAGGCGGCCCGTGCCCGTGCCTGCGCAAGGCGGCACTGGGGAGAGGTCGCTCGGGTTGGCTCACATGTCAGCCTTGGGTGCCTTGCAAGGCAGGCAAAACAGCACATCGCACCAGACTGTGCTTTTCAAGCTTCATCATGTTAATTGCAAGAAGCACCTCAGGCGTCATCCGGGTAGCCAGGCACCGGGGCTTGCGTTGTGGGCTGGGGCTGGAGCTTATGTACATACAGAGCTCCACCATCCTGGCAGGGGCAGGAAGCTGCACAACAAGAGTCTGGTAGAGGCACCTGAAGTCGCAGCGCGAGGGGAGGGGCAGCTTCACTTCGACTCTGGCCCGGTCGGCCCGGTGCCCGTGCAATGGGAGGACGTTTCTGCGATCATTGCGTGTATCGCGCAGCCTTCAAAGCCCCTTCCGCAGGACCGCACGGACCGCACGCTGGCCCCCCAAACCGGTACAGTTGGCAAGAATCCCAGGCGCGCAGAACTCGCCCTGAATTTGTGAAGGTGAACATCCGTTACCGAAAGAAGAACATGGGCGAGAGAAAGCGTGCTGGAGGTACCTCAGCCGACAAACTCTCACAAAGACAAAAGACAGTCGCATCCGATCCCTCGATCTCCCAGCACCCCACCCCGGCAAAGCCACCGTGAGGCTTTGGGCAGCCGTCAGCTGCAGACAGGCAGGTGATATTCACCGGGCACGTGCGCTTCCAGTCATGCCCTGCAAAGGCGGCTGCCATGAAGGGGTAGGAAGACGGCCCCTCACAGCTCGCGGGGCTTCGGAAAAGCGACGCTTCCAAGGCCACATGGACACAGCGCCCGCAACAAACAACCCCTTCCCAGCTGCTCTGCCCAGGTGGGGCTCAAGGTGGGACAGGAGGCCTCGGATCAGCTTTGAACGCTTTGAACCTTTTGGCCCCTCTGGCCCGCCGCGGCCCGAAGGCTCGGGGCCGCCAAAACCCCAGTGGCCCCAGTGGCCCCAGTGGCTGCAAGGCTCAGCTGGCTCAGCTGGCTCAGCCGCCCAGAGTGTCCTCGAACATCAGCTACACAAAGGTGCTTCGAACTGCTAAGGAGCAGGTGCTCGGGCAGACTGGAGGAGCCTCACGGACTGCGGTGGGCTTGTTAGTCTGGAGGGCGATTCCGGCGCCGTGCTGGCTTGCGGGACAAGAGGCTTTGAAACGTGGATGCCAACCAGACCTCAATCAGCAGCGGGCCTTCGTCAGTAAGCACTTGGCATCCTGTCACCGACACGGGCTCCTCACACGCAGCCTTCCGGGTTTTCAAGGGACTTCGGGACAAGTGAGCGACCGCAAGCCACAGAGATTCTTGCAAGGTCCACATAACGAGGGGCTAAAGCAGCTGGGGCATAGGGCCCACATCAAGGACCTGCGAAAACGTCGCCTTGGCAATTTGGAGCCCACGGCCAAGGTTACCAAGCTGGCCCCGATTGCTGGGCGAGCGTCCCTGAAGGTTGGAGACCTACCTACCAACAGCCCCAGCAGAGCGGAGTCCGACGAGTCTTGGAGTTGTGCCGGTGCTGTCATCGACTGAATCGACTGAGTCTCAGGAAGGATGTCCAGAAGCACGCGACACGACGTGGCACGACAATGAGGACGGCGCGTGAGTCTCACCGCGCAACGAGCAGGTGGACCGCCTTCAGCCGCTTGAGGCCCTGAGAGCCACTGGCCGGGGGTGCCTCCGAAACCGCAGAGGCAGCAGAGGCCGGAGAGCCCAGAGAGCCCGTGGGAGAGCCCGTGGGAGAACCCGTGGACTTGGGAGGACTGGGCCTCTGGCTTTCATCTTCAAGGCACTATTTGTGCTACGACTGCTGCGATGACCTTTGCAGAGCCTGCAGAGACAGCGTAAGGAGGAAGGTGCAAGAGAAGCTTCTGGCTGAGAGGTGCACTGGGGATGGCTGTGCCTGCCCGGACCCTGACTGGCAGATACCTCTTCGGCCCTGCAAGGATGTGGCAAGTCTTCCCACGCAGCTGCAACGGCAAAGGATAACTGCCTCGGCAGCGCCCTTTCAAGCTGTGCCTTGTGCACATGCTGGGAGCGGTGACGACTGTAGACCTTGGAACAACATAATCATGGGTAGGCAGCATCAGCTGATCCTTGACAGAAACAACGCCTGGACCCTCCACCGAACAGGCCTGCCCATCCATCTGACCGTAGGTTGTGCTACAACTCTCCACACTCCCTGGCCAAAGCATGGCATCGGAGCATGAACTGCTTTAGCTCGAGTCACTCTGGTTCCAGGGCCTGGGACATGAGCCTTGCATGGCTCAGGCTCCATCCAGGAGCGGCTGTGAGGCCCAGTGTCCCTTCAGACCGGGAGCTGCAACTGGCTGCCAAAGCTCGGGAACAGCTCGCTGCTCGACAAGGCGTGGCTGATGGTGACCAAAGAACTCAGCAGTCTTAGCAACACCCACTCTAGGCCTCCGCACGCCTGCAGCTAATGAGGCAAATCCATCCTGGGCGAGAGGTCGGGCGGCCGGGCGGTCGCTCGACCGGGTGGGTGGGTGGAATGTATGTAACCCATCCTGCCTCATGCGCCGTAAAAGTCTTGCTGCGGTTGTACCGGGGCTTGATGGCAGCTCCCGGACCAGGTTGGCGCCCTGGACTCTGGCGAGCCTCCACAGCCTCCAAGGCAAGTCTACGAACGCCTGGGCTTCGACAACTTCACCTCGAGATTCCCTGTGACACGGCGTTGACGGTGGTAAGGAGAGCTCAAGCAAGCGGTCGAGAGCTGGCACCCTTTCTGGGAAGGATGGCCACACAACATCGGCGCAACTGGGGCGAGGCCACCCTGCGAGGTCTTCAATGCCACAAACTCAGCGAAAGGTACCGGATCAGAAAACAGGCAGATTTCGGAATGTGTCGGCTAGTCTGACGGGCGTGTGCTAAGGCTGCAGGTTTCCGCCGAAGGCACACAACCTCAACAACAACGAAGGCTGCGAAGTGCTTAAAGCCCATCAGCTGCTATCAATCAGATCTGACAGTAAGACAACGTGTAAGACAATTCGAAGGCATCAAACATGTAGGCATGCAAGGGCTGTGCAGCCTCCTCGGGACAAGCGGATCTGGAGAGGGGCTGCGGCACATTTGGCCAGCACTGTCACTATCTCACAAGAGCACTTCATCTGAAAGGCCTCACGATGAGTGTATGCCGATGTATGCCGCGTATGAAGCGATGCCCGACACTGGCCAGCTGCACGGAAGGCCGTGTAACGCAAGAGAGCCTTGCATCTGGCTTGCTGGGCTTCCTGGGTGCACTTCAAAGGTCCACCCTCTAACTCTCTCGGGACAAGGGTGACGGCAGCCCCCAACACAGCGCCATCTAAACAAAGAAGCTGAGAATGGGAGGTGTCACAGGGCCTCTTGCATTTTGCATGCTTCAGCACCTGCGCCACTGCACACTCTGCATGTGGAAGTGGCCAGATTCCTTTCATGCTGCGTGCGCCGGTGCCCCGAGCAGCGTCGGCGGCCTCGCGGAAGCCTGCGCAGTGCCCGGCCGCCGTTCTACAGCACCTCGGTGGCTATTGAGATGCCCGAAAGAAACGCCATTAGACATGTACGTCGGTATATAGACAGTTTTGGCCTTCATCCAACCCGAGCTGCCTAGGCCCTGCAAGTCTTGAAAAGCTTCGAAAGCAGAAAAGCCTCCTCTTAAAAGCACCCAAGCAGCAACTCAATAGCGCCGCACGCCCAAGCCTTCGTAAGGCTTCAGTGTCAGTACTTGGGTCAGCTCATCAAGGATCCGCTTGAATCGCAAACTCCTGGGCTCGAGGGGCTTCGGATTTCGAGGTCGGAGGTTTGCAGATGTGAGTTGTGAGCAATTGGTGCTCGATGGTCTTGGGAGTAACCCTTCAAACCTGTGAGTTCAATCTTTTCAAGCCTAAACAATCAAGCACCCCCAGCCTCTGTCTGAGCCTCGAAGCCTCACTCGGAGCTAAAAATACCAGCACCCCTCAGCTTGCTCTACAAACAACCCACAGACTCTTTACATTTACACACAAACCTAACCACCATCCAACTGAGGTGCTTGATTGGGCCCGCCACGGACTCCCAGGATATGGGATGCCACCCGAACGAAACCCCATCACCCCAGTGCCCTGCATCGATGTCTATTGCAAGATCATAGGGCCTGCCTCATCACTTCCCCCTGAAACCAGTCCATTGGGAGGGATTGTAGTATCCCCCTACTATAATCCCTGTTAAGGACTCTTAGTGTAAGGGGGAAGATCCCAACCAACCCCTACTGTTCTCTGAAAAAACGCTGCACAATAAGAACATGAATTGCAAGTGCGAGGCTCCGGAATTTCTGGTATTGGCATCGACTCCTCTAGGCCCAGGCCTAGGTGTAGGGATCATCCAGTGGAAGCTCGATCTTGAAGCAAAGAGGAGCACGGGCCAACCTGCCAGGTGAGGGACGGTAAACTCGTATACATGCTATGATGATCAAAAACACTATTTTGGGACCAAAAAGCACTTTCATATTTTGAGCCCGCAAGGATCACTGTCCCGAGAAAGAGAGAGAAAGAGAGAGAGAGAGAGTTAGACAGAGAGAGAGAGAGAGTTAGACAGAGAGTGCGCGCGCGCCAGCAAGAGAGGGAGAGAGAGAGAGGAATCATGAGACAGAGAGAGAGAGAGAGAGAGAGAGAAAGAGCGGAAGCACATAAATGTAAAATAAAAGGTGGGACAGTATTTAAGGTGGGACAGTATTGTTAAAAAGAAACATCTTCTGTATAGTGTCCCCTCGCTGAAGCTGCTGCATTTCTGGTTTCTGCTTGTTTTAATGCGATCCCACCCGAGTCTTGCTTTTTTTGGTACCATATGTGGAAAGAAATATATATATATATATTTTTAAAATTCATTGTTTATTTGTATAACATCCACATACCTAAACTCACACCTGATACCGGAAATGTGGGTTTCATGATGTCATCGCAAGACTGCATGAATGAATAAGGGCTTGAATCGGCAGTCGGCTGGTTTTTTGTTTCCCATTTTCCTGGGATTGAAGATTGAAGATTCCCAGGAAAAGCTTTTGGAGGAATCGTCGTCAACCCGCAAGCCTTACACCCTGGAGTCGCATTGCAACTTGGCTGCTTCCTTCGAGTCGCTCTTCGAAGTCTCCCAAGATTGAAGTGTGGAGATTCTTAAGAGAGCTTGCGAGGAACCAACCCCAGGATTTTGAATATGTGGTGAGGTCGCCGGAGCTGTATAACGAGACCTCTCTGCTGAAGCTTTTATGTTTTCGTTTTCCGTACGCAGCGAGATTTTTGACGAGTTTAGGTATTCGCCGCGACATGCAGGGAGTCATGCTCAAGAACCTGTTCTAGCTTCATGTGAGCATATATTGCACGAGGTGATGTGGTATTCTAATACGCGATAGACATTATTCGGGAATGAGGCAAAACCACTTCAGTCAGAAGATCTTGGCTGCTTGCTTGAACACAACATGAATCCTACCAAGCACTGTGGGATTCCACTTGCTATCTTTATCTATCTTCCGTATTTTATTGAGATCTAAACATGAAAATCTGCAAGTTCTAGATGCAACCCCATGGAATTCGAACCTTCCTAGCAGGCACCTGTGATAAAAAAAAGTGTATATGTAGGTGTTCATATGTGTCTTTGTATCGTTCCGTTGCATGTTATTGCTTCATGCGAGCATATGCTGCATCAGGTCAAGTTCTTCCTGATACGCAATAGAAATGACTTGGGAATGTATATAGGCAAGTCTAAGCACGAAAACGCAATAGAAGTGACTTGGGAATGTAAGCAAGTCACTTCAGTCAGGGAGATCTTGGTGGCTGAATTAAACACAACATGAGTCTTACCAATTACTGTACCTTGTTGTGGTCATTGTGGCTTCGCTGGGGATGACACCGCTACCGCCGCCACATTCCCCAAACGGCCACTGCCCTAAGCATCGAAAGGTCGGGGACACGTGAACTCCAAAACCGCAGAACCCGAAACCCCGCAACGCTGCAACAAAACGCCCACAGTCAGGCCCTTGCCACTGGGCCTGGATTGAAGGATGGAACCAAGCAAGAGCATATCCGCAGGGGTAGACAATGCCAGGAATATCTGGGAAGGCATATGGACCTTGGCTCAGCTGGGAGTTTCGAGGTTCCGAATTTTGGGGTTGACGGTTCAGGATTTGCTCTAAGGTTAGGGGAGCAACCGGCCCTCGGCACCCCGTCAAAGCTGGCCATCCTCTTAGTGGCCTAGTCGCTGGAAGCGCGAGGTGAACTCTCCCTCAACTTTGTGAACTTCACTCCTTCATCCCTCAGCCCGACAAGGGTTAAGCCGCCCCTGCTTCTGCCCACGCCGGGCAGCAATCCGAAACAGCTGACCCCCAATCGTCCAAAAAGACCAGAAGCCAAAGAAGGTTTAAGGGTATGCTAGACTCACCTAAGCTCATGTATGCAGCACCTTGAATGCTGAATCCTAGATCCTAACCCAAGGCCTCCCCCCCATCCAAAACCAGGAAAACTAAAGAACGCGAATCCGCCTGTTAAGGAAGAACTCACATTCATTGTCTACTACTCGGCTATGAAGTAGGTCCTAGCCCCATCTCAGCAGGTAAAGCCGCAGTCAGTCGCGATCGTGGCCCGTTTTCACCAAGATGCCCGGCCTTTGGTGCTGGACTGGGGTGCCCCGAGTCCTAAAGCACTACTTCGAGCTCTCAAGGCGTTAAAGGTACTACAGGGCCTTCAGGGCCCCTTTAGGGTATTGGGGCTGTGGCCCGTTTCTTCGAGGCTGTCAGGTTCGGAATTCCTCATTTCCAATGCCGTACTGGGACGGTTTGCATCTTCATCGGTCCTTGTAGGCTGGGTTTGAGGCTTCAGAGGGCCCACAGGCAGTAGCCCGGAATCAAGGCTACCAGAACACGAAGCCTACCGGCCTAGATCGGCTTGGGATGCCCAGCGCCCCCCCCCCCCCCCCCCCCCTGGTGCGGTCAATCGAGTATGGTCATGCCCAATCCCTCCCATGGCGCCTGCGAGCTGGGCAGCTCCACTGACTTCCAGAACTGGGGGATGGCCATCTTCCCGTGTACCCCGTGGCACAAGTTGCGGGCTCTGCTGGGCTCTGCTGGGCTCTGCTGGGCTCTGCTGGGCTCTGCTTTGGGGTTCGGAAAGTGTCGGCTCAAAGACAGATGGGCGATATGTTCAGAGGGCCTGTTCTAGACTGGGCGCACCTTGGCTGCCCCGCTTGGCGCGAGGGCCTAGAATCCAAAAGCTTTGAGTACTCGGGTGTTACGCGTCGGCTTAGGGCAGCTAGTCACTAGAGGGTATCAAAATGCTGCGCTGTTTGAGCCCAAAACCCATCGACACAAATCTTGCAACGCGCTCTGCTAGTATGAAGAACCGGCCCCCATGACGATACATTGGTCATAGAAGAGGCTCGCTCTGTGTCCCCTACAAGAGGCCCACCTCTCGATCTCAGAGCTTCCCAGGTGGCGATCGGGCTATCTTTGTTGGTGGATGTGTTGCCGGTACGCGCTAACCACGGCTGCTTGCAGCATCTAAACTCGAGCCCTATAAGGATCTCTCACAGTGGCGCTCTTGTCACGCATCATTCCACACGGCTTGCTCTCAAGCTTATGACACAGTTTCTCGGACAGTACCCGCTGACCCCAGCCTGCAAGATCCTCTTCCCTGCCTATGCGCATGGCGACACGACCAACTCGTTTCAAACCTATCACCAGGTGTCTTTTTCCACATTTCAGCCTTCGGTTTCTGCCTCATAGTCCGCATCAGCTGCCTTTGCAAAGCAGGAGGCTGTCAAACTGTAGAGGTTTAGCTTGTGGATATCATAGGCTGTCATGAGATTCAGGGGTTCAGGTTGAGCAGGGACTACAACCTGTCAAGCTTGCCAAGCAGGACAAGCCTCTGGTACGACCTTGACGAAAAACAAAAGAGGCTGACACAGCCAATGCCATAGTTACTTACTGCTGTAGGTTTCGGAGGACCAGTTCTGCACTGTTTGGACTGTTTTTTGACGCCAGAAAACTTAACATAAGAGAACTAACTTATGACAGAATAACACGAACAACGTGCACGAGATCATTTGCATTCAGACTCATTTAACCCTTTACAAGAACATGAATGATCTATCATTAGCCAGAAAAAGCGCGTACATTCACTATTCTTAAGCTGGCAAGTTGCAGAAACACCCGCTAACTTTACAACTAACCCATTCAAAAACCCAACAGCATGATGTTTTTGGGCTAGAACAGAGCACGGCGCAGCACAATTTGCGACTTTCAAGGATTTGTGGTGCGTTTCTATGACGGCCCGCTACTTATTGCCTCAGCTGCAGTCCATGCATGCTACACTTCCGCATCAACTGCGCTTCACTTGCCGCTTCTTCATGCCCGCTCTGTATTGGCAACGACGTCCCTTTGCTTGCACATTCCAGCAAAGTTGTGTGCAACATAGGCTATAGGTGTAGAAGGATGTGGTCGCACAGGTCGCGGTGTACCGAGCTCGAATCCCCTGGTTAGTGAGACAAGGGATGGATCCACTCCAACACCCTGCAGCGCAAGAGACAGGGGGGGTTAACATGTTGCCCAAAGGAGAAGCATCCGCGAACCCGAAAAGACCCAGCGCCCTCAAAATGCCCAATACTCCGGAACGATTGTTCTTGCCGTTACTATACCGACTGGGTTTGTTGTAAAAGCAGACTCCAACCCTTATCATTCTTTGCCACCCTAAACCCTTTTGCCTGCAAGTGTAACTCACTCCCTGCGCTGAGCGATCGGATCCGCGGGCTCGTTAGCCTGTGCTGTGCGTTTTGGTTGAGGCATTCAATTCGGCTTAGCTTGGAGTTCGGACTTACTTCGAATCTTGAGGGTGCGGGCTTCAGGGTGTCGGTGGTGCCTTTAGGGTATTGGGACGGATTGGGTCTCAGGGCGGCCGGATCATAGCAACACAGGCCCTCTGAAAAGCCTCTCCTCAGCTCCATCCCTTCCTCCGAAACTCACCTAACTTGTAGCACCTCTGAGAACCCCTGGCTCAGGCCAGAACCTTGGCTAGATGAAGCATGCACACTGGACCCACACCCGGCAACTAAACACTCTGTCCAGCCATAGGCCGAGCCAACAATCCGGGTATCATCTTCTGCTGGCGCGGGGCAGACGCTGGGCTGCTTGAGAGGCGCTAGTACGCCACGATCGGTAGCCCCGTCGAGAGCCATACCTGCTGAGAGTGGGGCTCTGGGGTTGAGTCTTTTGGACCTTTGCAGGTACTAGACCCTTGCAAAGTCTTAGGCTCTAAACGGCTCAATCAATGCTAACTGGGCTATAGGCTACAGACTCCAACTTTGTCTACGTACGGTCTGAGAGTACATTAACACGATATGGGGTCCCTGAAGCTGTGAGTCGGGTCCTATCCGTGGTTTGCTTACTTTCCTAAGGTCCAAAGATCGGAGAGTTCTCCATTTGGTGATTTGGTGGGGCGTTTTGCCCCACCTTCCCCCACCCCCCACTCACCCCCCACAGAGTAGCAACAGCAAAACAGTAACAATACAATAGCCAGAGCATGCAAGAGCCGAAGAAGATTTTCGATGAGAGTATAGCAAGAACAATAGGTGGTAATAGACACCCCCCCCCCCCCAATTCTGAACCCAAATTCCTGTGTGAACCATTCAATAGTGACCCTCCCCCTCCACCCCACATTTTATTCGAAGTTATCAATTGCTTTGCAACTCTGAGAGGTTCGACCGGTCTGCCTGCTAATGCAGAGACTAAATTTAAGCCTAGCTACGCTACTTTGCGTGATAATCATGGTCATAATGAAAGTATTAGTCATGGTAGCGACAATACCCAAGGTTGTGACAAAGTAAAACAAGAATAAGAACAGGAATATGAGAATAGGAATAGTAATCTCATGAACAAATGGAAATAGTAAGAACTAGAAATGGACCCCCAAGCTCTTGGTCAGGAAATCCAGTCTAGGGCTTGCTTGCTTGGGGCAGTTCCGGTTTAGGGAATCAACATGAGCTCAGGTGCTCCACTTCATTGACGCTTTTCTCAGCAGATTGCTCTGCATCGGCAGCAGCGATGATCCTTCGGTGGGGCCGCATCCCTATCAATCCCCTAAGCCCTAAACGAGCCCTGCGTGACATGTAAGATACTGAGGAGGGCTTTGTCTTGCTTGCGGTGGGCTGAAAGTCACTACAGCGAGGCCGCAAGGCCTTTGAATGGTTTCTAGGTTGACAAGCAAGAGCCCGAAGCCCCATAGACTGAAACCCAACTTCTGACGTGGGCTCTGTCGCCTGTGGGCCGTAGGGGTCAGAGCCTTACCCGAAACCCCTAAATCTAAATCCTGCATTGCCATGGCACCTCTACACCTGGCCTGAGGTACCCAGACAAGCTATGAGATGCTATGACCATCACACGCGCACGCATGATGCAGGATATTCGCAGGTCTCTGGCTTGTTTTGGAACAGGTTTGCAAATTGCAGGCTTCCGACAGGTTGCCTGATCCTGCGCAGGTTTGGGAAATCAGGTTTTGGACAGGTCGCTCGCAGGTTTTTATTGTCTTGATGGCCTACAGTGTGGCTTATAGCCTAGCTGCCATTCCCCAGCCCAGAACAGAAACCAATTCTACTCATCCTGGCCCCAGGCAAGAGAACAAGGAACAACCCCAGATTCTGCAAGCACTTCGATCCATGAAGCACTGAACATCTCCAAGCCTGGGGCCCCCTTCGCATCACCGTCCACAAACCCTCTTTGCTGACCGAAATATTTCGCTGACCAGAAACGAGCTGCGAGAAACAGGCCACATCGCAAAACCCTACCAGCCCAAAGCCACACGGAAAAGAGGGCCCTAAGAGGCGTTTCTGCCCGCCACGCGGCGCGTGGACGGACTGCGGCGCCGAATTGAGCCAGGATCGGAGCTCCTCGGGAAGCCCAGATCCCAAACACCCCGCAAGCAGTTCAGGTTTAGGGTATCGTGGAGTGCGGGAGCTGCTGGCTGTTGCGATTCCTATTTGGGCTCCAAAGAGTGGGTTCCCTCAGAGGCGAGATAGGGTTTCCACGTGAAGCCCCCCAATGCGAATTGGGGCTTGAGCCCTTTTTGGATGGCTGCTAGATGCTGCGAGGTTTGTACAGGATGTCCTAGGGCTAGTCGCGGGGCTGCAGGCACACTGGCAAGCGGCAAGGCCCTCGGAGTTGAGTTGCAGTAGGGGGGTTTATGCGGAGCCTTGTCTGAGCATCAACTCATACAGCCAGAGCAGCTCTCTCAACTGCAGATTCAAGTGGACTTCCAGGTGGGGGGGGGGGGCTTGGTGTGTGCGGGGGGGGGCTTTGGAGAATAAGAGCCCCAAGAAGCGCAGCCAAGTCTCTGGAAGTGCCGCCTCGTAGCCTCGGAGCTGGTTATCAGCCGACGATTCCAGGGTCGCAGAGGCTTGGGGTCAAGATTTCAACCCCTAAACCCGAAACCCTAAACCCCCAAAACCCCTAAACCCAAGGCCTTCAGGGCCACCGGATGCCCCCCCAAAACTGGGACTTCATCACTTCATAGGCTGGGGCCAGTAAGGGCTCAGGATCCTGAAGCTGAAGCCGACACAAACCCCCCCAAAAGCACCGCATCGACATTTTTTCTGGGACGGTGTTGCGGTGCTGAGGTCGTGTAGCTGGGAGGCACTGTTCATAGCAAGTCCCCACTATTGATCTCATGTTTCCCAGGTGCATGTGTAGACCCGTCATGGAGCCCCCGCCTTTGCCAGAAATCTCTTCGAACTTTGCGAAGTCGAGCAGGCCATAATTGGTGATGTCCTTGGACATGGGAGTTCAGGATGAGTTCAGGTCTAACGGCAAGAAAAGCCCAGAGCTCTTCTTGCCGGCTGAGAACGGCGATCTCGTGACCGTCATCCCACGCTTCCCAAAGACAAGGGGAGACGTTGAAGGGCTCCGGGAACCCCAGGGCTCTCACCTGGACCCTAAACGGCCCTAAACCCTACATGATCCTAAATGCCTTCGAGCAATCCCAGGGGCAGGGCAGATCACAAGGTCCGCACGAGAGCTATGGGACTCCTGAAGAGCTGCCACATGTGCGTTTAAGGGCTTCGGGCTTATCAGGGTTACCAGTCGCTCCAGAACTTTGATGCAGCTCTGGCCCTGCAATATCGACCCTCTAGGTTGGGTTAAACGCTGTTTAGGCTGATGATGACCCATGGGGTCACAGAGCTTCGATTTCGCATGAGGTCTCACGCTGAATGCGCTGCAAGCTTCAGGAGACCCAGATTCACAAGCCCACGCTGCAAGTCACCCAAGCCCAAGCAAGCCAAACACCTTCTAAACCCTGCAAGCTCATCGTGACTAACTTCAGTCCTTCATCGCCTCGACAAGAAACATCAAGCGTTCCTCGACTTCCGAGCTTGACGGGTGGGTGGGGTGCAGTATTCTCTCATCTCATCGTGTAGAAGCTCGTGATGCGTTGCTTATTCTCCTCGTTCCTACTTCGCCACGCCTCTTCCTCTGAGCACGATCGCTTCTATTCATCGTCGTTTGTGGGTTTGTTAGGTTTTACGTCAACTATTCTCCTCGCCTCCTCGCCAGGTCTCCCGCTGGAGTGCCCACCCCGAGGGCCCGGCCCAGTAGACCCCCAGGGCACCCCCACAGAGAAGCTCGTAGAGAGTCCGGCCGAGTATCCCGGGAGTTCCCACCCGCAAAAAACCGTAAAGAGTCCTGCCAAGTATCGCTGGAGTGCCAGAGTGCCCAGAGAATCCCTCAAGAGTCCCGCCGAGCATCCTTGGCGCCCCCCCCCCCCCCAGAACTCGGGCGCAGAGTCCCGCGAGAGAAGCCCGAAGTATCCGAAGAATTCCCTGTCCGAAAACCTCAGGATGGCTCCTACGTCGGTTCGCTGTCGGGCGGAAATCTTGCGCTGCGCCAGTGGCAAGCGCAGCTCCATACTGAAAAGCTATACACCAAGATATGAAGTCTCCTCAGTAGAAGTCTACCCTTCTGCTTTCTCGGAATCCCTAACACCTTGCCCTAATTAACCCCTGGCCATGGCTGAGAACGGGGCGCTAGTGCTCTCTTCCGCTTACGCGCCAGGCTTGCATGCCACTCCGAAAGCTCCCGATCCAGCGCTTGCGAGACTGCTTTTTTGGGATACTGCTCACCCTCAAACTCACCCATGCGCTCACCTTTTGCGCGTGCTTGCGGTCGATCCTCTAGGGGGTCGCTCGATGACCTCCACGTATGTTAAGCTCCAAACTAAAGCCCGCCCACCCTGCCTGGATTTCGGCCTGGCTGGGTGGATCTCCTCCAGCCCGGCGGCAGCAGCTAAAACCTGCTGGTGGATGGAGTCTAGAGTAGGTGAGGTCCGGTAGGTTAGACTAGGGAATTCGAGGGAGATGATTAAAGCACTCCCACACCCTCAAGAGTCAGCAAACTTGGAAAAAACCTTAAACTCAGGCCAAGGAGCGTCGCTGTAACGACACCAGGCCGCCATGGACCACGTCGCCGTAGTCAGTGCCTCGAGGGCTTAAATATTTTGAGCCGTTTTTGGTTGAGCAGCTGAGTCGAAAGTGGCATCAGGGACTTCCAAATGCCCCATTGCCAAAGATCAGCCCAACTATGATATTAGGATGCTCATTCTCGTGAAACGTGAATGAAATATCTTGCGAATCCTTCACCCGACCTTGCTGCCCCGCAGGCCCCCCCTGACTGAGGTCTTTGCATTTTAGGCACTAAGCAGAAGGGTTTCTCGCTCCATCAGCGGGGTTGAAAGCAGATTGGCCCTTTAAACTTTGAACCCTTCGAAAAATTCTCCTGCACATGATGCCCCTTCAACCCAATGAGTGAAACTATGGTATACCACCTAGTGAATCAGTTTTTTCCCGCATGCCTTTCGGCATGACTTCGCACACAAAAATGGAATCCTTAAGCCCATGATGCCCGAACCGCCCAAAAGCCGAAAACTCAACCAAGGGCCGGGCAAACAGGAGAATAGTCCGGGCATGCAACGATGCAGATGACCTGACAGGCGAAGCCAGGCTATAATAATACTATAATAATACTATAATAATACTATAATAATACTATAATAATACTATAATAATACTATAATAATACTATAATAATACTATAATCATACTATAATAATACCTATAATAATACTATAATAATACTATAATAGCGGCTATAACTTAGAAAATAAGGCTAAAACCCTGAACCTGCAATTTTAGACTTCAGCTCCAGCTCAAACTTCAGCATCTTGAGTTTCCAGCCCTTGCCAATCCTCTGCAGCCCGCTTGATTCGTTGACCTGCCCCGTGGCCTATCAGTCGGGCTGCTGTGAAGCGGAGTATACGGCAGCGAGGAAGTACCCCCGGAAAGCCCTACACTTGTACATTGCAAACCCCAAACAACATGAACAACTCTGAAACCTCCAAGCCCATATCAAGGGCCAGCTGCTGTACCCGCACCATGCTCTTTCAGAGCTTCGATGGGGTACTGGTTTGCATACCTGCAAACACTTTGCATGAGATTGCATGGCGTCTACGAGGCCCAGAGGGCAGGAGCATTCGTATTCACAAATTTGCTTGGCGGATTCATCGTAGCAGTGCAGGGCATAGGTTGCCCTGTTACACAGGGAGTGTCAAAAGCGCGATGACACGTCTTGTTGCAGAAACGTCAAACATGTTGCGCAGGAGAGAAAAGATCGCCGCAAATACTAGCGACCAGTGCCAGGCAAAAGCGCTGTAAATTGTGTTTTGGGTGTGGCCGACAGAATATGAATAACCCCCCCCCCCCCCCCCCCCCCCCCCCGGCCCCCTCCCTCTCCCCTCCCTTTCCAGCAACCAGCGACTTTTGAGTAGAATGGGTGCTTGTCGCAAGCCTAGGCCGAAGCCAAGTCAAGCTCAAGGCGCCCTGAACCCTAAAAAGCCCAAGGCCCGAAAATATCTTGGAAACCACGACTTTTTTTTGGGACCAGCTGCCCTCCATCGACCAGCAAGGTGGTGTTGACTTTGCCATCCTCTCTCCGCTCCTCAGCTTGGGGAGGTTTGGGGGCTGGGAGTTTCGAGCTGTTTCGGAAGATCTGGGGCTTCCGCGCTTCTAAGTTCTAATGATTCTAATTCTAATGCTTCAAAGTTTAGGGAGCAGTTCTCTCAACCCATGTTGCTGACTTGGAAAAGCCCTCAGTCCGCAACCACCAACAAACCCTAAAGCCCCTGAACCCTACGCACCCCAAACGGCCTGGTGAGGGATCGGCGGCACGAAGCCAACCAGGCTCATCGATGCCCGGACCACACGCCACAGCGGGCCATCTCTGTGGACCTCAAGGGTCTCATGTGCTTGTGCGCGTGCGTGTGTGCTTGTGCTTGTGCGTGTGCGTTTATGCTTGCGCTTGTGTGCTTGCGCTTGTGTGCTTGCGCTTGTGTGCTTGCGCTTGTGTGCTTGCGCTTGTGTGCTTGCGCTTGTGTGCTTGCGCTTGTGTGCTTGCGCTTGTGTGCTTGCGCTTGTGTGCTTGCGCTTGTGTGCTTGCGCTTGTGTGCTTGTGCTTGTGCGTGTGCTTTTCTGCTTGTGCGAGTGTGCTTGCTCTTGTGCTTGCTCTTGTGCTTGCTCTTGTGCTTGCGCTTGCGCTTGCGCGTGTGCGTGTGCGGGTGCGCGTGCGCGTGCGGGTGCGCGTGCGCGTGCGCGTGCGCGCGCGCGTGCGGGTGCGGGTGCGCGTGCGCGTGCGCGTGCGCGTGCGCGTGCGCGTGCGCGTGCGGGTGCGGGTGCGGGTGCGGGTGCGGGTGCGGGTGCGGGTGGGTGTGGGTGTGGGTGTGGGTGTGGGTGTGGGTGTGGGTGTGGGTGTGGGTGTGGGTGTGGGTGTGTGTGTGTGTGTGTGTGTTTGAATGTTGTGTGTGTGTAGGATTTGAGGTCCTGCCTGTCCAAGGCCCTTCCTACGAGAATACATGTTTACATGGCCGCATGCCCAAACCTACTTCTTCAGCTAAGGTCTTGGGTTTCAGGGGTGCTTCCTTTTGTAGGGCTACAGGTTTGCAGGGTATACAAGTATGGGCTATCTCAATAGGTGCGGGATATGACAAGTAGGGAATTTTTTCCGAGTAGCTGGTAAAGACGTTCGGTCGACAAGGGGATGGACTTCGTAGACGATTCTCATGGCGAATGAGATTTCGATGACTTGTGAACATTCTGAGCCTGCCCCGCTCTGTTGAAAACCTACGCCTCGACTCGGTCAGATGTCAGGCCTTCTCCTCGAAGTTCACGATGTCCGTGCTGGTACACGCGAAGGGAATCCTGAGAGGATGCCAGGTTGAAACTATACAGAGGAGGAGGAATTCTAAAGTTGCTCCATGGTCCCGACAACCAAGACTGAACGTAAGGGCGTCCGAGATGCAGAAGATCTTCAAGCCGTCGGCGAGCAAAGATCTCTTTCCTTCGATGTTCGGGGGTGGAGGGTGTAGGTTAGACACTGCGGAGGTCCTAAAGACTGGTTTCGGGGTGGGTGGGAGGGTAGGCCATGTAGGAATTTATCAGTTGCTGCGGAGGCCGGGGGCTCGGGGCGCGAGCGTCGGGTTTAGATAGCGCGGTGCTGCCGCAGAACGTGTGAAAGAACAACCTTCTAGACGCTGCCGGAAGAGCCCAAGAACCGAAAAACTTCAGAGAGACTTGGGGCATGATCTGCCCTCTCAGGCCCTTGGGCCCAATCGTCCCAATCACTTTCGCAAGTCGTTCTGGGGTCATGTAGCTTCTGGTTGTTGGACTTGGTGCCCCTCGGAAATCTTCCATCGGCAGGATCGCCAAGCCTATCTGGCAATGCACAAATTCACGATGCCTGAAACACCCAACCTTTAATCCCTCGGGCCGTGGCTCAGGACGTTGTTGAGGTAGGCCCCCGTGAAGTATGCAGTTCTGGGAAAGTTCAAATCCAGGAGCATCTTCCGGGTGGAAAACCTTGGCTTCCTTGCACCATGCAATGATATGCTATCATATCAGATTATTTTATATAGCAGAATAGAATGTAATACAACATAATATATATATATATATATATAAACATATAGATATACAATCGTGTACATGGTGTAATAATTAACATCTAGCTCTGGATTCTAGTGGGAGTTCACGGTTAACAGTGTTTATCTAGGGGGGGAAATTTTGGAGGTGACCTGTTGTCGTGGTAGAACCTCAACACAGGATGTGCAGCAGCCGGAAAAAAGTAGTTGGAAGCCACTATATTCTCTCAGAAAGTTAACAGCGGCTCCTTTGGGGATTTCTTAGCAAGCGGGCTTGACCTCAGGTACTTCCAACTGTGTTCAGAAACCTACAAACGGACATAGGAGCGTCATCATGATGCCGGGGTTTTGGGAACACAAGCCTGGGTTCGGGTTCGCAGCCTTCAACTCGGAATCTCACCGTTGAAAGCGGAGACGACCATGAACCCCAAACCCACCCTTTGGTCCACAAGAGGTTCCACAGCACCGGAGTCCGACAACTCCGCAACCCCAAGCCCTAGGCAGCCATGAAAACTGCACCCTAAACCACAGCCGGGATGCTGCTTGCCCATCGCCTTCTTCACCAGCGCCGGCAGAGAGCGAGGTTCGGGCGCACTCATGGAATACCTTGGGAACCAACTGAACCCTAAAATTGGGACCATATACCCTATACTACTATAATCCGTATTGGGTCTATGAACCATGAACCCGTTTAGGGTTTAGGGTTTAGGGTTTAGGGTTTAGGGTTTAGGGTTTAGGGTTTAGGGTTTAGGGTTTAGGGTTCCTTTGGTCCTCCATGGAATGGAGTCTCTCGGGATGGGCTTCACCATCCTAGGGATGAGATTCGGGGGAGCATGGATTCCAAGAGGAGTGCCACAGAAATCCAGCGTTAGGGTTTCGGGTTTAGGGTTCAGGGTTCAGGGTTCAGGGTTTAGGGTTTAGGGTTTAGGGTTTAGGGTTTAGGGTTTAGGGGTCCACTAGTAACACCAGTAGCACGGAATCCGACCTGTAAGTCAAAGGCAGAGACCCAGAGTTGAAGGAAGGTCGCTTGCCCCAGATCAGGCCCTGCATCCCAAAACCCTAAACCCTAAACCCTAAACCCTAAACCCTAAACCCTAAACCCTAAACCCTAAACCCTAAACCAAAGTCCCGCCGAGTGTTGAGTGCCCACCCCCAGAGAATCGCGCAGACACTCCCGCAAAGAATCCCGCCAAGTATCCCCGGAAAGCCCAGCCCCAGAGAATTCCCACGAACCCCGCAAACCCCCGCATGTGCTCAGACACAGAGAGTCTCGCACTGCATCGAATCCTCAAGCCAGAGAATCCCGCCGAGGATCCCAAGTTCCAACCTTCAAGAGAAATCCCTGGCGTGCTCCCCCCAGAAAATCCAGCACTGTATCCCTGGACGAACTTGGGGTGCCATCTCTGCAAACACCGTGACAGAATCCTGTGGCGAAAGGGCGCAGGATCAGCAACTGACAGATTTCGGCGACGAGAAGGGCAGGACGGCTCCGACTTTGGTTAGCTGTAGGGTGGGGATGATTGAGGTAAGCAGTTGTTTAACATTTTTGTCTGGTCGTTCTAAGGTGTTGTTTTCTAATTCGGATTTCCTTTGAGCTTTAGTTAGCTTCGTCGAGAACCTGTCCCAGGGCTGAGGAACTGCCGGTATGCGAGGCCGAAGCATGCTGCCCAGTCACATCGCCCCCGCGAGGGCTCCAAACGATGTGCCGCTGACCACCTGGGTTGAGGGCTGCAGGGTTTCCCCTCCTCAAACCTTTTGACCTACGGTTTTTGGCGTTTCCTTCATGTTCGAGTCAGGTATTGAAGATTGTTCACGTTCTGACAAGTTGCACTTGATGCGCACGGGAACCCACGACACACATTTCCTCTGACAGCCATTCTAGTCACACAGTTCCTCCAGCTTCGGAGTTCGCGTGGTTGATACTGCTGGCTGTCACACTTTGTGTATTGGAGCATAAACTCTGATCTGGCGCAAACGTCCACACAGGCATGCAGCGAGCACAAAACCCAAACACTGGAGAACAACTACTTTCTTCCACCGCTCAAGGGGTTGGGCACAGAGGATAGCTGCAGCCAAAGCAAGCCTGAACCAAGTAAGCCGCTGGACCCAAGCCTCACACCCTAGGCTCTTGATCCCATAATACTATCTGGAGCCCAAAGTCTTCAACACCATGACCTGAACTCACTTCTGGTCAAGCCGCATCGATCGGTATGCCAAGTTCCTGCATCGCCTGTCTATTGCAATTGGCTCAACAGCAGTTCCTGCTTCAGCTTTTATCGGTTTGCTCAGACCATGTCCGCAGGAGGCTTTAGTTGATACCCTGATATTTGCAGCAGTCTGCGAGCTTCAAGAAGCGTCAGGTTTCAGGGGCTTTGGGTTTGGGCTTTAGGCTTCACCTCAACAAGCTGCCTGCCTTTATGACGCCGAAGTGGCAGTTCCTAAGTCGCGTAGGCGATTTTAGGGGCTTTAAAGCCGTAAGCATTGAACCCTTTTGTTTCGAACGAAGCCTGAGATCGAATAATAGGGGATTTTGTAGGGTCCCGGGTTGTGGGACCTTGGCCGCCACTGCCTGCCGGCGCTCGCATGCATCTTCCCCAGGCCGCATTCCAGCATCTACAAAACCCCACGCTTCACTCCGCATCGCGCTTTCGATTCCCGGCCGATGCATTTTTGGCTTCCTCACAACATCGAGCTGATCCAGACAGTCCACCCTCTCTGTGTGTTTGGGTTCAAGCTCAGTTGGTAGAGCATCTCCAGAACAAAACAAGAAGAAGCTTTTTCCTCTTGCGTCTTTCCCGCATGAGACCAACATCTTGAAACTCGATGTGGAGACAATGCAAAGGCCTTACCGCACGGCACCACTTAAGGGGACATTCTGAAGGAACGTGAAAGCACCAAGACATGTTGAATTGCTGACCCATGAAGACTTGTTCCCTAATGGAGACCTTCTTGAGCTTTGAGTGAAGGACAGGGCCACCAAGTCTAAACTCCGAACGCCCCCAAATCCAAATCCTGCCTGAACCCCATAATGGCGTGAACCAGAATAACGCCCAGACACCCACGTGCACCACCCCCGCCAAAGCAGACACCAATGGCTTTCCCTGCCAGGAGCCGCGCGCACCTCCACTAAGGGTTTCGGTTCCGGTTCCCTTCTAGCGGTTCCCTTCTAGGCTTGAGGCTGCTAAGGCTGAAAGTTTGCCAAGCTTTCCAACACGTTGAGGGTGAATGTGTGTTTGAGCAGAATGCTCAAGGCTTCCAACTTAGAGTTCAATACAAGCCCCCACTGCCCGAAGAAGTCCCAAGCCTCCAAGTTACCAAGCTTAACAACCCTGCAGCCTGCACCAGAACTCCGACTTCCTCAGCTACTGGAGCGTGCAAAATTCAAAGACACGAACCCGAAGCAAACCCACCCTAAACCCAAAAGCCGAAAAAGCTGAAATCACTGAAACAGCTGCAAAAGCTGAAAAAGCTGAAGAACCAGGCCCCCCAAACTCGGGATCTCATGACACCTGGCCCAGTCCAGCGAGTCCCCGTGGCCCACGCGCACATGGTGCCACCTCCTGGAGCAGGCAAACTTGAGGTTTAGGGTTTAGGGTTTGGGGTTTGGGGTTTGCGGTTTAGGGTTTAGGGATCAAGGGGACGGTCACGAGGTTTTCTATGCTTTGGGGCTCAGGGCCGTGGATTTGAGGTTCAGGGGCACGTCGCACTCCGTCAAGCGGACTGCGCCCGATGTGTATACACGACTTCTGGACCTTGGAGATTGCATGCGGAATCGTTGGGTATAGGCTCCGAAAGAGTCCAGGCAATCTTGCATCCGGGATAGCTAACTTTTCATGAGTGTGGTGCTCATTGATGAACCCTACTTTAAAACTCCCCCTGCATCCTGGGGACCAGGTTGTCTAGCTCTTTGCTTCGCCAGGTGTTCACAAGCATCAGAGGGAAACGACTATAGCGTCCTGCACACTCCTGCTCCTCGCAACACCAATCGGACCCACACAGCTGCTCGTAATTATATCTCGAGACCGCCCTGCAAGCAATAACCCTGCACCACCCATCCCGGATCAGCATCTGAACGAATCCTGGCCCACGGTCGCGGATTCAAGTAATGGCGCGTCGACCTGGCAGACGTGCTTGGGGACCGGTTTGGACTCTGGTACTTTGGCGCCGTCTTCGTTCGGGCTTTCAGGGCTTTCAGGGTTCGCAGCTTCGGGTGCCTAAAGGTTTATAGGGAGCCGTGGAGGCTGCTCTGAGGTTTGTATGCAAGGCTCCAGCGTTCGTATTGGTTTAGGTTCATTCGTGTGCCGTCACAGTCTTTTGGGGAACCTCCTGGTTGAGTTCACGCTCTCATCCTCGTGCGCCATTTTTGTTCTGAAGGCCAAGAGATCTGACACCTTCCAAAGCCCTTGAAAACCCCCACAAAGGTATTTGCAGGAAACCTGACACCTGAGTCCTTGTTTCTTGTGGCCTCAAAGCCCCGCCACCACGACGGGGTGCAAAGAGGTGATGTCGCACGAAGCCTCCGCATTTTTTGGGCTTCAGGGCCTTGGGGCCTTAGGGATTATGCTTTCGGTATCAGCTTTAAGGCTAAGGCGGCTCATGGGTCGACGTGAGATGAAACGAGATCCATGTCACGTCATTCTTCTTCATGGCCTGCGTAAACCGTGCATACGGCCGGCCAAACCTCAAGCACTCAACCCTGAATGCTCCCTCACCCCCCCACACCCACCCACCCATCCCCACCCTGGATCGCCTGTAACGCCCGGCCGCAGCGAGTCAGCCCGCGCAGCCGCA
>CAJNDS010001713.1:200000-210000 GCA_905221605.1 Symbiodinium natans
TCCGGCATGTAGGGGCGTCAGGGGACAAAGCACGGAGTATGCTGGCCGGCAGTGGGCATGGTGCAAAGGCTGCGGCGCAACTTCCGAAGACGAATTCCGACTTCGGATTCTTTGCAGATCCGAAGCCATGCAAAGATCTGGGCCCCAACCCAATCCTGGCCTGCAGCCCACAAGATCCTCCAAAGCAACCCCAAAGTGCGCCTGGCGCACACAGCGTCGAGTCCAGTCCTGGGGAGCCAAGGGTCCGACAATACTGTTAGCTTTCGAGCTGCAGTTGTGGTGTGGAGAGACGAGCGAAGTACTAGCTGGAAGCGGCCCCCTCCCCTCTCTTGCATAGTTTTTTCGGCCGCGGTGCTGTCACACCCTTGCTGCCAGGAGCTTCAGCCTCGCTGCGTCACTGGAGTGGAGCCGGGACTTGGGCGTTCATAGATCCTATTGTTTGGCCGGTGGGGGCACCGGAAGGGCCGGAGCTTCACTCAGATCCGCCCTCGTCTCCTGGCTCGCAGCCTGAATATTACGCAGTGAGGCCCGGAACACATGCGGTCAGGAGCCTCATAGACGAGCCAGCGATGCCTTTCCTGCCACGTGCTTTGGGAGGTCAGGGGCTTGTTCAATGGCACTGGAGGGCTCATTGGCCCCTTCAGGGATTGTTTCGTGGGAGTGGAGCTCAAATGCCTCGAGTTGTCTGATGGGATTTGGGGAGACCTTTGCCCCTTCTACACCCTATAAAACGCAAGCGCCCGTACTTCAGAACCCTGTAAGAAAGTAAAGGGCCCCTCTGAACTCCAAAAATGCTAAGCCCGAAAGAGTACGAAAGCCAAGTGCGTTGATACCTTCTTCACCATTCCTTTTGACCCCCGGCGGGATGTCTATCGTGCCTCCAAGTCGGCCAGAAGCCTGGCCAACCGCCCTGGTCCGTGCATGGGAAGGATGTAGGACAGACAGCTTCTGGCTCAAACCTCTAAACTCCAAAAGGCATTGCAGGCTCTGTTGCTGGCGTTTCTTCGAGAAACAGTCTGTTCAGGGCCCTTTCGGCTTCGCCGTTGTTCACAAGCCATCTGCGCATTTCGCCGGTTCCTGCTGTAAAGGCCGACGAGGGTGTACAGAAATGCTGCTTCTCCACCCCTCCCCCAAACCCTAAGCCCAAACCTTCCCCGCCTTCGTCCAAGTTTCGGACGGCGGCTTGCACCCCGGGAGCCGCACCTCAGAGGTTCCAGGCTTCGTTGGGGGGGGGGGGGGGTTTGGCGGGTGGAGAGGGGATGGAGGCTGGCGCGGAGCTGGTTTAACGCCTAATCAAGCCTTGAGAGCTTGGGTTTCTTAGTCAAGAGCGCAGAAAGGTCCCAGGCACAGAAGAGGTCCGTGCTCGGCGTGACGTGCATGGCGTTCCCGAGCACGTTCAGCGCCTCTTGTTTGCCCACCCAAAGACGGCCACAAGTAAACAGCCCCCAAAGCCCTATGAGCATATGTAGCAGTGGCATCAAACCTTCCCACACCCTCCGATTGCTGAGCCCAGGGGCCGCCGTCAACTTGGAGCAGACACCTTGGGAGTTTGTGAAGGCTTCATGCTTCAGTCTGGCCTTCGGGCCGAGCTGTTACTTGCTTTGTCTTTATGGCTATTGGTGCTGCCATAAGACTCTTCGTGCTCCCCCCCACTTTCGGCATGGGGTTGTTGGATTGAACTCACTCTACTCGGGTCACCTGTGCTCCTCGGCCACCGCCACCCCTTCAGACTCCCGCAGAGCAAAGTTTACGTTTTTTGGAGCCATGACAGGAAAACCTGAAGAGTGCAGACTCACGGAGCGCCAAGTAGCTTTAGGGTTCACGCATGTAGGAAAACTTCAATACATCTTCTTTTCGGGAGGGGCCCCCGGTCCCGACTTTAGCGGCTTCGACTCTTAGCGCTGTCAATCCTGATGGTTTAGGGTATGTGGTTTCGACGACGCTTGGGACCAACCATTGCATCACCTCGCAGTGGGATCCTGCTCAAAGTTGGCCAAGCCTACGAGGCTGATCAAGGAGCTATACGAAACAGAGCGGCTCACCGTTCGTGATCTTTCCACAGGAATACGCCTAGAGGGTTTGACTGCTCTACTGCAGACAACTACTTGCAGTTACTAGCAGCTTGCAGGTTACCGCTTGGAGGATTGCCCTAGAAGCACCGGAACAACATGAACGTTCAGGAATATGTATCCGCACGAGGATCTACATCAGGATCAGGGACGGAGTCAAGCCAGATGTAAACTGTGTGCTGTCCTACTGCGACATTTCAGTCGAGCTTGAGGGCATCATCTAGAATCTAGACCCTGCAACCCCCACTACAATGTCAGTGCAGCCTCGTCAAGTCTAAGCTTGAACCGCCTGTTCATTCATGTGATTCTTGCACAGCCAAGTCGAGCTGAGGTCTATCAGAGTCTATCAGCGTAGCGTGCAAAGCGGCCTTGGTGTCCTTTACGTCTGGCTGCCACCAAGGATCGATTTATGTCCACATCCGCAGTTGCAGGAACGACGGTGATGGTCGTCTTGTACTTTGCGTTGGCTGTTGCCTCATCAGGGTATGCAAGTAGGCAGCTAGATATTCTTTTTCATTCCGATTGCCAGGGGCGCCCAACTGGAAAGTGGGTCTAATAATTGAACCTGGCATGAGCGCGTTCGCTTTCTCACCAAGGCGCACAAGAATGTGCTCGGAAAAGGGTGCCGCAACCACAGGGCTTCCACTCCCTAAGTTCTTCATTCTTTCGGGAATGTACTGGGACTTGTTCAAGTAGCCGAGAAAGCCACTCCAAGCGGCACACTTTTCCAAGGTATGCCCATGATTGTGCAACAGCCCCAAACAGCGTATGGCCATGGGTCAACTTGCTATGTCTCAGGCTATGGCAGTGATCAACGATACACAGCAATCCTCCACTCCTCAACACCTTTGGCTGAACCGATGCATCCTGCATAGTTTGACCCACAGTGCAGTTCTTGCGATGCATGGAGAAAGCACACCAGTGAACACCCCGAGAACTATCAACCCAGAAGAGAGTCTGCAAACCAGTCTTCGGATGTGAATACCGTCACACAGGGTGATACCTGAGCTGCCAATTGGAGCCACGCAGCCATAATTTCGCTTGGAAACAGAAACAGGCGATCCCGAGCTCAAGCACCCTAACCCCTAACCCCTAACCCCTAAACCCGAAACCCTAAACCCTAAGCCCTAAGCCCTAAACCCTCAACCCTAAACCCTAAGCCCCCATCAGCTGGCCTCGGGCTGGGGAGGCTTCCTCCCAATCTGTGAACTGAAGTGGAGGATCGCCTCAGGCAACGGAGCCGTCTCAGGGCCCCGAAACCCTAAACCCTGCTCCCCCCAACACTCACAAAACACCCTGGGTAGAGAGTTGACGCTGATCTGCCTGAGGATGGTGAGGATTTCAGGGCCTGTGCTGGTGCGGAGGGTGTCGGTGCCTGACGGGTTTGCAGGAAGGGCGCGGGAAGGGGTTCGAGAGTCCTTTGAGGTGGGGCGGGCGGGGGGGGGGGGGGGGGGCAGGGATTCAGGGTTTTTTTAACGTTAAAAAACACCCTAAAATGGTTTTTTCACGTTTTCAAGACCCTAAAAGAGTCATATACTTGACAATAGCTTCGGGGGTTTGGGCATTGGGGCAACCCTAAGCCCTTAGCCAAGCGACTCTTGGAAACTCCAGCGCCACAAGCTGCAACAATGTCGGCGAGACTCGGCACACCTGGAGCTTCGGGGGGGCCATTTGGGGGGTTAGAAGTGCGCATTTCGTCATCGCTGGCTAATTTTTGACTGGTTGAGGGCTGAGGGCACGATGACGGCCGAGTTGGCAAGCTTGAAGCAATGTGTCGCAAGCACAGGCAGGAGGTAAGTGAACAGGAAAGGGACAAAACGGAGGCTGAGTCGGAAAAACGCCGGGTCCTGGACATTCCTCCGGCCTCAATCCTGCATGCGCTTGACTCAATCCATCCCCGGTTCGTCGCTTTGATTCCTGCCTTATTCTGTGCCTTGTATGCATGTACCTGATGTGACGCAGTTGGAACCAACCCGATTGGCATTCGTCGATTCATTCGTTGAAGCACGCCTTCTCATTCTAAAGTCTTACATTAAACCTACATGAACCTTCTGTGAACGCCTGTGTCCCTGATTCCAATAACCCAAGACATGGTTGCTCGACCCGGCTCCCTGTGAGCCCGACACTGTTAACTTGGATTTTGGGCCGTTTGGGCTTGGGTCTTCTTAGCTCAGCCTCGGTGTCTCGCGAGGCTTGCACCGTCTGCGAGTAGCAGGAGTTGCGCAAGCAGTCCTCCAAACGCAGGAGTTCATGGCGATTCATCTGGCATGATCTGTGCAGGTTGGTTTTGGAGAGCAACAGGGCGATCTTTCAGGACCCTGACAGAACTGACATTGATGGCCCCTATCTAGACCTACAAAGAAAGGGTCGGAACAGCTTGGGTAGCACGACATGAATGTGCGCTCATAGAAGCTTCTCCATCAAACCATTCCACAGACAGCTCTACTTAGCCTCGACCTCCCTCAACCCTGTGAAGGAAAGCATGCCCCAAAGGCAGACACAGTGGCAAGCTCGCCGCAAAGACTTCCGCGCAGGAGGACCTGCCAGGTTTGAAGTCCCCCACCCACACACACACATGGTTGCTTGGGCCACAAGAGCCCACAAGTTTGATCAACCCCCCCAAAAGGGGCTCTTATCTATGTCATGACATGGCATAAAGAGTTAAGTAGAGCTAGGGGATGCAAATGTACTGCTTCAACTCCAAGTGGAATCGAGGGCCTGAGGCGCTTTATGACATGTCCTTTGCCTTCGCCAGGGGGGGGGAGGAACTTTCATGCTGCCCTGTCAAAGTTCGACGTGAACTCCACTGCAGCTAGGTGCTGCTCACTTCAATCTAGTGTTCCTGCGAGCCTTGGCGGCTTAAACCCAGTGGAGACTTTGTGCGGTGCTTCAAGAGTACTTCAGCCATCCCAGGCCTCAGCCGGAATCGCTGCGCATTGAAGCTAGCTCGGGTGCTTACTACAACCACACGGCCCTAGATTCCCTGGATCAGATCTCTTTTCCCTCCTGCCCAGCGGCCCACAGAAGCACAAAACGCGATTTGAGTCTTTAAAGAGCAAGTCATGACAGCATTGGGCCAACAATCCCTGGTGTTTGGGAAGCGCGCGTAGGCTTTCTGCTTTTTTTACCTCACAGGGGGGCATCTGCCATTTCACCTCAAGGGAGAGTCTACGGAGACAGTGGACAAAATGGGAGATAGATGATTACTAAACCCTAAACTCTACACCCTAAACCCTATCTGCTTTGAGTCATCTTCAAGAGCCTCATGCACTGAGCTTTCAAAGCTTTTGAGCCGGCCTCGCTGACTCGCACGCCTTCTGCCGACCTTCCTGACAAAGCGGCGGAAGTTTGGGATGGCAGGGTACCTGAAGAGGCTACCTTAAGAGGGTACCTTAAGAGGGTACCTTAAGAGGGTACCTGATGCTTGGATTGCGGTTTCAGGCCTTGGGGGAGGGAGATTCTATGCTCTGAAGGCTCAAGGACCTCAAAGGTCCGCAGTTGGTCATTCGGAGTGTTGCGGTCCTTCTTGGCCACGAGAAAGAGTTGTGACAACTGACGTGTCCGATCTTGGATCCAAGCCCCAAGGGAGGGTTTAGGGCTTAGGGTTTGGAACCTAACCCCACGAATGTTGGGAAGACAATCGCGGCCGTTTAGAGTTGTGGGGGTCCTGTCGAAAGCCCTCACAAAGACCCTGGAACTCTGCTCTTCAAGACATAGCCCGTTTGTGGACTTACGCTTTCGATGTCCCAGCTGCAGGCGTAGGGTTTCTGGCTTGGGGCTGAAGGCTACCTTCCTATAACCTAGAACCCTGATGTCGGGGTCTCCGGTAACAGATGATTCCTTAAGGACAAAAAGGGTTCGCGCTTGGGCTTCTGGGGCTTCCGGCTTAGCAGCCCATGCTGCGCGTTGCAAGCTTCGACCTCTTTTCGTGGCTGGCTGGCATCAACGACTTCGCGCGGCCACAGACCGCCATCAAAGCAATGCAGTGCTGCTGACATCCTAAACCCAAAGCCCTACAAGCTAGCCCAGCCTAAAAGCGGAGTTTGGGTTGAGGAATGAAAGCTTTCGTTGGGAATTGGTGGCGAAGGGCCTAATCGGAGGACTAGCGAATCTCCATGTGGGAGACACAGCTGAAAATAATCATCCTGGAACGTAGGGTGACTGGACGCGCTCGTGCTTGGAATGGGGAAATCGATATCCCAGGACTGTGGCTTACAGAGCCGTCGCCTACGACCAACTCACATGCCCCGTGTCAGCAACGCTGCTCCCCGCCATGTAACAGCTGTCTTGCTGCAGATCTAGGTGGCCATACGGCTTCAGGTCACTTGGTCCTCATCAATATGATTCAGGGTTCCAAAGCTATGGTGTCTTAGAGCTCCAGGGCCATCAGACTCATTATAGTCATTTTAGCCGTCTGGCCAACCGGTGACTGACACCGGCCAAGGCGGCAAAGGGAGCAATGATGCGGATTTGTGCAATGGCGAGCTGTGCGGTGTTGCAGTCCCCTCCGAGGTGCTTCCGACAGCAGGTCTTGGGCCGTGCGGTGGGTTTCCCAACCATGGCTTGATTCCTGATTCCGTGTGGCTCATCACGTACTTGCTGTCGTAATTACGCGACCTTTAGCCCTAGCCAGGCTCGCGGCCTCGATGGGTGCCGGGTGAGGGGATCAACAAACGAAACAAGCCTAGCCCAACACCCTAGCCCAACACACAAGAAATGCGGCACCCCTCCCCTCCATACGGCTGTGACAAAGGTACTTTCATAAGCAACACAACTCAAAAATGGATAAACCTCCACCTGGAATTTCATGCTGCCTTCACGAAAACTGACCAAGGGCCATATTGAAACCTAGCTGGCTTGGCTTCGCTGCACCTGGCCTCACAAGCAAAACGATGTGCAAGAGCAGATGTAGGAGTAATACAGCAATGAGGAGAAAAGTAATAATGGGATGAAACATTCACTTGCTAAATAGGTCGGGTCCATTCCCGTGACCCAAGAGGTTGTGCACTGCATAGGCCTATGCCAAGTAGCATGTGAATCAAGCCTCGACCACCCTGGATGCAGAAGACTAAATGGAGGGCTTCGGCTCGTTGCGGCACTGCTGCAACGAGGTTTGAGGAACATTGGCCAAAGCACAACTCGAAAACACAAAGCGTGCCACATAGCATTGGCGGGACTGCTCCCTGGAGCAACATGCGAAGGGCCAGATCGGTCTCAGGACACTATCCACCTGTGCTGCTCCGAGGGTTTAGGTTCCGGGGCTTGGGATCGTCGGTGGCCTGTGGGCCTTGAAGCCTATGCCCTAATGCCGCTTCTCCGCGTGGCGCAGGCGCTGCAAGAAGCAGCAGCAGTCCGGTCTCGCCAACGGGCGATCATTACAACGCGCTACAAAAAGCTACAAAGCCACTGGCAGACCATGGGCTACCTTGAGAACGTCGGCCGGGGGACTCAGCCATTGCATTGACAACTCCCGTTTCCCACACCTCTACTTGCCGCCCAAGGCCTTCCTCAAGAATTTTGGGTTCTTAAGGCGAAGACGAGTTGAACTCCCGTTGTCTCCTTATGGCTATATCCAAGAAGGCATCCCAGAGACTGCAACATCGAAACCGGAACCCCTTAAGCCTTTCGAAGCCCCCTGGCCAGGAAGCACACAGAACTCTCGGGATGTGCGAGATGGCTTATGGGGTGTGCATGTGGCTGAGTGAACCCAGTCGAAGGTTTTCTGCAACAAACGACTTGCGGTTGGCAAGCATCATTATCATGCCCTGTGCACCCCTCAGTGCACAGTGGCGTGGTACAGGTACTTTCAGGGAAAATGCCGAGCTCCCGCAAGGGGGGGGGGGTGCAGATGCCACTATCTTCACGCGCTTTGCATGATAACACCCAAAGCCTGAGAAGCACCCGAGCAAACCCCAAACAACAGGACTGGCTAGCAGGGCGGGGCTCGTGAGAAAGTACCCAGCTTCTCTCGACATCGTGCTACAGCTCGCAGTATTTACAGAGGCAGGCCTGAGATGTCCCAAGACACCCCGACAACGGTCCAATCTTAAAAAGCACTGCCCTTCACAGCAATCACTTCACGCCATTGAGATAAAGGGTTTGTCTCTCCCAGTTCAAACCAACCGGGAGCATGCAGCATCTCCAACTTTAAGGTATAAGCATCGGGCTTAGGAAAATAGTGTGTCTTTCACAGGGTAGGGCAGAGAATCCAAAACTACGCGAACTCTGAGCAGCAACGAGCTGCAAAAACCGTCCGATATCCCCACCCCTAGGCCGGAAAATGCCCACTAGTCACTAGCCCGAGGCTCCAGAAGCTTCGCCAAACTTCTAAAACATCCGACTGCTCTTGTGTCCAGGGTCGCAACACTCCTGGGCTCGAACCTGCAACTCTGCACCTCTCATGCTTTGCAAACCTTCTGCGCGTTTCGGGGCCTGCAGAATCCTCAGCTACACCGCCACCAAATCCTGGGGAGAGTAGGGGACCATCCTGCATGCAAAGCTGCTCAAACCTGAACAAGAGCCCTCATGTACATGCTTGGGTGAACCGGGTTCGCGGTAGCCCTAAACACAAGCATGATATTCGAGAGGACTGCACCTTGATATCTCATCTTGCAAGGTCGACGTGTCCAACTTCCCTCACATCCTCATGAAGAGCTGTAGGGGGGGATCAAAGCCACCAATTATTTCAGAACACCTTTCCTTTCTGGCTGAACTGTTGCTTCAATTCTGTCATCGGGAATCGACCATCACAACAGATTCTGCAACAGGCTACTCGTGTAGTCGTGAAAGATTGGGATGGCTCGGTTTTGGAGATCTCGCAGGCGAAGCTTGTGCGCGACAGTGCACTACCAAAGAAACACGCCTGTCATGGCACTCAGCAAAGACTTCAGAGTGCCGCTGGACATGCCGAAAGTCATGAAAAGTTTCGAGGCCAAGACCATGAAGTGCAATACGTTGCGGCTCGAGCGCTAACCAACTTTGCGGAATAGTTTACCTCGACGAGAAACTGACCTTTAAAGCCTTGTAGAACCCTTCTTGCAGAACAAGCCTCCGACCGACACACACACACACACACACACTCTCACACACACACACACACACCCACACACCCACACCCACACCCACACCCACACCCACACCCACACCCACACCCACACCCACACCCACACCCACACCCACACCCACACACACACACACACCACACACACACACACACCACACCCACACACACACACACACACACACACACACACACACACACACACACACACACACACACACACACACACACACACACACACACACACACACACACACACACACACACACACACACACACACACACACACACACACACACACACACACACACACACACACACACACACACACACACACACACACACACACACACACACAGACACACACAGACACACACACACACACACACACAGACACACACACACACACAGACACACACACACACACACACACACACACACACAGACACACACACAGACACACACACACACACAGACACACACACACACACAGACACACACACACAGACACACACACAGACACACACAGACACACACACACAGACACACACACACACAGACACACACACACACACAGACAGACACACAGACAGACACACACACACACACACACACTCTCACACTCTCACACACACACACACTCTCACACTCTCACACTCTCACGCTCTCACGCTCTCACGCTCTCACGGAACCTGAAGCCCAGGTCAACCCGCTAAAGCTTGCAAAGCGCGACTACGAATATCCCTCAGCTGGCACTCCGAGCGCCGCGACAGGAGCGACGAAGGATGTTGGACCTCTTCAGTAAGGAACCCCCCTGTCAAGACAAGCTTTCGCTGTTTTGAAGTGTGCTTTTGTCGAAATGTGCTTAAAA